>CM077086.1:139042714-139391725 GCA_039513925.1 Platanthera zijinensis
AATAAATTCCTAGGAGGGTAAAGGGTGGGTTTTTGGCCAGTTTCCCTGTAGTTTTTAGGTTGTTGGGGTGATGATGGGGGTCTGGTGGGGATATGGTGGGTTATAAGATCGGGAGGTGGTTGTTATGGATGGGTAGGGGATTTTCAGGAGGACAGTTGTTGAAGGTGTTTTTGTCTATGGATGGGGATTTTTGGAAGAATGTTGGGTTGGATTTTATTAGAAAACAGAATTTGGGGGAGGGGGATGGGGGATGAATTGGTTAAGAAGGTAGGCTTTAGGATTAAGAGGGGAAGATGTGCCGTAAGAGGACTGAAAATCATGTTTATTGCAGGGAAAGACGGGCTTTCTGAATGTGGTCTGATTGAGTGGGGCCTTCCCCTTTTCAGCGGCAGAGGCTTTCTTAACAACCTTATTTCTTCTCTGAGCTTTGTTTCTCCTGGATGATCTACCAGGCTCAGACACATGACCCAAGCCAGCACCTTTTGCCTGAGCAAAGAATTCATTAACCAGAGGAAGAATAGTCTTGGGCTTAGAGAAGCTTTCTACAACATTCTTCTTGGCCACAAGCGGTTCTTCCAGCTTCTTAATTTTTTCATGTTGAAGGTCAAGGTGCCTCAGGGAGTTTGAGTGCTCAGAGGTTAAGTCGAGGTTTTCCTGTCTGAGAAATATCAGGCTAGTGATTTCTTCTCGTAAGGAAACTCCCTCAGCCTTAAGGGATTTGACCTCCTTCTTTTGAACCCTCAACTCCTTTCGACATCGATCAAAAGTATTGAGCAAAAGCTCATACTGTTCAAGGAGTTCAGCTTCACGAGCAGATGGACTGTCCTCGTGATCATCTTTAGGAGACTCAGATTCAGATCTAGAATCAAATCAGAGAGGGGTGTGTGATCTTTTACCTTCCCAGTAAATGGGGGACATTCTCCTTCTGAGTCGGAGCGAGCCATGAGCCCGAAGAAGGCTTCCTTATCCTCACTGGATTTTGACGAGTATGATTCACTGAGGGTTTGGGCCTCTTAGCAATGTAGCTCCTCTCCTTTTTCTCTTTTTCTTGTTCCTTTCTCTTTTGAGGGCAATCAACAATAGCATGCCCTGGCTATTGCAACCATGCAAATAATATCAGCAGAATTATATTTGTTCCGTTTAGAATCATACCTTATCCCGAAGAATAATTCTTCTTCTTTTGACAATCATCTAACTGATGTGTTCTTCTGGAGGAGGAGCTATCTCCTTTTCTCTGATTTCATATCCTGAGGAACTTCCTTGACTCTCGGGTAATAAGAGAGAACTCCTCTTCAAATAGCTCTGAGCCTGACGATCTGGGGCTCAGTATCTTCTTCTTTCAGCATTTCCCCAAGAACGGGCTGATGCTGCCGCCATTGCTTTTTTCCTTGAGTGGTTTGCCTTCAACGCAACAGTCTTCTCTTTCGAGAAGGTCGTTGTTGGCCTCTTCTTCTGCTTTTCTGGTATTGAGTTGAAGCTCATAAGATAGGAGCTTCCTGAAGAGGATCTGAGGACTGGTTTCAGCAAGTATGCCAAACTCCCTGATGGCGCAAATTTTTTTGTCCCATTCCTTAGTTAAGGATCTCAGGAACTTTTCGTTCAGCTCGCCATTAGTGAAAGTCCTACCATAATTCTTCGGCCATTGACAATCTTCAGGAAGTTCTCGAATGTGTCTGTGATCTCTCCTTGGGCCCCTGTCAGAAGGATCATACTTCTGGTTTCAGAAGGGATCTTCGATCGTCCCTTACTTCATCAGTGCCTTCCATCAGCACTATCAGGATTACCAAATGTCTTTAGCAGTTCTGTAGTGGATGAAGTTATGAAGCATACAATCATCAATGGCACTGACTAGAATGTTTCTGGCTTTCTTGTCTAGACCGCAGAGAGCCATCTCATCTTTGTCCAGATCCATGATCTTCTTAGGTACCTTCCTTGTAGGATCAATTGTAGAGTTGATCATAGGAATTTGGGGTCCCTCTCCTCATATCATGAAAAGTCGGGGGTCAACTGCTTCTTGTTGTAGTACTGATCCTTTTTCCAAGATAGGAAAGTTTGCCTTTGTGCAAACGGGAATCTTTCCGTGTTCTTGACCCGTCCATGCTTGAATCTTTTGACACTAGACGAAGGATTTTACTCAAGCTGTTAGCCTTATTGACGAGTAACCTCCCTCTAATACCACGTGAAAGTGTCTAGTGTTAGCCTAATCCACCTATAGGGGGTGGGTGAATAGGTGCAGTGATGTCTTTTGAGGAATTAAAAATTATCTGCACAATAAAAGAAACCAAGAACAGAAAACACAAAGTAATTTACAGTGGTTCCCCAACCTTTGGTACGTCTAGACTCCCCTTCGCCTATCTCCCACACGGGGATGACTCGACAACTCCTCAAAATGAGATTAAAATTCAATCTCTCCACTCGGATCCACGCTCCTACAACTTGGAAGGAACCCTTCCTACAACAAGGAGTCAACACTCCACCAAAGCAGGTTGCACCTAACCCTTACAACTAGGAATAAAATTCCTTGCAAAAATTGAATGTAAATAAGAGATACAAACAATGACATTTGGAGAACCCAAGGTCCTTCTTCGTTCGTAGAGAGCTTGCAAAAAAATAGACGAAGAATCCATACTTGGTTTTTCTCTCTTGGATCGGATCTTAACTTGATCGACGGCAACAAGCAAGTGCGGCGACGATGCGGTGTAGATCTGAACTTCTTGACGAAGCAGCTACTAGGTCACCGATCGATCTCAGTTGGATTAATCGTCTTCAATGATTCGGAATGGAGAACTAGTCTCAGTCAATGAATCAAAGAGACAAGAGATCTCAAGAGAGAAGCGAGGGACCGAGGCTTAGCTTCAGTTTTTCCTTCGAGCGATCGGCGGTAAGCTGCGATCTGAGTACGACAAGCGACCTTCCGGATTCAACCAACTACGTGAAATTAGGGTTTTTAATTTCTTCCCGTGTCTCTCTGATTTCGAAAATCTTTTAGGTATTTATACCTAGTCAGCCCAAACATAGTCGTTAGCGGACCCACCAAGGAAAGAACAGAACTTCGGTTCATACTGTGCATGGCGACCCGACACGGATCAGAAAGCTGCGGAAATTTGCCCAAGGCAAAGTCGGCGGGAATCGTTGGTGATTCCCGTCGACATCGGCGGGAATCGGCAGTGATTCCCGTCGATTTTGCCTTGGCAGAATTCTGGTCGGCTGGAAGATGTCGGCTGGATAGCTGATCATTCCCGTTGATGTCAGCGGGAATTACAAACGATTCCGTCGATGTCGACGGGTATGACTCACGATTCCGTCGACTAATACTTAGAAAAATTTCCTCCTTTTTCTTCCTTCTTCTTTCATTTGAGAGCTTGGTCTTTGACTTTTCCTTGCTTTTTCTGCTCTTTGTCTTCCTTGAACCTGTACTTGAGAATAAGTACACCTAATAGAGAGAGCACACGTGGATCAACGCATTGACCTATACAACGAGGGATTACGTTGTATAGGCCCGTGATTATTGACCCACTGTACTCTAACATTGGTGTGTACTTGGCATGAAATAGCTGCAAGCACAACTTGAAAAAGACATATCAAATACATCTCAATTCACCTTAGCTTGATCAGGTGCTTCTTCAAATCCGGGCTATTGTGGATGCAATACCCAACAGGGTTCTTCAACATGAAGCTAAAAATGGTGCCCCTTTCGTTCGAGGAGTTGATGGAGAGGGCGGAAGAGGAGATAAAATGTGAGATGGCCAACCTAGCATTCGCCAAGAAGCTAGCCAAGTTTGCCGAGGAAGAGGTGAAGGATTCAGGAGTGGTAAGGCAGGGAGAAGATAGTAGGAGAGAGAACCCCGAGGATAGGGGATCCAGGAGCAGCATCAAGTTAGTGCATCAGGAATCGATCATACGTTTGGGATTGTGGGCCCCATTAGGGATCTGTCTAGAGGCAGGGGAGAGGATTCTAGTGTGGGAGAATTTCTGCGGGGTCAGGTGTGGTTGAAACACACTAGTGTTGAGGTAGGGACAAGGTGATTCCCTCCCTCAGTAGCATGAAGTGATGACAATCGCGTCGGGGAAGAGGGATAAGATGAGGAGCTAGAATAGAATGAGGTAGAGAAGGGAACAAGGTGGCGGTTCCTTTCTGTGACTTACATCAGGAGGAAGGTCATACGATTACAATCTTCCAGAGTCCTGGTGATGAGGGTGGCCTGAGGGAAGTTCATCAACAGTCACAGGTGAGGTAAGAGAGGTTTTGCCGGGAGAAGAGGAAGACATGTGCAAAGATATGGCAGGCGTGGAAGCCTGTGGGTAGATCAGAGTGATCCATAGGGGAGTGGAATTAAAGCCACCCGCAAGGGGAGATTTCAAACAATCTTCAGGAGGAGCATCACCACGACCTCCTAAAATCCCCTCCGGTTGAGAAGATCACCTTCTCATTGAAGGACATGCCGCAATACGAGGACCCATTCTGTGATACTTTGGTGATCCAGATGGCCACCAAGAACTTCATAATCTCCCAGATACTGCTTGATAATGGGATCACCATGAATGTATTCTTTAAGAAGGCTTTCGATTAGATGAAGGTGGAGGCTAGGAGGGTATTGGCCTCAGATGGACTGCTGTTCTGGTTTTCATAAGAGAGGAAGGAAGTTGAAGGATTAGTCAGACTCCACGTGATGTTGGGGGGAGGGGGGGGGTGTCGAGGAATTTCTGATTCGATCGTTGACGCTTCGAGCAGATACAATGCCATATTTATGCGCCCCCTTATTAGTGTATTCCAGTGCATCCCCTCCGTGTTTCTCAGTGACTCAAGTTCAACACGGGGGGGGGGGGGGGGGTCTTTGTCTTATTAGAGGACACCCGAAGGTGGCAAGGCAGTTCTACATTATGGTCGTCAACACCATATCCTGGATGACAAGGGATGAAGAGTTGGGGGAGAGGACTGGCGGCGCTGGAGGAGTCAGAAGCAGAAGCGAGCGGGGAGGAGCAGCTGAGGAGTCAAAGATGACAAAGGTAGTGGTATAGGAGCACAGGAGAGGAGGAAGTGGTTCGTTCCCCGGATGTTGGGGAGTGGAGATGCAGGAGAGTCAGACGAAGGCAATGGAAGTGGAAGAAGTAGAGGAGGAGGTGCTTGGGCATGAGGAGACGCTGAGTAGCGAGTGGGAGCGGATCAGCTTCAGACTAAGCCCCGAGGACTGAGAGAGGATGCAGGAGTGGATCTATAAGAATATCGATGTCTTCGCTTGGAGTGCGGAAGATAAGCCATGCGTCAACGCGGATGTGGTATGTCACCATTTTAAACTTGACCCTAATAAATGCCCCATCCCCAGTAGAGGAGGATAGTTGCCACAAAGTTGGAGGAGCCCATCCAAGAGGAGGTGGAGAATCTCCTCAAGACAGGTTTTGTATCAGAGATCTAGTATCTAGGATGGGTCTCCAACATGGTAATGGTTAGGAAAGGCGATGGGTTGTGGAGGATGTGTGTAGATTTCTCACTTTTAAATAAATCTTGCTGTAAGGATTGCTACCCCTTTCCTCGAATCGATGAGTTTGTTGACTCAACCGTTGGTTTTTCTATAATGAGTTTTTTAGATACTTTTTTAGGTTATCATCAGATCAAGATGCATCCATCCATCCAACATTAAGGACGTCTCCTTCACTACGAGGGATGGGTGCTTCAGCTATATGACGATGCCCTTTGGACTAAAATATGTAGGAACTACATACCAACGCATGATGGATCGGGTCTTCAAAGGTCAGAGGGGGAGGAACTTGAAAGTGTTAAGTTGTCTACCTAAATCACCTAGAGGGGGTTAATTGGTGAATTGTGTGTCTATTTGTGGAATAAAAAATTTAAAAGAACTTGCACAAACAATCAAGAAATCACAGACGACAAGAAGATTTATAGTGGTTCCCCTACCTTGGGTACGTCCACTTTCCCTCACCAATCTAGTAAATCACTAGACTCGGCTACTCAACTATCTCGGATTGAAATCCAATCTTACGTTTCGGAACCAAGTTCCTACAATCTCGATCCAAAAAGGATCTACACTCGGAAGATGAAAACTTCCTACAACTCGGAGATTAATCTCCTACAAAATTTACTAAGAGATTTGAAAAATACAAAGAGAAATTTGTCTCAGATCTTGTAAAATTCAACTCTAGGTCTTCTTCTTGAACTTAGGCCTTTTCAGAAAATGTTGAAGAAGAGTTGAGAGATCTGATCTGAGAAATATTAGACCTACTCTATCAAGGAGAAGATGAAATATCCTTGAACAGCAAGCCTTTCTTGATCGAAAACAGAAGTGTCGATCTTCACGTTGAACAGCGGCGACGACTGAATGTTCTGTTCTTTTTGGAGAGAGACGGCCGATCATGATAATAAAAATGTATGATTTATTGCTTAGGGTTAGTCTTGACGAAAAGACATTATATAGGATTTCCCCTAACAGTTAGAAAAGACATAAATGATGACACATGGACCAATCACGTCGAGAAATTTGAAAATCCTGTCGATCTGGACTTAAGAGAAATTTTCAGAAAAATTGTCTGCTGTTCTCGAGAAGTAGGAATGAGTTCTCGAGAACAAGATTGATTTCTCAAGAGCAAGTCTGTCTGGACTTCAATTTAGTACTCAAGAACTGTGGGCTGAAACTTCTCGAGAACTAACTAGACTTCTCGAGAACTATTACTCGAAAGCCCAATCAAGTACTCGAGAATAATGCTGACTTCTCGAGAACTCGAGACTAAGTTCTCGAGAACTAAGAGAGACTTCTCGAGAGAGGGACTTAGAATAATTTTGTGGATGTCTCTGACTACTCGAGAAATAAAGGCTGGGACTTTTCGATAACCTTAGACTGACTTCTCGAGAACTATAAAAAGGTTTCTCGAGAACTAGTCTCGCCTTCTCGAGAACTAGAGGAACTTCTCGAGTTCTGCTAAGTCTACTTCTCGAGAACTATCATGGACTTCTCGAGAAGTGGACTTAGAGATATTTTGGACTTAGAAAAATTTCTCTACTCTTCAAGAATCCAATCTTCATTCCATGGTCCAAGTGCTTGAATATGAAGTGTATCCCAATTGAGAGGCTACACATGAGTCAACACCTTGGATCACACAGTGAGGGATTACACTGTATGGTCCCATGTTCATGACCCAATGTAGACTGACATTGGTCTACACTTAGCAATGATGATCTACAAACACACAACTTAAAGCAAGATATCAAATACAACTTAATTCATCTTTGTTCAAGGGTGACTTCATGCAAATCTGGGTTATTGTGGATGCAATACCTAACAATCTCCCCCTATTTGTAGAAGTCAGAACCCTCTACACTAAGGAGAATTACACCAATAAAGAAATCACTGTAAATGAAGAAATAGAAATCAAAAGCATGATAGAAAAATTAAACACAATTAGCAAAACAAGAAATTGTATATATAATGTTTTAGATTTCCAATTCAACATCATTTCATCCATAGTATCAAAAACAAGTATCAATAGATAAATCATCTCTAGCTCTGATGCTGTCTGTCATTCTTCTCCTATTGTCTCCTCTTGTAGCTTAAAGGCTTTGGGTAGTATCTTAGAGGTTTTGGAGGAGCCTTGGGATTATTCTTGTCATATTCTCTGTCATATATCCTTCTTTTAGTCATGGACTTCTCATAAAGTTCCCACTCAGAGGAGCTGTCATTGAGATTCCTGTTTTCATTATAGTCCATTACTAACTTGAGAGTATCAAGAATCGAAGACTTGGAGGTAGGACTCTAGACTTCAGCAAACTCTTGTACCTTTCTTTTCTAAGAATCTAGCTTGACAACACTTTTGCTGGCTGAGGGGCCTTCCCCCATACTTCTTTTTCTTAGAGGTGTGGATCTCAGGTAAACCTTGAGGAATAATATCATCCCATACTTGGTCATAGGAAGCAGGAGGAGCATCCTGATCTTCTGGCCTAGGAGATAAGCAGGGCATTTGAGGTTATTGCATCTGAGCTGGCATCTGACTAGACTGTCATTCAGCAAGATGATTCAGGTTATGAGGAATGATATTAGGATCAACCAGAAATTAAGGGAATATGTGGTTGTGCATCCAGACTAAGGTGTCATAGGTATGAAAATTCACAGATTGAAATTGCTCTAAAACATTCTTATTGATTTCACTTATCTTGTCAGACCAAGCTGTATTTGTAGCAACAGTAAACTTATCCACAAGTTTTTCCACATGTTCTTTCACCAGGCTCTCCCCCTTTCTGAATTCTACACATAACTTTTCTATGGCATCTTCCTTGAAGGTTCCCACTTCTTCACAGATTTTCATAACATGTACTTGGGCTTTCTTGTCTAACTAGATCTGGTTGTTGGCAAGAGTTATAGATTGTTCCATTACCTGACCAACACTAGTAGTGGTGTGGTCTATAGCTTTTCCACCAATCTGAAACAATTCTTTGAGGGAGTCTGTGTTGAACTGGATTTCTGTGAATCCTCTGCTCATCTCTTTTTCTAGAGCAGTGACTTTGTCCTGGACTACCTTCAGAGATTCTTCAAAATATTTCCTTTATTCTTCCAACATGACTTCAAGCTTACTTAGAATGTCTGAATTTATAGGGGTTGCTGCAGCAGCAGGAATGACAGCAGGAGGGGTAACTAGAGGAGGATGAGGAACTACTCATTGAGGGATCTCATCAACTACTACAGAAGTTTGGGCTCTGACAGTATGAGGAAATATATCACTTTCCTCACCAAGAAGAGAAGGCATAGAGAAATCAAGTGTCTTGAGAGGAGCTTCAACTTCCTCTGGTTCAGGTTCATCCTCTCCTGAGAGAATGATGGTTTCTTGTGGAGGTGATTCTTTCCTTAGAGAAGGTTCTAGAGATGCTCTTGGTGAAGGTTTTGGAGATGTAGAGGGAACTAGTGATGGAGAAGGATACTTTGATGGCTCTTCAGAAGTTTCAGTATGGAGGTGAAAAGGTTCATCTGATGTAAGCTCTTTTATCATACTATCAATATCTTCAGCAGTAGATTTAAGGGTTTTGATGAGTGATAATTAATACTCATTTATTAGTATAGTTTGAATATAATTTTGTACGTAAATAAGGAATTATTTATGTAAATTAAGGAAAAAATGATTTGTTTTAAATTTTCTTCTTTAAATAAAATTATGTAGAAAGTAATACTGTATTATCACAAAATGAATATATTAAAGTTAAATAAAAATATATATAAGTTATGTATAAAATTAGAAGTAATATATTTAAGTTAACTATAGTTATTTATAATATAAAATATAATATGACTTATATGTATATATATTAAAGATAAAAAAAATATATGTTTTATAAAATAATGTATAAAATAATTTTAAATAATATATATAAAGTTAAGGGGAGCTTTAGTGAGTTTAAAATAATTAATTAAAATACTATAAAATATAATTAACATAATATATAAAATATAAAGTTTAAATGTATATAATATTAATTAAAATAAAATATAAAGTTACTAAATCAAATATAGTTTTTATTTATAATGTGTTTGTATTTATGCAGATATAATAAGCTGGCCTAGTGGAGTGGGAGTTCTGGTGAAATTCAACAGGTTGCCGGTTCGAATCCAGGCATTTGTATTTTTGTGCCAATTTAACTTCGACCCGCTAGCTGCCAGCCTAACCCGCCAGCAACCTGCAACCCACCATCACCCTGAAACCCGCTAGCTTTTCAATCAGCAGTACGCCAGCTTTTCAATCAGCAGCCCAACAGCTTCTCCATCAGCTTTTTATCCATCAACAGCTTCATACTTATCTAGCCAGCCAACTCAGCTACCACATCAGCTTCATACTTATCCAAGCCGCCACGTGTCAAGCTGTCCAATAGGAAGCTGTCCCATAAGCTGAATTTCAGCTTTTGCAAAAGATGTTTTACAAATTTTCCATAAGCTGTTTGGCAACTTTTCCAAAAGTGCTTTTCCAAAAGCAATTTTTTTCTAAAAATAGAGGGGTAGGGCTGAGTAGAATTATTCGAACACCAGCAGCTTCCTTAAGAACTGTTAGGACTCCCAAGCTCTATGGTAAGGACCTTGTAGTAGCTTTCAAGTATTCTAAAGTTCTATAAGTTGTAATATTTTAGCTTTCTTTTCAGCTTTTTAGAAAGTTGTAATAATTTTTCGGACTTTATAAAATATACTCTTTCAATTTTAATTCTGAGTACTTTACTGCTTTATTTTTAGTTTTTACTTTCCTTTTTTTCATACTCTCATGAATGAAAGGAGAAGCTCTTCTTATGTCCTTGATTAAGATAGTGTGAAACTGATTCCAAAATTATTTCAAAACCTTATTATTTCATACTATCCTGAATGAAGGGCGAGGCAAAAGCCTATGACCTAAATTAAGATAGTGCGGAAGCTCTGCAAAATTTTACTACCCTATGCCATAAACAAAGGTGAAGCGAAAGCTTAAATCCTGGATTGAGATAGATAGGTAGATATTATTTTCTATACTTTATACTGCCCCCATCCTGAGAAGAGGCTAAGAACCCATAGCACTTGGTCAAGATGAGCTCTGGGATGGATATTATTTTCAACTATTTCAACTCTACTTTCTAGTTATCCTAACTAGGGTTTTCTGTTAATTGATCATATACCAGGTGAAGAGAAACTACGTTTACGTTAACCCGTTTTAAACGCAAGCCTCCCCGGTCGTACTTTCGAGTCAGTGATGCTACCAAAGGGACCCTCTCGTTAAGTTAGGTAATAAAGAAATAAAGTTGTTCTTTAATAGCTGAATTAATATTCTCTCAAAGCAATTCTAAAATCGATGACTACCTTCTAAGTCCCTATCTTAATAAAATCACGTCTATATATTTTTCTATCTTTTGTTTTTAAATATAAACTCCACTCTGTTCGTTCGATAAAATAATAGTCCGTTCTAAAAAGTAGAATAATTAACACCGATCCCAGGAAAAATACGACCTTCATATTTTCTAAAAAATACTAGACTCCTATGTGATAGGTACTCTTGCCTTAATCCACAGGATATAAGTAAAAAAAGAGATGGACTTATATACGTAAAAGATTATATAAAACCAAATCTATCTTCTTTAAAACAACTTTACTTATCAGGTTTCTTGCACATGCTCATCTGAGATGGTATTATCTGAAATGTCTGCCTCTGGGGACTTTGTTGGAGATCTTACTGGGCTTCTGATGGGTGTTCTGATTGGTGAACAAGCTGGTTTTCTGACTGTACTTCTAACTGGAGATCTAGCTGTAGGAGGAGGAGAAGGAAGTCTGACATCTGGAACTGAGGCTGCAGGCTCCCACTCAGTTGCTGCACCAGATGGTTTAGCAATATTATAAGAGGAGGGAGATGTGGTCCTGACCTCTTTAGTAGGGGCTGCAAGCTTTTTATCCAGTTGCTTTGGATTCTTCAGCTTTAACTCCCATCTGTGAATGGAGTCTAGGGAGATCTTCTTAAGGTGATGGATTGGAGTGACTTTAGAATTCTTGAAGACAGTTTAATCAATCTCATACAACATCAGGGAGATTATCCTAGCAAATTTTGGATCTCTTATGTTGTCTCTAATAAAGTCAAAAATCATCAAACCATAAGGAAATCATTTCCTGCAGAATATGGCAGCAATGACATTGAAGAAGTCATTTGTAATAAACCTTTTTGACCCTGTTCTGCACAACAGAATTTTTCCAATAATGTCTACTAAAAGTTTGCTAACATCATTTAATGATGTCCTCCTAAGAGAAGTAATGCCATCTGGAACTCCACAGAAATGACAAGTTCTGTCATTGTCATCTCCTGTTATTTCATCTACATAATCTACATGAGGTAATCTTAGATGTATGGACACTATGGTCGGGCTCAACTTAATTTTAATGCCGTTGACTTTGGACGTCAGGAAAGTGCCATTTCTCTTTATCTTAATATTTCTGAAGAACTCTTCTACCTCAGGAAATAAAATCTTGCAAGATTCTGATAGAACGAATGTCAAACCTGCTGTGTCCAGGAGAAGAAGAAGATTTCTGAAATCCTCTGAAAGCTCTGCTATCCCTACTACTACTAGCTCACTGCCGACGCCGATTTTGAACTGTTGGGCCATTGAGATGAACGACGGTGATGGACAGAGAGCGAGAAGGCGATGTCGTCGAAGTTCTAGTCAGCGGAAGACGAAGAGTTTTCGAGAGAATGGATTTTGAAATGTCGGTTGATTTTAGATATCTAAAGTTTTATATATATAACCTATTAATGTTAATTAGGTGTCTAATTAATCTAAAATAACCCTTGGATTAACGTAGAAATCGAGCGGTTTTCGAAACAGAAGAAATGAACAGAAATTCAAAAAGAGACGGGGCATTTCTCGAGAGATATGGTTAGTTCTCGAGAAGTATAATAACAGTTCTCGAGAAGTGTAAGCCTACTTTTCGAGAACTTTCAGCACTTCTCGAGAGTCAGATTTGTAGTTCTCGAGAAGTAGACTTGAAGTTTTCGAGAACTAGTTCTATACTTTTCGAGAAGTGATAACAGTTCTCGAGAACTGCCTTCCACTTGAGAAATTTCTTACCTTTTTGATACCAACTGATTCCCTTTGATCTATCCTTCTTTGTTCAGCATCTCAAGTTCAGTTTTGAAGAAATTGAACTTGGTCTCGTCGAATGGCTTTGTGAAAATATCTATAACTTGCTGATCTGTTGGCATGTACTACAGATCCATATCCCCTTGCTCCAAATGCTCCCGGATGAAGTGATATCTGAGCTTCGATGTGCTTTGTCCGGTTGTGCAAGACTAGGTTGTTTGCAATTACTATTACGCTGGAGGAGTCGCAAAACAACGGAATGTCTTTAACCTTCATATTATAATCTTCTAGTTGGTTCTTTACCCAAAGCATCTGTACCCAACAACTGCCGGCAGAGATATACTCTGACTCGGCCGTTGAGATTACGACACAATTTTTATTTTTGCTGCTCTATAAGATAAGCATTCTTCCAAGGAACTGACATATCCCGGAAGTTCTTTTTCTATTATCTTTGCTACCTACAAAGTATGCATCTGAAAAACCAATTAGTTCGTTGTCATTACTTCTTGGGTACCATAAGCCAATATTCAGTGTACCTTTAAGGTATCTCAAGATTCACTTTGTAGCAGCACAGTGAGATTCCTTACAGTTCACTTGGAATCTAGCACAGACACATGTAAAGAACATTATGTCTGGTCTACTAGCAGTATGGTAGAGCAAGAATCCAACTATGCTTCTGTATTTGGTTTCATCAAAAGGTTTCCCTTTCTCATCCTTGTCCAGAGACATAGTTGAGGCCATTGGACTCCTCATAGAGGTTGTATTCTCCATTCCGAATTTCTTAATAAACTCCTTCGTGAACTTCGTCTGTGATATGAAAATTCCATCTGTAGATTGTTTCACCTGAAGTCCTAAGAAATACTTCAGCTCTCCCATACTACTCATTTCAAACTTCCCTTGCATAAGTTTAGAAAACTTTTTGCAGAGGTTATCGTCTATAGAACAAAAGATAATGTCGTCGACATAGATTTGCACTAGCAAAATCTTGCCTTTAATTTCCCTTAGAAATAATGTCTTATCTATCTTTCCCCTTGTGAACTTGTTCTCGAGGAGAAAGGTAGATAGCGTTTCGTACCAAGCTCGAGGAGCTTGTTTCAAACCGTACAACCCTTTTGATAATAAATAAACATATTCAGGAAAGTTAAGATCAACAAAACCTGGGTGTTGTTTCACGTACGCTTCTTCCTTTATGTCACCATTCAGGAAGGCGGATTTCATGTCCATTTGGTAGACAGTGAAGCCCTTCAGTATAGCATAAGTTAGAAACAGTCTGATGGCCTCCAGCCTTGCCACTGGAGCGTATGTTTGGTCAAAGTCGGTCCCTTCTTCTTGACGATATCCTTTGGCGATGAGTCTGGCCTTGTTCTTTAAGATTGTTCCATCCTCGTCCAACTTGTTCCGGTATACCAACTTCATTTCGATGACATTCTTACCTTTGGGTCTAGGAACAAGTTTCCAAACTTTAAATTGCTTGAACTGGTTCAGTTCTTCTTCGGTGGCCAAGATCTATGATGCGTCTGAGTTGGCTTCCTCAAACTTCTTTGGTTCAACCTGTGAGAGAAAACTTAAATATAAATTCTCGTTAGTTGTACCTCGACGAGTTCTGACACCATCTCGGGGATCTCATATGATCTTGTCCAAAGGGTGATCCTTCAGAGTTCTGAGCTCTAGATTCCTAGCATCTGGAAATTCTTCAGCCACTGGAGTGACATCATCAACTTGGATGTTTTCCTCATCTTGATCATCTGCCTCTCCAATAGGGGTTGGAGTAGTGATCTTGAAGAACGTTTCTCTTTCACCTTCAGTCAATTCATCCAAGCTGATCTATTTAATCCTTGTACCTGCATCTTCAACAAGCACACTAGACGATTTTGCTTTACAGCAAGCTCGTCTCATCAAATACAACATGTATGGATTCCTCTATAACCAGAGTTTTTCTATTGAAAATCCTGTATGCCTTACTATGGCTACTATAACCTACAAAAATACCTTCAAAACTTTTCTCACTAAACTTGGTAGTATGATACTTACCATTGTTAAGCACGAAGCATTTACAGCCAAAAATTCTAAAATATGAAATAGTTGGTTTCCTGCCTTTTATAAGTTCGTAAGGTGTCTTATAATGATTCTTATTGATGAGTGCTCGATTTTTCACATGGCATACAGTATTGACGGCTTCAGCTCAGAAGTACTCCAGTAGTGAAGCATCACTCAACATAGTTCTGGAGGCCTCTATGAGTGTTATGTTCCTTCTCTCAGCTGCTCCATTTTGCTGTGGAGTGCGAGGAGAGGAAAACTCATGAAAGATACATAGGCTTTCACAGAATTCTGTCATGGACCCAGATTTTAACTCTGTTCCATTGTCACTTCTGATTTTGAATACGGAACAGTTGTATTCATTCTGGACTTGCCTGACAAAATTAGTAAAGATGTCGAAGGTATCTGACTTGTGTTTCAGAAATAACACCCACGCAAAGCGCGAGTAGTCATCAAAAATAACCAATGTATATTCCTTACCTCCTAAGCTTCTAATTTGTAGTGGACCAAACAAGTCCATATGAAGTAGATCGAGGCATCTACTTGAATTTTTGTCAATAATGCTTCTAAAGGTACCCCTTGTTTGCTTGCCTTTTACGCATGCATGACAAGGTTTATCTTTGACGTACTTGACATTCGGTGCATCACATACTATGTTCTGGTAGAATAATTTATTAATAGTTTTAAAATTAATATGTGTTAACCTCTTATGCCATTGGTCACCAAGAGACGCACTATCTTTTGCCAAAAGACATACTGGTGTAGAAGAATCTATACAAATGAAATTTAAACAAAATATATTCCTGCTTCGAGTGCCAGATAGAATCGTTTCCATATTGTCAACAGACTTTATCAGTCACTTGTCAGCGTGGAATTCAACAATGTATCCTTTGCTGCATAATTATCTTATGCTTATAAGATTGTGTTCCAATCCCTCCACATAATCTACATCCGAAAAGGATACACTACCGTTAGTAATCATACCGTAGCCTTTTGTTATCCCGTTGTCTGAACCTCCAAATATGACCTTTGGTCCGTTCAACACTGGAGAATAATTCTGAAGTAGGCTTCTTGTCCCGGTCATGTGCCAAGAGCATCCACTGTCCAAATACCAGATTGGCGTTTTGGTGGCCTTTGGACATCCCTGCAATCGTAATCAGGTTTGGGAATTGTATTCACAATGTACCTGATTTGAAGAAGCCCCTGAACAAGCTAAGTTGAATTAACAATATATTTGACAATATTCTATCAAGTTGTCCTTGCAGCTATTCCATGCTAAGTACACACCAATGTCAGGGTGCAGTGGGTCAATATACACGGGTCTACGCAACGTAATCCCTCGTTGAGTAGATCAATGTGTTTACTCACGTGTGCTCTCTCTATTGGAGTGTACTTATTTTCAAGTACAGGGTTAAGGCAGATCAAGAGTAGAAGAAGGAGCAAAGATGGGTCAAAGACCATGTCATCAAAGGAAGGAAGAGAAAATTCTTCTAAGTCAAAATCGACGAGAATCACTTAGTGATTCTCGCCGACTTCGATGGGAATCGTGAGTGATTCACGGCGACTTTGAAGAGAATCATGAGTGATTCCCACTGACTTCGACGAGAATCAGTTTGCATTCCCGCCGACTTCCTTCGGTTGACAGTTTTCCAACAAGAATTCAGCCAAGGCAGAATCGAAGGGAATCGTGAGTGATTCCCGCCGATATCGACGGGAATCACCAACGATTCCCACCGATATCGACGGGAATCACCAACGATTCCCGCCGAGTTTTCCTTATGCAATTTTCCCTCGTTCGCTGGACCGAACCAACCTACCATGCGCTGTTTCGGCCGAGGCTAGGGTTTCTCCTTGTGGGTCCCACATCGGACTTTTGGGTTGGCCTCAAGTATATATATGCGCGTATTTTGAACCTCTACAGGATCCACTAACGTGAAATCAAAAGTAGCGAACGCCGTGCCCTAGCCGATAGAGAAAACCGCCAATCGCTTGTCGCCGCTCGCAGTTCATTGTCGCCGCCAATCTCCGATCTTCTTTTATCTTCCAGTGATAGTATCGAGGCAAGCCGAGCGTCTCACGCATCTCTCTTGAGATCTCTTGTCTCTCGATTCATTGAAGGAGACTAGTTCTCCATTCCAAATTGGTGGAGACGATTGATCCGACTAAGATCGTTGGTAAACCTTGCTTGCTTCGTCAAGAAGTTTGGATCTACAAAATATTGCAGCCGCATTCACTTGCCGCCGCCGATCTTGACAAGATCCTCTCCAAGAGAGAAATTCGGTTGTGGACTCTTCATAACTTTCAAGAAAGCTTCAACGAACGAAGAAGGACATTGGAATCTCCAAAAGCTTTGTTTGTATTTTATTTTACATTCTATTTTGGTTTTGTTGTAAAGGAATTTTCATTCCTTGTTGTAAGGGTTGGGTGCAACCCATGGTTGTGGAGTAGTGACTCCTTTGTTGGAAGGGTTCCTTCCGTAGTGTGAGGATTGGATTTCAATCCGTTTGGAGAAGTGACCGAGTCATCCCTTGGTGGGAGATAGGTCGAAGGGGGAAAGTCGACGTACCCAAATCAGGGAACCACTATAACTCTTTGTGTGTTTTCTATGTTGTGTTTGTTAATTTGTGCAGGTAAATTAATTCTGCAAAAGACTGCACGACACCTATTCCCCCCCCCCCCCATAGGTGGATTTAGTCAACACTAGAGACTTTCAAGTGGTATCAGAGGGAGGTTGCTCATCAGTAATGTTAACACCTTGAGTAAGATCATGTGTCTAGTTTCAAGAGGAAAGAAGATCTCGGGAATGGACGGACTCAAGTATTCAGGAAACATCCCAGTATGCACCAAGCTTAACTTTCCCATCTGGAAGGAAAGGATCAGGTTCTACATGAAAGCAGTCGACCCCCGACTCTTCATGATAGTGGAGGAGGGCCCTTATATCCCCACTAAGGCCTCCACCATTGATCCTACCAAGATGGTGCCCAAGAAGCTCTCTGAAATGGATAAGGATGAGATGGTGCTTGTCAGACTAGACAAGAAAGCTCAAAACATCTTAGTAAGCGCCTTTTATGATTCCTTGATGCAGAATTTCAGCAACTGCAGGACTGCCAAGGATATATGGCACTGCCTGATCATTCTGATGGAAGGCACAGATGATGTAAGGGATGATCGAAGATCCCTTCTGAACCAGAAGTATGAGGCCTTCAGGCAAGGTCCCAAGGAAGAAATCGGAGTGACATTCGAGAAATTACTGAAGATCGTCAATGCCCTGAAGGGTTATGGCAGAGTGTTCACCGATGGTGAACTAAATGACAAATTCCTTTGATCCCTTACTAAGGAATAGGACACCAAGATCTGCGCCATCAGAGAATTTGGCAAGCTGGCAGAAACTTATCCCAAGATTCTGTTTGGGAAGCTTATGTCCTATGAGCTTTAGCTAAACACAAGAAAAGCTTAAGAAGAAGTCGATAAAGCCGTTGCCAAAGAAAAGACTATAGCCCTGAAAGCCAATCACTCAAGGAAAGGCAAGGGTGCAGCCTTGTACCGCTCCTAGAAAAAGGATGAGGAAGAAGACTCTGATCCATGCTCTTCTGGCTCAGATCTATCTGAAGAAGAATTCTCCTTAATCACTCGAGAGTTCAAGAAGTTCCTCAAGTTGAGGAATCATAGAAAAAGGGATGGCTCCTCCTCCAGACTTCAGAAGAAGAATTACTCTTCTAATAGGTATGAGTCTAAATAGAACAAACATCGCACTACTGACATTATCTGCTTTGGATGCAATAAGCCAGGCCATGTCATTGCTGACTGCAACCAAAGCAAGAGAGATATGGGGAAAGGAGAGGAACACAAGTCCTCTAGAGATAATAAGAAGGAGAGGAGCTACATTGCTAAAAAGCCAAAGATAATGAGTGAATCTGATTCGTCAGACTCCAGTGATGATGAGGAAGCCTACTTCGAGCTAATGGGTCCTCCGACTCAGATGAAGACTATCCCCCATTTACTGGGAAGGTAAAAGATTGCACCCCCCTCTCTGACTCTGACTCTGACTCTGAGTCTCCTGACGATGATCACGAGGACAGTCCATCTGCCTGTGAAGCTGAACTCTACGAAAAGTATGAGCTTCTGCTCAATACTTTCGAAGAGTGCCGAAAGAGGTTGAGCGCTCAAAAAAAGGAAGTCAAATTCCTTGATGTTGAGGGTGTGTCCCTAAGAGAAGAGATCACTAGCTTGATTTCTCTCCGACAGGAACACCTGGACCTGACCTCTGAGCACTCAGATTCTCTAAGGCTACTTGATCAAAAACAGGAAGAAATAAATAAGTTGGAAGAACAGCTTGCGGCAGAGAGGAAGATAGTCAAAAGCTTCTCTATGCCCAAGGCCGTTCTTCCTCTGGTTGAAGAATTCTCTGGTCAGGATAAGGGGGCTGGCTTAGGGCATGTGGGTGTGCCTAGTAAATCATCCAGGAGAAACAGAAATCAGAGGAAAAATAAGGCTGCTAAGAAGGCCCTTGCTGCATAAAAGGGAAAGTCCCCACTCGGTCCTGTTTCATTCAGAAAGCCTAGTTTTCCATGCAATGAGCATGACTTTGAGTCAACCTATGGCCACTTCTTCTGGCCCTCGGTTGAAAAGCCCAAGATCCGGTATGATGGTTGGACCTTCCCCCGCAACTACGGTGAGAGTGTCTTCAAGGAACCTTATGAGAAAATCCAAGTGGAGAATTATGGTCACTTCTCTAGCGGCCATAATAAGAAGCAGGCACCAAAGGCCAAGCCTGTTATACTGAAGGAACAGGAAGTGAAGAAATCGTGTGATTGCTGTCATCATGATGCCTCCACCTCCAGATCCAAGGCCCCGGCTGGACCCACCGTTCCAAGGGTGAAGCAAGAGCCTAGGAAATGGTACAACAGGTTTGACTGTAGGTGCTGTGGCAAAGTTGGTCATTTTGCGAAGGATTGATGGTTTACTCCAAGATTAAACGAGACTCCTCAAGTTAGCAATGCGAGGCCGATCACTAGTAGGGTTAACCACCCGAGGGGGAGTATGCTAACAAGGAATCTAGGACCCAAGTTCAATTGGGTTCCTAAGGGTTACTAAATTCTATTTTGTAGGTATGTCCAAAGGCTACCAAAACGCCAATCTGGTACTTGGACAGTGGATGTTCCCGACATATGACCGGGACAAGAAGCCTGCTGCGTGATTACTCCCCAGTCGAAAATGGACCCAAAGTCATCTTTGTAGGATCAGATCGAGGAGTCACCAGGGGTTATGGTATGATTTCCAACGGTGTATTCTCTATCAAAAACGTTGCCTATGTTGAAGGGTTAAACCATAACCTGATCAGTGTAAGCCAGTTGTGTGATAAAGGATACGACGTTAAGTTTTGCAAGAAGAAGTGCTTGATAATATCGTGTGCCTCTTCAGAGACGGTATTAACTGGCATTAGGAGCAGAAATATCTTTTGCTTAGATTTTCTTAGCTTAGACTCTTCTACCCCCGTGTGCCTAGTAGCAAAAGGCACTGCATCTCTCTGTGAACAATGGCACAAGATATTAGCACATATTAATTTCAAGACTATTAATATGTTGTTTTCCAAGAATTTAGTAAGGGATGCCCCTACTATTGAGTGCATCAAAGATAGCCCTTGTCCTGCATGCCAGAAGGGCAAACAGACTCGGGCTACCTTTAAGGGCATTGCAGACAAATACTCTTCCAGATGTATTTATCTTCTGCATATGGACTTGTTCGGTCCAGTGCAAGTTCATAGCTTAGGAGGCAAATCGTATACGCTAGTGATTATTGATGATCATTCTCGGTTTACGTGGGTGTTCTTCTTGAAACGAAAGTCAGATACGTTTGACATCTTCACTAATTTTATCAAGCAGATTCAGAATGAACTTAACTGCTCCGTGGTTAAAATCAGAAGTGACCATGGAACAGAATTTGAGTCTGGTGCTATGAAAGAATTCTGTGAAGAACATGGTATCTTTCATGAGTTTTCCTCCCCGCGTACTCCTCAGCAAAACGGAGTTGCGGAGAGGAGAAATAGAACGCTCATCGAAACATGTACGATAATGTTGAATGACGCTTCTCTTCCAGAGTACTTCCGAGCAGAGGCTGTCAATACAGCTTGTCATGTACAGAATCGAGCATTGATCAACAAGAATCATCGTAAGATTCCTTATGAGCTATTGAAAGGTAGGAAACCGACCATGTCCTATTGAAGGATTTTTGGCTGTAGATGCTATGTACTCAATAATGGGAATACCTACGTACAAAATTCGGATAAAAATTCTTCGAAGGCATCTTCATTGGCTATAGTAGCCATAGTCGGGCATATAGGGTTTTTAATAAGAAAACCCTAGTGGTAGCGGAGTCCATTAATGTTGTATTTGATGAAGGAAGCTTTCTTCACAACAATTCTTCCAGTGGCATTCTTGAATATGCAAGTGCAATGCTTGAACAGCTAAGTCTCGATGAGACTGCTAAAGATGAAACTTCCAAGTACGTCAAGGTCTCCACCTCAACACCAACTTGAAAATATGACGATCAGGATGGAGAAAATCTCCCAGAAGAGGGAGGAGCCCGAGAAGCTGTTATAGCTCCAGATGCCAGACTCTTAGAGCTCCGACACGTGAGGGATCATCCTAGAGATCAGATCATAGGAGATCCTCGTGACGGTGTCAGAACTCGCAGAGGTATAATTAACAAGATTCTGCACCTTAGTTTTCTATCACAGGTTGAGCCAAAGAAGTTCGACGAAGCGAACAAAGATGCATCATGGATATTGTCCATGCAAGATGAACTGCATCAATTCGAATGATGCAATGTCTGGACGCTTGTTCCCAGACCAAAGAAACAGAATGTGATTGACACTAAGTGGATCTTCAGAAACAAACATGATGAACACTGTGTCATCATCAAGAACAAGGCCAGACTGGTGGCTCAAGGTTACAGACATGAGGAGGGGATTGACTTCGACCAAACCTTTGCACCAGTTACAAGGCTCGAGGTGATAACATTGTTCCTGGCGTATGCCTCTCACAAAGGATTCACTGTCTATCAGATGGACGTGAAATCTGTGTTCCTAAATAGAAATATGATAGAGGAAGTATATGTCGCGCAACCCCCAGGTTTTGTTAGTCCATCATTCCCTAATCATGTTTACTTTCTTAATAAAGCATTATATGGCATAAAACAAGCTCCTCGAGCTTGGTATGAGACACTGTCTAGTTATCTTCTTGAGAACAAGTTCTCGAGAGGAAAAATAGATAAGACATTGTTTCTTAGGGAAGTAAAAGGAAATATTCTGCTGCTGCAAATCTATATCGATAACATAATATTCGGCTCAACGGACAACAATCGTTGCAAGAAGTTTTCTAAACTTATGCAAGGAAAGTTTGAAATGAGCAGCATGGGAGAGCTAAAGTATTTCTTGGGACTTCAAGTGAAATAGTCTGAGGATGGAATTTTCATTTCTTAGATGAAGTTCACAAATGAACTCCTCAAGAAATTCGGAATGGAGAATGCAACCTCTATGAGGAATCCAATGGGATCCACTGTGTCTCTGGACAAGGATGAGAAAGGGAAACCTTTTGATGAAACCAAATACAGAAGCATAATTGGATCCCTACTCTACCTTACTGCTAGTAGACCGGATATTATATTTTCCACATGCGTTTGTGCCAGATATAAGGTGAACACTAAGGAATCTCATTATGTCGCTGCAAATTGAATTCTTAGATACCTAAAAAGTACACAAAATCTTGGCTTGTGGTACCCAAGAAACAATGATGTCGAGATGATAGGCTTTTCCGTTGCTGACTTTGCAGGAAGCAGGGATGATAGGAAAAGCACTTCCGGGACGTGCCAATTACTCGGAAGAAGGCTTATTTTGTGGAACAGTAAAAGGCAAAACTGTGTCGCAACCTCTACGGCTGAATATTAGTACATCTCAGTAGGAAGCTGTTGCGCACAACTTCTATAGATCAGAAATCAACTCGAAGATTATGACTTGTTATTCAGAGAAGTTCCTATGTATTCCGACTCCTCGAGCGCAATAGCAATTGCGAACAATCAAGTGTCGCACAACAGAACAAAGCATATTGAAGTGCGCTACCACTTCATTCGGGAGCATGTGGAAAACAAAGATATATCTCCCTACTATATCCCCACGGATAAGAAGATTGCAGATATCTTCACAAAGCCCCTAGACGAGGCCAAGTTCAGTCTCTTCAAAACTTAACTTGGCATGCTGAACTATAAAGATTGAAGACTGAAGGGCTCAAGGCTCTTGGATTAAGGGGGAGCATCTGCTATGAATTCACGATCGGGCACAGATGCAAGAACATAGGGGGAGCTTTGAACTCTAAGTGAAGTCCCAGATTTGTAGAAGCCGAAAAGGGGGAGATTACCCTCTGGCTAAAGCTAAGGTCGCTGCCAATGTTAAGTATGCTCTCAGGAAAATGGTAATGAATTTACCTCTCAACTGAATTTTCATTTTATGATTTTCATTCCCATCTGTTCTATTCACCGTAGCTTGTAGGGTTTAGGCTTCTTCAAATAGGGTGAGATTGTTGGGTATTGTATCCACAATGTACCTGATTTGAAGAAGCCCCTAAACAAGCTAAGTTTAATTGACAATATATTTGACGATCTTCTATCAAGTTGTGCTTGCAGCTATTCCATGCTAAGTACACACCAATGTAAGGGTGCAGTGGGTCAATATACATGGGTCTGCGCAACGTAATCCCTCGTTGAGTAGATCAGTGTGTTTACTCACGTGTGCTCTCTCCATTGGAGTGTACTTATTTTCAAGTACAGGGTTAAGGCAGATCAATAGCAGAAGAAGGAGCAAAGATGGGTCAAAGACCAAGTCATCAAAAGAAGGAAGAGAAAATTCTTCAAAGTCAAAATCGACGGGAATCACTAAGTGATTCTCGCCGACTTTGACGGGAATCGTGAGTGATTCCCGCCGACTTCGACGAGAATCAGTATGCATTCCCACCGACTTCCTTCGGTTGACAGTTTTCCAATAGGAATTCAGCCAAGGCAGAATCGATGAGAATCGTGAGTGTTTCCCGCCGACATCGACGGGAATAACCAACGATTCCCGCCGATTTTGCCTTAGGCAATTTTCCCTCGTTCGCTAGACCCAACCAACCTGCCATGCGCTGTTTCGGCTGGGGCTAGTGTTTCTCCTTGTGGGTCCCACATTGGACTTTAGGGTTGGCCTCAGGTATATATATGCGCGTATTTTGAACCTCTACAGTATCAACTCACGTGAAATCAAAAGTAGCCGACGCCGTGCCATAGCCGATCGCGGAAACCGCCGATCGCTTGTCGCCGCTCGCAGTTCGTCATCGCCGCCAATCTCTGATCTTCTTTGATCTTCTAGCGACAGTACCGAGGCAAGCCGAGCGTCTCACGCATCTCTCTTGAGATCTCTTATCTCTCGATTCGTTGAACGAGACTAGTTCTCTATTCCAAATCGGTGGAGATGATTGATCCGACTGAGATCGTTGGTAGACCTTGCTTGCTTCGTCAAGAAGTTTGGATCTACAAAGTATTGCCGCCGCATTCACTTGCCGCCGCCGATCTTGACAAGATCCTCTCCAAGAGAGAAATTCGGTTGTGGACTCTTCGTAACTTTCAAGAAAGCTTCAACGAACGAAGAAGGACATCGGAATCTCCAAAAGCTTTGTTTGTATTTTATTTTACATTCTATTTTGGTTTTGTTGTAAAGGAATTTTCATTCCTTGTTGTAAGGGTTGGGTGCAACCCGTGGTGGTGGAGTTGTGACTCCTTTGTTGGATGGGTTCCTTCCGTAGTTTTAGGATTGGATTTCAATCCGTTTGGAGAAGTGACCGAGTCGTCCCTTGGTGGGATATAGGTCGAAGGGGGAAAGTGGACATACCCAAATCGGGGAACCACTATATCTTTTTGTGTGTTTTCTGTGCTGTGTTTGTTAATTTGTGAAGGTAAATTTATTCCGCAAAAGACTGCACGACACCTATCCCCCCCATGGGTGGATTTAGTCGACACTAGAGACTTTAAATCAGTTTGCCTTAGGAAACCAAATATGTTTGGGTCCTTGGTCTGGTGTTAGAACACTCCCCTATGAGGATTAGCATCATGAGTGGTAATTCTCATGTTGCCAACTTGAGGAGTTGCAAAATTTCTTGGATTAAACCAACAATCGATGGCAAAATGACCAATTTTGCCACAACACCAATAGTCGAACCTATTATATCTTTGCCTTAGGTACTCCTGCTTGACCTTCTGAGATGCTGGTCCATCAGGGGTAGCATTCTTGGAGGAAGAAGCTTCATGATGATGGAAATCACATGATTTCTTCTCCATTACAGGCTTTTCTACACTGGTTTTTTTACTTTTGGTGCTTTCTTGAAGTTATGACCATGATCATAAGGGCCATAGCTCTGATGAATGACTTCTTCATAAGGTGCCTTAAAGACACTCTCACCAAAGTTTCTGGGACGAGTCCATCCTTGGTAATGAGACTTTGGCTCTACATAAGTAGGCCTAGTCAAGTGGTCGTAGGATGAGTCAAGATCAAACTCATTTGTTGGAAATATGACTTTCTTAAAGGCATTCTGATCTTGAAGGGCTTACCCCTTTACTTTGGCAAAGGCCTTCTTGGCTGCCTTATTCCTTCTCTGTGCCTTGTTCCTCCTAGAATATTTATTAGGAGCTTCTACATGGCCTTGCCCATCACCTTTGGCATGAGCGGAGAACTCAGCAATGAGAGGAAGAACTACCTTTGGCTTAAAGAAACCTTCAACAAGTTTCCTTTTTGCCTCTAGTAAGTCTTCCAACCCTTTGATGATTTCATCCTTCAGATCAAGGTGCTTGATAGACTTGTTGAACTCATCAACAACATTATCTAAGTATTCTCTGAGTGAGTCCATCTTAATGACTTCCTCTCCCAGAGAGCTTTCTATAGCCTTTAAAGACTTAATATTTTTTGCCTGAGTTTTCATGACCTTTCGAAATTTGTCATAAGCCATGATCAACTCCATATATTGGGCCATGAGTTCAGACTCATCGTCACAGGAGCTGTCTTAATGATCATACTCAAAAACTTCAAATTCTGAAAGAGGGGTGTGAGAATTTACCTTCCCAGTGAACTGGGGCTCTTATTCATTATCTGATTGAGCTATAAGTCCAAAGTATGCTTCCTCTTCTTCACTTTACTCAGATGAGTCAGAGTCACTAAGAGTCTTGCCATTCTTGGCTATCAGGCTCTTCTCTGTCCTCTTCTTGCTATATGAGGACTTCTTATCTTGTCTCCTGCCACCCTCCTTCTTCTTGTGGGGGAATTCAGCTATGACATGACCTAGCTTGTTACAACAGTATCAAACTATGTCAGTCGAAATATGTTTATTCTATTTAGAACCATACCTGTCGTTGCTGCTTGAGCCTTCTCTATGTCGATCACCGTCATGTCGTGATCTTCTGTAAGAGTCATCCTTGCCCTTTCATTACTTTTTCTTATTCAAGAATTTCTTGAACTGTCGTGAGAGTAAGGAGAACTCTCCAACAGATAGCTCAAATCTCGAGGTACTTGGCTCTGAGTTTTCTTCTTCACTAACTTTTTATGCTGGGGCTTGAGAGGTAGCCTTTGACTTCCTGGAGGTGTCTGCCTTTAAAGCAACAAACTTCTCTTTGGATGCAAACCTGCTCTTCTCTTCTACAACTTTCCTTGTGTTGAGTTGAAGCTCATACGACATCAGCTTCCCGAAGAGATTCTGAGGATCTGTCTCAGCTAGCTTTTCAAATTCTCGGATAGCACATAACTTATTGTCCCATTCCTTGGTTAAAGATCTTAGGAACATGTTATTTAGTTCTCCACTAGTAAAGACTCTGCCATATACTCTAAGACCATTGACTATTTTGAAGAAGTTCTCAAATGTATCTGCAATAGTATCCTTTGGCCCTTGCCTGAAGGCTTCATACTTCTGGTTCAACAGGGATCTTCTATCATCCCTCACTTCTTCAGTACCTTCCATCAGAGTGACTAGTGACTGCCACATCTCCTTAGCAGAATGGTAGTGAATCAGGTTTTGCAGCATCGAGTCATCGACTGCACTTGCTATAATATTTTTTGCTTTCTTATCCAAAGAGACAAGTGCAATCTCGTCTTTATATAGATCAAACAACTTCTTTGGAACCTTCTTGGTTGGATCTATAGTGGAGATGGTCATGTGCACGTAAGGACCTTCTTCAACAATCATGAAGATCCGGGGATCCATAGCTTCCATGAAAAATTTAATTCTCTCTTTCCATATGGGAAAGTTATTCTTTGTGCACAGGGGAAGCTTGGAAAAATCCTTAGCCTTGTACATTGCTTGAAAATTCTCAAAGACAACTTAGAGAGGAAATAAATCAAGGTGTTAACCTTTAAACGACCAACCTCTCTCTGATACCATTTGAAAGTGTTAAGTTGTCTACCTAAATCACCTAGAGGGGGGTGAATAGGTGAATTGTGCGTCTATTTACGGAATAAAAAATTTAAAAGAACTTGCACAAACAATCAATCAATCACAGACGACAAGAAGATTTATAGTAGTTCCCTAACCTTGGGTACGTCCACTTTCCCTCACCGATCTAGTAAATCACTAGACTCGGCTACTCCACTATCTCGGATTGAAATCCAATCCTATGCCTCGGAACCAAGTTCCTACATTCTCGATCCAAAAGGGATCTACACTCGGAAGATGAAAACTTCCTACAACTCGGAGATTAATCTCCTACAAAATTTACAAAGAGATTTGAAAAATACAAACAAAAATTTGTCTCATATCTGGAAAAATTCAACTCTAGGTCTTCTTCTTGAACTTGCGGCTTTTTCAGAAAATGTTGAAGAAGAGTTAAAAGATCTGATCTGAGAAATCTTAGACCTACTCGATCAAGGAGAAGATGAAATATCCTTGAAAAACAAGCCTTTCTTGATTGAAAACTGAAGTGTCGATCTTCACGTTGAGCGGCGACGGCGACTGAAAGTTTTGTTCTTTTTGGAGAGAGACGGCCGATCACGATAATAGAAATGTATGATTTTTCGTTTACGATTAGTCTTGACGAAATGACATTAGATAGGATTTCCCGTAATGGATAGAAAAGACATAAATGATGACACGTGGACCAATCACGTCGATAAATTTTAAAATCCCATCGATATGGACTTAAGAGAAAATTTTAAAAAATTGTCTACTGTTCTCGAGAAGTAGGAATGAGTTCTCGAGAACATGATTGATTTCTCGAGAGCAAGTCTGTCCGGACTTCAATTTAGTATTCGAGAACTGTGGGCTGAAACTTCTCGAGAACTAACTAGAATTCTCTAGAACTATTACTCGAAAACAATATAAAGTACTCGAGAACAATGCTGACTTCTCGAAAACTCGAGACTAAGTTCTCGAGAACGAAGATAGACTTCTCGAGAGAGGGACTTAGAATAATTTTGCGGCTATCTCTGACTACTCGAGAAATAAAGTTTGGGACTTCTCGATAACCTTAGAATTACTTCTCGAGAACTATAAAAAGGTTTCTCGAGAACTAGTCTCGGCTTCTCGAGAACTAGAGGAACTTCTCGAGTTCTGCTAAGTCTACTTTTCGAGAACTATCATGAACTCCTTGAGAAGTGGACTTAGAGAAATTTTGGACTTAGAAAATTTTCTCTACTCTTCAAGAATCCAATCTTCATTCCATGGTCCAAGTGCTTGAATATGAAGTGTATCCCAATTGAGAGGCTACACATGAGTCAACACCTTAGATCACATAGTGAGGGATTTCAATGTATGGTCCTATGTTCATGACCCACTGTAGACTGACATTTGTCTACACTTAGCAATGATGATCTGCAAACACACAACTTAAACCAAGATATCAAATACAACTTAATTCATCTTAGTTCAAGGGTGACTTCATGCAAATCTGGGTTATTGTTGATGCAATACCCAACAGAACTTGGAAGTGTATGGGGATGATCTCATGGTGAAAAGTCGGGATATGGACTCCCACTTTCTCGACCTGGAGGTAATGTTTGACACCTTACGGGAGTTTAAGATGCGGCTAAACCCCCTGAAGTGTGTGTTTGGGGAAAGTAGAGGAAATTTCATAGGTCATCTCCTCACCCCCACGGGGGTGGAGTCCAACCCAAATAAGGTAAATGCCTTAATAGAGTTGGAATCACCGTGTAGCACCAAAGAGGTTCAATGCTTGATCGATGAAGCACACCGGACTTGGTAAGTTTCTGTCTCGGGCAGGGGAGAAGTACTCATCCTTCTTTAGGGTGTTGTGAGGGAACCAAAAGTTTGAGTGGATGAAAGAGTGTGAAGAGGCTTTCCAAGCATTGAAGAGTCGTCTCTCCCAATATCTACTCCTCCAGGGGCCTAAGGAGGGAGAGGACCTGATGTTGTATCTCAGAGTGGGAGATTAGGTCGTGAGCTTCGTCTTGGTTCGAGAAGATGGAAAGAGGTAGTTGCCCGTCTATTATGTTAGAAGGATCTTGAAAAAGGCGGAGCTTTGCTACCCAATCCTATAGAAGCTGACTTTTCTTTGGTTATCTAATCCAAAAATCTTAGGCTGTACTTTCAAGCACACATGATCAAGCTTGTGACAGAACACCCTCTTCGCAAGATCTTCGAATGTGTGGAGCACTCAGGACGGCTGGCTAAATGGTCCATCGGGCTGAGCGAGTTTGATATCTCTTTTGTGCCACGAATCTCAATCAAGGCACATACGGTGGCTGACTTCTATGCCGGTTATGTCATCGAGGTCAAGAGAGAGTCCTGAAGGTAGCCTGGAAAGTGCTAGTCGACAGAGCATCTGGGAAGCATTCTCTGGGGGGCAGGGTAGTGTTGGTAAGCCATCAGGGGGTCACAATAGAGCAAGTTGTGGTCTTGCATTTCCCGATCACTAAAAACCAGGAGGAGTAAGAGGCCGTGATAGCTGGGCTACGCCTGGCCAAATATTTAAGGTTGCAGGACGTGGAGATGTTCACTGACTCATTGGCTCTGTCATCACAAATCAAGGGTGAGTACGAGGTGAGGGAACCTACCCTCATGAAATACTTGACCAAGGTGAAGGGGATCATTGGCGGGTTTCGAGCATTTTCTTTTCGGCATGTTTACCGGGAAGAAAATGCTGAAGCCAACCGGTTGGTTAGGTTCAGACCCAGGGTCGTAGGTACTTTGACAGAGTTGTTTATATTAGAACATGCATTCTGCAACTCTTGGTTTGAGAATTACAAATCTCAGTGTGTATTTGCTCACGTTTGTTGTGTGTTTATAGTGTGCAGGTTTACTGGTGTGAAAAATGAAAGAATTATGTTCTGGCACCTATCATCGTGAAAGGAGGGTGTTAGGTCAGATTACTCTAAGGGGGGGGGGGGGGGGTTAATAGAGTATTAAAACTTTGGCTCTATTTCTAGATTATATCAGAGTAAATATAGTGATACCATATATTAGTTAAGGAATAAGAAAAACTAAGCTAAACAATTCAGCAATCACAAGCACATCAAAAACAAATGAAAAGGAGCAACAAGACGACATGAGAAGTTTATAGTGGTTCCCCTAAACTTGGGTACATACACTCTTCTACTACCCTTGGTAGGAATCCACTAGCATGTTTTGATCAGGTAACTTCCACCACAAGATCTGGTTCAGGTAGATAAGGAAACCCTTAGGGCTTTTGATCAGGTGCCCAAAAACTAACTTCAAGACTTTTGGAGTGAGAGTTGTCAACCAAACAAACTTTTGAAGGGATTTATAACCCTGTACAATGTGATGGAAATTGTTGATGGAAGTCTTCTCTTTTCTCAAATACAACTGAGAAGACTGTGTCGATTCTTATGATGTCAAAGCTACTTCTGAGAAGTAGAATGTTTTCGAAAGAACAGAGCTTTGCTAAAGGGTGAGTAGGTCTTCAGCTTGATCTGCCAAGATCCAGGAAATCCAGTAACAGATGTTGAATTGAATGTCTCTGAGGATTTCTTGAACAAAGGTTGAAAAAGACTCTTGATCTTGATGATTTGTTCTTCTTCAAACAACAGTGATGGCAGAGAATGAAAAAGCGTTGAGTTCGTCGAGTGCTTGTTCAGAATTTCCTGTGTAGTGCTTCTCGATTTCTCTTCCTGTCTCTATAACTGTCTTTCTTATCTGTTGTATTTCTCGAAGAAGAGATAATTAATTTTATTCCACTGCTAAAAAATTCTCTTTGAATTTTTGAATTCTTTCCAAAAATGATGGCTGCTAGGGGGAATAGAAAACGGCTGGAATAATAGCATTGATGAGTTTCCCAATTATTCTTGATAGAATAAGCAAATATTTATTCTTAAGAATACCACATTTAATGCAGCCAAATAATGGCTATACTAAGAAAAATATTTGCATTAAATGCTCAGAATAATACTGCTAATAAGGAACAGAAGAGGGAAGGACTCATTCTGGAACTACACAGAAAACTTCGAACGCAAAACATAATTCGTCGACCTGAGATCAAAGATCGTCGAACTGAGAAACTGACAGAAGAAAACTAAGCGTCGACCAGAGCTCTGAGAACATTGAGCTCATCTCAAAGAATTAACTCTGAGTTAGTCGATCTGAGATCGACGATTGTCGAGCTGAGTTTGAAGAATTTCGAACTGATCACTATCTTCTGAAAGCTACTAAAACTGATTCTTTGAAGTCCACTTCTGGATTGTCTAAGGAGATAGCACTAATCAAGACATAGCCTAAACTCTAGGACTACTTCTCATGACCATAGCTATACAATGTTGGGTCACACTCAGCCTCAGTTAGTGAACCTAGCCCAAATCCAACTAGGGATCCAACAATCTCCCACTATTTGGGTGAAATCACTAACATAAAAACAAAATAATCATGAAGTAGAAAAAAATATATCTGACAGAAGCAAACCTAATAACCTGAATCACATAACTGACTTATGGATATGAGGTTATGCTTGAGGCCATTAACATATGCCACCTTTTTTAAAGTGATATCTCCACTTCTGAAGTCTCCATAGCCTTCAGTCTGTCCAAAACATGAATCTCCAAAGATGACTCTTGGACCAAGTTTAGCCTTGAAGTTGATGAGGCTGTCCTTGCATCCAGTCATGTGCTTAGAGCACCCACTATCCAGATACCACTTGTTTTGAGTGATAGGATAGGTCTTTACCTGCAATGAAACAAATTAAAAGTTCTTGTCACAGGTAACCTTGGGTCCTTGTTTCTTCTCAAATGAAAAACTGGAAATAAATGAACATTTAGGTTGGTTCTTATAACCTAAGGGGTGAAATCTTCTAGGAGTAATTATCCATTGGGTGAATGGGTTGATGTTCCCCTTATGTTGGTTAGGTTAAATGTTACAGTTTCTGTTGGAATTTAAGTTTCTGTAATTATGATATGGGATTGAAGAATTCTTGTGATTTCGTCGACCTGAGCTCAACGAATTGGAATGAGATCTACGATCTCTGCTCAAAGAAGGAACGTATTCATTCTCAGGGCACCAATATCGTTGATCTTTGGTCGACGAACCATACTGGTTTCATCGATCGTAGATCGAAGAATTCTTATTATTATGGTTTCTGTTCAGAGTTCATCGTTCTGAGGTCGACGAACTGTTCACATTTCGTCGATCTGAGTTTGACGAAAACTGCTGAACATTGTTATATCTATTATTTTTCTTGTTCTTAGATTTTTGTTTTAATTCCATTTGTTTTAGAACATCATTAACCTTATTAACCTATTCAGTGTTCTTTTTTGCCTTTATTAGAAATTAAATTTACAGGTTTTGATAGATTATTCTTCTGGATTAGAGGTGGTTCACTAGATGAGGCACCTAATCCTAGTTTACAGTTATTATTCCTAGCATTTAATGTACTAGTTATATCTAGTAATTTCATGCTCCTGCCATTTAGAGATTCCTCTAGTTTCTTTGCCTTACTTTGTTCAATTTTAGGAAATCTATTTGTTCATTAGCTGAATTTAGTTCAAGTGACAATTTAGCATTTTCAGGAAGATATTTATCATTATCAGTTAATTTCTCTCTAAGAAGTTTGATTTCCTTCTCAGATCTTATTAAGTCTAAGCAAAGATTTTTAAATTCAGATTTAAATTCTTCTGATTCAAAATCATAGGAAGCAATTACCTGATCTTCAGCAGACATAGATTCTTCATTATCTGAATCTTCAGCATCTGATTTGCTGCTACATGCATCAATTGCCATTACGCAAACTTCTTTTGCCTTTTGCTCTTCTTCATCATCAATGGATCTTGAAGAGGATGACTCTTCTTTTGTATCACTCCAGGTCTAAGCAACAAAACCCTTTTCCTTCCTCTTGTGCTTGCTTGAGGAGGGTTTGCTGTAATGAGTCCTTCTTGACTTTTTTTTCTCTTCTCCTATCTTTCTTCTGATCTTCTGGACACTCAGAGATGTAGCGTCTTAGTTTCCTACAACAAAAACATACAACTTATTTAGAAGGCGCTTTGTCATACCTTGGTTTTTCATCTTGTCTAGATGACTTCCTTCTGAAGTCCTTCTTTGCCATTTTGAAAAATCTATTGGAAACTAGACTCATCAGTTCTTCATTGACTAGAGTCCCTTCAAAGTCCTCAGTAGCCTTGAAAGAAATTTTATGCTCCTTCCTGGTAGGTGTTGGAGTCTTTATTTAAGCTGCTGCTTCTCTGGACATCATCAATTGCTCATATAATATGAGCTTTCCAAGGAGAGACTTAGTTGATATCTCAGTCATGTTTCTGGCTTCTTTGATAGGCAAGATCCTTGAATCCCATGTACTGGGGAAGTACATAAGGGTCTTGTCATTCACTTCAGCAATGGTAATTTCCTTGTCTAAGGTCCTTAGCTCACTGATGATTGAGCTTAGCCTATAATGCATATCACTGACATACTCAACTTCTTCCTTCTTGAAGTTCTCATATTGGGAGATGAGATTGGATCTTCTGTCCTTTCTCTCAATAGAAGATCTAGCCACCATATGGTTTAGTGAGTCCAAGATGGCTTTGGCTGAAGTGCACTCAGCCACTTTCTGAAATATGTCATCAGACATAGTCTGAGCTAAAATGTTCGTTGCTCTTGCATCTACAATCTTGGCTTTCTTCTGGGTATCTGTCCACTCAGGTGGTGGAATAGCATGAGTTCTTGAAGTAGATGTTGAAGTAGTTGCTGCAGTAGGATGTCCTGTCAAGATCGAGTTAAATATGTCCTCATCAATAGAATTCATGTACAACTTAATTCTTCCCTTCCAGATGGCAAACTTATTTAGGTTGCATACTGGAGGTCTGGTGCTTGACTAATTCTTGTTTTGTGCCATTGTGATAGAGAGTAGTTGGGAATAGGAAAATCTGATCTAACTGGATCTTGGTTCAAGTGTTAACTTGTACAACCAAACAAACACAACCTCTGATACCAATTGAAATGAGGGTTTTAGGTCAGATTAATCTAGAGGGGGGGGGGGAGTTAATAGAGTATTAAAACTATGTCTCTTTTTTAGATTATATCAGAGTAAATATAGTGATACCATATATTAGTTAAGGAATAAGAAAAACTAAGCTAAATAATTCAGCAATCACAAGCACAACAAAAACAAATGAAAAGGAGCAACCAGACGACACAAGAAGTTTATAGTAGTTCACCTAAACCTGGGAACATCCACTCTTTTACCACTCTTGGTAGGAATCCACTAGCAGGTTTTGATCAGGTGACTGCCACCACAAGATCTGGTTCAGGTAGATCAGGAAATCCTTCAGGATTTTGATCAGGTGCCCAAAAACCAATTTCAAGTCTTTTGGAAGGAGACTTGTCAACCAAACTAACTTTTGAAGGGAGATATAACCCTGTACAATGGAATGGAAAATATTGATGGAAGTGTTCTCTTTTCTCAAATACAACTGAGAAGACTTTGTGGATTCTTGTGATGTCAAAGCTCCTTCTGAGAAGTAGAATGTTTCAGGAAGAACAGAGCTTTGATAAAGGATAAGTAGGTCTTCAGCTTGATCTGCCAAAATCCAAGAAATCCAGTAATAGATGTTGAATAGAATGTCTCTGAGGATTTTTGGAACAAAGGTTGAAGAAGACTCTTGATCTTGATGATTTGTTCTTCTTCAAACTAAAGTGATGGAAGAGAATGAAAAAGCATTGAGAGCGTCGAGTGCTTGTTCAGAATTTCCTGTGCAGTGCTTCTCGATTTCTCTTCCTGTCTCTTTAACTGTCTTTCTTGTCTGTTGCATTTCTCGAAGAAGAGAGAATTACTTTTATTCCACTACTGAAAAATTCTCTTTGAATTTTTGAATTCTTTCCATTAATGTTTGCTGCTATGGGGAATAGAAAATGACTGGAATAATAGTATTGATGAGTTTCCCAACTATTCTTGATAGAATAAGCAAATATTTATTCTGTAGAATACAACATTTAATGCAGCCAAATAACGACTTTACTCAGAAGAATATTTTCATTAAATGCTCAGAATAATACTAGTAATAAGGAACAGAAGAGGGAAGGACTCATTCTTGAACTACATAGAAAACTTCGAACGCAAAACAGAATTCGTCGACCTTAGATCAAAGATCGTCAAACTGAGAAATTGACAGAAGAAAACTAAGCATCGACCTGAGCTCTAAGAACGTCGAGCTCAACTCAGAGAATTAACTCTGAGTTCATCGATCTGAGATCGACGATCGTCGAGCTGAGTTCGAAGAATTTCGAACTGATCACTGTCTTCTAAAAGTTGCTAAAACTGATTCTCTGAAGTCCACTTATGGCTTGTCCAAGGAGGTAGCACTAATCAAGACTTAGCTTAAACTCTAGGACTAATACTCATGACCCTAGCTATACAATGTTGGGTCACAATCAGCCTAAGTTAGTTAACCTAGCCCAAATCCAACTAGAGATCCAACACGCAGTACGCTAGCGCTACCGCAAAGCAATAGCCTTGAATTAAACTAAATGAACTCTTGGGAACCTACCGCTTGGAGCAAGCCATTACCACAGTGTGCTAGCGCTTTCAACGAGCATCTAGAGGATTCATCGAGAAGATTGAACTCCCGCTGGGAGATAGCTGGGTACCTTGTCGTGGTAGCATTAAAAAGAGGAAAATATTTTATGGGATATTTTTCCAAATATGTTGGACAGCTGTCACCTTCGGGGGCATAAACCTACCACCGGGCTCTAGCTCTACCACTGGAGGTAGCTTAATATAAATTACTATAAAAGCCTGCTAATATTCAACTGATGAAGGAGCAGAAAAGGAAAGAGCTCTTGCGGTATCAGGAAATGCCAAATATATCATGATTTGATTGAGAAGTCAGTAGTAGAGCTAGTGCCAAATATCAATGGGAAGGCAAAGGAAGGCAAGGATATATTTTATTTTCATAAGGAATAACATATTTCTAATAATGAAGGTAAAATCCAAGGAATTGAAAAGAAGAAATAGAAGGTTTTTGTTCACTACGAGCTACCGCTGAAGCTACCACTGCGCAGTAGCTTCTTGCACATCCTTCTCTATTTAAAATAGCCCAAAATTGAGTTTCTAGCAACAGTTTTTCATGAAATTTGAAAGGGCAGTTCACCCTAGCCATCTAAAGGGAAGGAAGTGGTCATCCCAACTCATTAAGGAGGAGAGTTCTTCAGAGGAGATTAAAAGTAATTCATGCGCAAGGATTGAAGGCTGTCAACATGATGATCAAGAAGCCTTCGTTCTTTTATTCATGTGAAGGACCCTCGTTACAAAAAACTCTCGTCAAGCGCACACCTTCACAGATCTAAATAACATAAAAGAAGAAGACTCTCAAGCCATAAATATTGAACCTTTTCAAGCAAATCATCATCAACATCATGGGTTCTAGTTAGAGGGGAGTTTTTCTCTTATTATTGTATTCTTATTGTATTTTTTTCTTTTCTAATTGATTATGGGTGAGAAAAATTGACCGGTGAGGGTCATCAAAATCCTGGAAGGACTGTATGAGAAATAATCCCAGGGAAGGGATGTCTAGATCAGTGGATCTAGTGGTGCTTTAAGACACTTCCTTGGGTAAAGGTGAAGAGCTGTCTCGAAGACCTTTCTTGGAGGGAAAGGGAGAGAGCCAACCGGTCCAGGTATTGGGTCGGTATAGAAAACCAAAAGAGATTTGAGTTTCACCGCCTCCGATCTTCTGTGTCACGAACATCAAAGTTTTGTAATTGTAATAACACTTTTTGATTTTAATTGATTAGAATTCCACGTGTTCTTATTTTCTGCGTATAACGTCCTGAGTGTTCTCCTGTGGATCTATGAAAGGGGTGTATTTCTCCAAAGAGAAATTTGCCCAGGAAAACGAGGTATATGACCTACCATCACGTGCTAGAAGGCTATCATCTCGCGGTAGCTTCCAGAACTAGTTTTCCTGGACAAAAATATTTCAAATTTTCAATTAATGCATAAAACCTTATTCACCCTCGCCTCTAAGGTTGGCCACACGATCCAACAGTTTCACCCAGCAATCGAGGAGGGTGAGTTGATGGAGTTGGATCAACACCCCTCATGTTAGGACCCCTTCATAACTCTCTTAACCACGGGCAAACTCCCGGAGGAGGTGAGGAATGGAAAGTGTTTTAGGCACAAATCAGCTCATTATCTGATGCAAGAAAGAGGGTTGAACCGGAAAACACTTTCGAGGTTCCTAGCCTAGTGCGTGATAGAGGAAGAATTTCGGAAGATCTTGGAAGAAGTGCACTCCGGTGAATGCGAGATCCACTCACGAGACCAGACCTTGGATGCAAGGGTGGTATGATAGAGATACTTCTGGCCGACCCTAAGGAAGCATGTAATAGAATTTGCAAGGAAATGTCAAAAGTGTCAGTTGTATGCACCACTCCAACTTTTGCTCACCCAAAGGCTTAGGAGCATCACTGCGCCTTGGGCCCTCGCCATTTGTGGGATGGATCTACTTAGACCTTTCCCTAAATCAAGCGGGCAGAGGAAATTTCTCTTAGTCTTGATCGACTACTTCTCGAAGTGGTTGGACGTGAAGGCGGTGGCCAAATTAACCTCCCAGGTGATTTGTAATTTCATATGGGGGTAAATCATATGCCAACATGGGATCCCACAGGCCATAGTCACGGACAATGGACCTCAGTTTGCCAGTGAGGAGTTCATCTACTTCTGCACTCAGCTGGGGATAGTCCTCATGTTTGCCTCTATCTACCACCCTCGGAGCAATGGGCAGGTAGAGGAGATAAACAAGATCATTGTGAATTTGTTGAATAAGAAGGTGGAGAATCTGTGTGGGAATTTGGTAGAATAACTTCCCTCGGTGTTATGGGCCTTGAGAACTACCCCCAACATGGCCACCGGATAGACACCCTTCAAACTTTCTCACAGTTGCGAAGATGTTTTGCCCATGGAGTTCGAGTTCAGGACATCGTGTGTGGTAGCTGCCAAGGAAGGAGATGAGGAGTGGAGGATAGAGAACGAAGAGGGATACAACTCTCACTAGATATGGTAGAGGAACTCTGCGATACAGCCATTGTTTGGTAGGAGGAAATCAAGCGACGAATGACCAAGTACTGCGACAAGCATGTAAGAATCAAATAGTTCATAGAGGGGGATCTTGTCTTAAAAAAGGTGGATGCCACAGGAAGATCAGCAATAGTGGGGAAGTTTCACCCAAATTGGGAAGGTCCATACATCATTAAGGAAGCACTAAAGTCTGGGGGATATTGCCTCTAGAATGTGGAGGGGGAGACCGTAGCTCATACCTGGAGCGGTGATGATTTAAAGAGTTTCTACCCTTGAGTCTTGTTTGTAGCATTCTTTGTTTTTTATTATTAATTTTCTCGTGGCTCAAGATCATTAGAAAATGAACTGCATAAGTGAACAAAGAGGTTAAAAAGTTTACCCAGAGAAGATCCCACTGACTAGGCTCCCATTAGGTTGCAGGGCTGGAAGTTACTTGGTGGTGGTTTGAAAAGCTAACCCCGAGAAGATCCCGCTGACTAGGATCCTATTAGCTGGCAGGGCTGGAAGTCACTTTGTGGTGATTTGAAAAGTTGACCCCGAGAAGATCCTTGTGACGAGGCTCGCACTAGATGACAGGGCTGGAAGAGGCACTTGGTGGTTGGTTGAAATGATGGTCCGAGAAGATCCCACTGACCAGAATCCCATTAGCTGGAAGGGATGGAAGTCACTCAGAGCAAGATTGAAATGATGATCCTGACAAGATCCCACTGACCAGGCTCGCGCTACCTGGCAGGGCTGGAAGTGGCACTCGATAGTATATTGAAATAGTGTCCCGTGAAGATCGCACTGACCAGGCTCCCATTGCTGGCAGGGCTGGAAGTAACTCAGAGCTAGATTGAAATAGTGTCATGAGAAGTTCCCGATGACCAAGCTCCCATTGGTTGGCATGGATGGAAATCACTTGGAGCTAGATTGAAATAATGGCCCGAGAAGACCTTGTTGACTAGGCTCGTACTTGCCAACAGTGCTAGAAGTTACTCGGAGCAAGATTGATCTGATGATCCCGAGGTGCTCCCACCGTCAGGCTCTCACATAGCTGGCAGGTTTGGAAGGCACTCAAGAGATATTGTGAGGTTTCTCGGAACTAAGTCCCGAGGCGATATCACTGTCAGGATCCCACCTAGTTGTCAAGTCTGGAAGACGCTCAATGGATGGGGTAAAACACTTCGAAAGGGGATGGTTCAAGAAGAATGATACTTATTCAGAGTGCGGAAGGCGGGACCTAAGTCTATGAGAGGGTTTTATGTAGCGCAAGTACCCACTCAGCAAAGATCCACTTGGAAGGCTCACCCGACGGGTTTGCCTTTTGGAGTGAGCAATCGAGTTTGTCTCACACCAGACTCAGTCCACATGCATAAGGCTGTTGCGGTCACCACCTAAAAGCCTATGGCAGATGCGAATGCGCATATCTAAGGTAAGAGTTTTGCTAAAACTCTCTTTGGGGGCTGGAGCGATCTGGTCGTAGCCTATGAAATAATGATCAGTGACGAGCGAACGCACGGGAGCATTTACGATTGTCAAGGAACAAAAAACTAAAAATTTATAATAACAACAATTTCGACAGAGACAAAAAACTTAGAAAATTTATCTGTATCACAAAATGTATCCTTACAAGTGGGGGTTTTGCCTTTGGCAAAAGTGGTCAAGGAAAACAAAATACAAAGTTACAAAATGAAGAAAGGCAAAAGATTTTCAGGGGGATTCACTGGGCTTTTCGCTGTAAGATGCTTCGTTCCCGTGGAGGGGTGAATCAGCGTCATCCCTACACCAGAGATCCTCGTCCCCGGGCACATCAATGGGGGTAAACAACCAGGGGAGAATGCTGCGCACCGTGAGCTTTTCGCTGACTTCATTATGTAATCTAGCCTCTCTCACCACCTCCATCGCGTGTTTGGATGCCCCCTAAGCATTCTCCTGCATCATCACCTCGATCTCATAGTTAGTGTACTGCAGTTTACCCTACTCGTCGGGATTTGACAGGACATGGAGTTCTTATAGGCGCTTGTTCTTCGCCTTCAAACCTGTTACCTTGTGCTCCAGGCTAGCCACCCACACGTGTAGTAGTTCAACATTCACGGAGTCCTGCAGAAAGGATGTTAAAAGAGTTGGTATTAAAAAAAGAGTGTGAAAGACTTATGAGGTTTCACTTACCCCTCTCACTGGGCGACTAGTAAGAAGCGCCTCGGTGGACTTTATCTTTTCTTTCAGGGAGCTAACATCTCGCGAGGCAAGATCCCATAACTTTTGAACCTTGCCCATGCTCCGCTCGAGGTTGAGGCTGCGACGCGACATGATGTGCTCTAGCTGAAGGGCGCACTGCTGGGCCCACATAGTTTCATGCGCGAGGGTCCGAGTCGATTCTTCATCAAATGTGCTAGCATCCTCTCGCCCATAGAGACCGAAGGAGAATGCAAAGACATTGCCACAGGTGTGATCTTATTCTATCCACGAAGGGAGGAGCATGAAGATGGAGGCCCGATTGGCCTTATGGTCCCATTGGATCAGGGGTTGGCCCGCCTCGTCCATGTACTTCTCTCCGAGGCAAAAATTCTGTTACCATCTTGTGCATCGGTCCTTTTGGAGCCCTCTCTATCGCAACCACGATCTTGGCAGCAGCGCTCGTCGTATCTATCGTGACCGGGGTCTTGGCGGGGGCTTCAACGACGGTATTTCCCTTATCTATCAATGGCATTTTGGATTTATTTGAGGATGTTGGGGGGTGGGGAAATGGAGCATCTGTTGTGTTTTTCTATACGTCACAACACTTGTGCGCAACGAAATAGGAAAACAAGAAAACCCCAAAAAAATACGTCTTACGATGAACATTGATCAAGAAGTAAAGTGTTGTGAATTAATTTACCTTTGTGGGATTAAGTCACTACTCAACCGAGATTCTCCAAGAAATCCGACATCCTTAAGCTAGAGGAGTTTCAAGGGCAGAAAATTATCTATGCCTCTATAGGTGAACCATGTTGGATCTCATGGCCAACCTTAGAGGGGGAGGGGTGAATAAGGTTTTTCGCGTTAAATGTTTTTTAAATTATTTTTCCTCAGAAATCGAGTTCTGGAAGCTATTGCGGGGTGTTAGGTAGCTAACATATGGTGGTAAGTCTATGAACTTGTTTTCCTGTGCAGATTCATTTTTATACCCCACAGAAGAATGACAACAAAATAATCTTAGCAGAAAATAGAGATGATAAAGCAGAAGTAATGTAATTCCATTGCAAGAATTAAAAACAACCAATGCTTAGACAATTATAAAATATTGATCCCCGTGACGTCGGAGATCGAAGGCAATGAGAAACAAGAACTCTTTTGTTTTCTATATCGACCCGCTCCACGGACTGGTTGGCTCTCTCCCTTTCCCTTTGAGAAAGGTCTTTGAGCCGGCTCTTCACCTCCACGCAAGGAAGAGTCTTAGAGCCCTGCTACATCCTCCGATCTAGACGTCCCTACCCCGGGACGATTTTCTACGGAATCCTACCCAGATTCCAATGAACCTCACCGGTTGATTTTCCTCACCACAAGATTAAGAAAAAAAAGAAGATTACAAAAATAAAGATGTAAAGAATCTAAAAGATTAAGTTCTCCCTCTAGACTATTTCTCCGTCGAGCGGTCCGTGGCTGGTGTTTGAGATCTTCGTATGGTAGCAACTGGTCGGCTCTTCGTAGTCGATGTAGATCTTGGATTGCCGGAGTTCTTCGCGTACGAATGGGAGGGGGACGACTTTCTTTTCCTTTGACCAAAATTTTTTGAATGGAATGCAGAGAGGAGACCGAACCCTAGAATCCACGAACTTGATCTCATTTTGTCTTCAGGTAATGAGCACAGAAACCGAGGCGAGTTTATATACGTCTTCATGAAAATACGCTACTGATGGATGTAAGATTAGTGCTTGGCATTAAGTTAACGCGCTTGATGTGACAGCTGTCCTCCAAATTAGGAAAAATATTCAAAACTAATAATTTCCTTTTTCTAATGCTAGAGTGGCGCGATTAGCAGATAGCTCCCGACAGTAGGTTTGACTCAATGCACTCAATACCTTGGAGCATTATGTGGGTTACCGCGGAGCGGTACCAAGCTAGTGCCCAGCGTAGTGCTGTCTGAACACACTCATTTCCTTGGGGATTTTAGTGGGTTATCGCGGAGCGGTACCGAGCTAGAGTCAAGCAGTAGTGCTGTCTCAACCTCTCAATGCCTTGGGGGCATTGAGTGGGTTACCGCAGTACGGTACCATGCTAGCGCCTTCACAGTAGGATCCCGAGAGCTTTGTCAAATTAATTCATCGAGCTAGCGCTGGAGGTAGAACTAACTCAGAGCGGAAGGTTCCCGAGAGCTCTGTCCAATTAATTCACGGCTTCCGCCCGGTGGTAACTTCTATCGCTCGGCATTCGCATACATTTGAGACTTCTTTTCTTTGTGTGAACCTGTCAACCTGCATACTCTATCAACACAAGATGTGATCAAATACAACCTGGGATTTGATATTCTCAAACACAGGGAATTTGAAACAATAGTTCCAACAAACTCCATCTTTTGATAATATCAAATCCCATTCATGAGAAATAACAAAGTAGATGATAGAGTGAATATATACAAAAGATAATCTTGCACATTCAGGTTTCAGGTTCTCTATATAACTCCCCTACACACACGCTCCCCTACCTACGTGTTCTATGCGCTCCCCTTATCTACGTGCTCTACACGCTCCCCCTACCTATGTATTTTATACGCTCCCCCTATTTATGTGCACACATTAAAACAAGCTCCCCCTACATGAGATCATACCTATGAAAAATTCTAATGAACAATCTCTTCTCCCCCTTTGATAGTATCAAAAGGGGTGGGCCAGACCAAACAGTCATACGGGAGTAAAAACCAGTATATATGATGAGCATGAAAGAAATATAAGACAATGCACACTATCAGGAAAGCAAACTGTGAGAGCTAGAGGGGTGACAAAAAAAATTCAAATCAGAGAATATGAAGCACATGGGCAAACATAAGAGCGAAGTACACGAACATAAAATAGGTCATTTTACAGAGTTTATATGGATTGGACAGCACAAATTAGACTAAGCAAACAACGAGGAACAAAACAATGTTATAAAAGTTATAGAGTTAATTACATTTAAACATTGTAAATGTCAAAAGTATAAATCGTGTGCTAGTACCTATGTGCGAAAAACATATAGTGGAGTTTTAGTCCAATTCTTATGCATGGAAGCGTTAAATAAGGCAATGATGTGTATGTGTAGCATCAACTAGAGAGAAAACACCAAGTAGAAATAACATATGTTACATGTTTTATCTTGATCTTTTAAAATGCTAACACAAGAGAAATATATTGAATGATCTCGTCACATATCTATCTATGCCATACCAAGACTTGAACTCGGGACACTAAGCTTAAGTTGGAGTCTATGCATAAGATTGAAATGACTCGTTTAAACCAAGTGCTCATCCTCACAATGCTCATAAAGACTTATCAGGAGGAATGAGTTGTGCTTGTGGGGGCGGTCCTTGATATGACATTTGATAGCTTGCATAGTTTTCTTTTTAGTTTGCTTTGAGCTATCACTTATATATATATATTTTGAGTTCAAGGAGCCCCGAGTCAATCAAAATCTATCAACCTAGATAGATATACTTTAACTTGTATACATAAGACTTTAGCACTAGAGATTTGGCCCAAAGTTTTGATCTTTATATACACACATATATATCGTGACATTGATTATTCAAAGTATTTATAACGTGTTAAGATGCACTCTCATGAGTTATATCATGTAAGCATAGTATTTGTACATGAATGCTTCGTCTAGGGATGTGTGAAAAGTGTGAAGTCATTCCCCTATCTAAATCCTCACACATACCTAGAGGCATAGTCAATAGACACCAACATGTAATGTCACACTCAGTGGCCAAGCACCTATAGATTAGACACCCCATGATCGGGGACAATGTTCACATGGATTAGCACTTTTTAACTCAAACACTGTATGTACTTGTTATAGCCTAAGTTCATGTCATTTGTGCCCCTAAAACATGATCAATCCATAGTTTTTTTTTGTTTTGGTTTACATATATATTTTTTTGTATTTTTGTTTTATTTTTAAAAAAATCGACAAGGGAACTCAAATAAATAGCAAACAAAAAAATAATCAAACATGAAACATAGACAAAACAATCAAAGAAAAAATACAATAAAAAAATGATGACTACGAAGAGAGGTCCAAAATGCCCAACTCGAGTCGAAGTAATGAGAAACGTGCATCTTGGAGTTGTTTTTTGAATAGTCAGCTAGTTGGTCATCGGTGCCAATGAAGCTTATTCTCACATTCTCCTTTTTAATGTGATTTCGAATGAAATGGTGACGTACGTCAATATTTTTTGACCTTGAATGATTCACTAGATTATTTGTAAAGTCTATGGCACTCTTGTTGTCACACCTAAGTGTAATGTTCCTACAAGTTTGGGCAAAGTCTTCTAACATTTGAGACATCCACAGTGCTTGTACGCAACATCTTCTTAAGGTAATATACTCAGCTTTAACGGTATAGAGGGCAACCGAGTTCTGTTTTCTACTAGACCAGGAGACTAGTGCAGGGCCTAAGAAGTGACTTGTACCACTCGTGCTCTTGCGATCAAGTGAGCATCCAGCATAATCCGAATCGGAGTACCCGTGAAGTGTAAAATCAGTGTTGTGTGGGTACCAAAGTCCAAGAGTTTTGGTTCCTATAAGATACCTAAATATATGCTTTACTGCTTTCAAATGTGACTCTTTAGGGTCGGCTTGATACCTAGCACGAAGACACACCACAAATGTGATGTAAGGCCTAGACGCACTCAAATACAACAATGATCCAATCATACCTCTAAAACCAGTCTGATCAACCGAAATACAATTTTCATCTTTTCCTGACTTGAGAGACACACTCATAGGAGTTTTGACTTTTTTCAGATTCTCAAAGCCAAATCGCACAAGCATATCTTTGATGTATTTCGATTGACTTATGAAAATTCCGTCATTGCGTTAAGAAATATGAAATTGTAAGAAGTAGGTGATTTCTCCGACTAGGCTCATTTCAAATTCGGATTGCATTAGAGTGACAATCTCCTCACATAACTTTTCATTTGTGGCCCCAAAAATGATATCATTTACATTGATTTATTGAATAATTAGATCTAAATTTTCATGCTTCACAAATAGAGTGGTGTCCGCCCTACCCATCCTAAACCAATGTTCTAGTAAAAAGGTTGTGAGCCTATCATACCAAGCACGGGGTGCTTGCTTCAATCCGTATAAGGATTTCACCAACATGTATACATGGTTCGGGTAGGCGTCATTCTTGAATCCGGGTGGTTGCTTCACATACACCTCTTCCTTGATATATAAATTTATGAATGCACTCTTACCATCCATTTGATATAATTTCATTTGTTTATAACTTGCAAACTCCAAAAACATACAGATGGACTCAATGCGTACAACCGGTGCAAATGATTCCTCAAAATCCACGCCTTCTATCTAAGACTACCCTTGTGCCACCATCCTAGCTTTATTCCTAGTTATCCTAGATTTTCCATCAAGTTTATTTTTGTAGACCCATTCCAAACCAATAACTCGATTGCTATCTGGACGCTCTACTAAAACCCAAACTTTACTCCTCTTAAATTGATTTAGCTCCTCATTCATAGCCAAGAACCATGATTCATCCTTTAAGGCTTCCGAGATATTCTTGGGTTCACTTTCAGATAGAAAACATAAGTTTGAAAACGATTCATGTAGTGTAGATTGAGTTCTAACTCCAAGAGAGTCTCTCCTATCACTTGCTCTCGAGGATGCCCTTTTAAGAAATTTAAAGTACTCAGAGGCTTATGAAAGTGAGGGTAAGATCTATCTTCACTCTAGCGGGGGGGGGGGGGGGGGAGGGGGGTGAATAGAGTTTTTTAAAATAATTTACAATTAAAACTGTAAAGCAGTGGAAGACTTAATTTACTTATATGTGTAATGTGCTAGCAGAAAAGTAAACACTAAAGCAGTAAGAGAACAGAAACATACAGCACACAGCAAAGCAAAAAGCACAGCAAGCCAGATAACACAAGGAGCTATAGTGGTTCCCTAACAACCTTGGTACATCCAGTCTTCTACAACCCTAAGTAGGAATCCTCTGCAGGAATAGTTGATCAGGTGTCCTGGGCACCAATAAGCTTTTGATAAGGTGCTCAAAAACCAAAACTAGATTTTTCTGATAAGGTGTCTTGCCACCACTGAGTTTTGACAAGGTCTCAGAAACCAGCCACAAAATTTTTGAAGGGAGTTTTGAGAAACCCTTTTACAGGAGAGAAAGGAAAAAAAATAAGTTGAGTTGTCCTTCTCTGTCAACAATCTGAGAGAAGACAAGTAGAAGATGTTGTAAAAGCTCCCCCTGAGACTTATAAGGGTTCAGGAAGATGAGCTTTGCTTAGGGTGATAGGCCTTCAGTTGCTTTTGATCTCCAGCAATAGATGATTTCAGCAGATGCTGAAATATGTGTTGTCTAGAGTCCTTTAAAATGAAGCTTTTGAACACTTGAAGCTTGAAGGAGTAGAACAGCAGATGATCTCCTTCACAATGATGTTTCTTGTGTTCTTGAAGAATTCTGACTCAGTAATTCTGTAAGCTTTTGTCTACTGAGTCTATTCTAAGAAGATGAATTCTTGATGTGTGAATTCTTGTTCTCTCTTCTGTATATGTTTTTCAAATCTTATCTGTGTTGTCTTCTAAAAAATTACTTAGGTATTATATCAGATCCTGACTTTAGATGGTCGTTACTCTGTCATAAATGACATCCATAATTGACAACTATCTCTGGGGAAAGTCCTAAGTAACATTCCAATTATTCTTCCTTGAAACTTGCACCAGATTGCTTGAAACGGCTACATAATCCTTTGTCATAAATGCTGAAAATAAATCTGAATGAATTCCATAACTTTCCTGAATTTGAATCCTGAAAATGTCGACCTCTCAGAAATATCGTCAACTTGAGTTCAGCTAACGTCGACCTGTGCTCAGAGATTGGATTTATACTAGAGACAGAAAACGTCGACCTGAGCTCTACGATCGTGATAAGTCACTAATTATAAATATTTTTATATAGTTTTTATTTAATTAATAATAAGATTATAGTTATATTTTAGTAATTATGATTATAATTGCTTTATTTTCATATTTTAGGTCAATCTGGGCTTCCAATAGAAATTTGGAGCTTGCTGGACTGATCAGGAGTTGAAACGGAGAAAATGATCATTTTTGGTCACGGATAGCTGAACTTCAAATGGTCATAACTTTCAAACCAGGAAGAGTTATGGGACGTGCAACCAGTCAACGGAAAGAGGACGACGTCCTCTACAATTCTGGAGAATTTCATAAGTACACGCCAGTGACACGGGCATGACATTTGAGTCACGGGCGTGTCTAGGTCAAAAAAAAATAGATTTCTCCAGAAAACTTCTCTCAACAATTATGGGACTTTTTCTAAGGACATGCCCCCTATCACGGGCGTGACCTAGGCCGTGACCTACCCGAAACTGCCAAATTAATCCCAGATTGCGCCGTTTCCAACCGTTTTGTTGGCCCAGTCAGACACGCCCTAGGTCACGGGCGTGACCTAGGGCGTGACCACTTCAGAAACAGCAGAATTACTTCCCGCCGTTCCCATTCCCGTCGTTTCCTATAACAGACTAGACATACCCTAGGTCACGGGCGTGACCTAGGGGCGTGACCCGCAAAATGGCGATTTTTTACGGTTTTTGGCGCCGTTGCTGGGGACCTAATTTGTTGATATTTTGAAAGCGCAAATTTTATTAATTTTATCAACCTTCTTCTCTACCTCAATTCTCTTTTATTTTATTTTTAAAATTTATTTCTATTAGGTAAAGGTTGTGTTATTTTCTTTTATTAAAAATATGTTATCTAAATTGGTCGCCGATCTTGACAACCTTCAAAATCAACTAGAATGTTTGAAAGCTGCACAAAAGCGCCAAAATTTTTGTTATAATTGTCGTGGTTATCATCGAAGTGAGTATTGTTATCATTATAATTATTATAAAAACTTTTCTTATGAAAATAATTTTGATACTAATTATGATAATAATTCTTCTCACTTTTATTCTAATTCTAGTTCAAATTTTTATGAAACTAACTTTTCAAATGTTCATGAAACGAATTGTTCAAATTATAATGAGAATAATTATTTTGATTTAAATAATTATTCTTCCAACTCGGATGTCAGCTTCTCTTGGTCACAAGATCACCCGGAAAGTTTCTCGAGTTTTAAGAATAATTATTTGGTGCCGAATTTTTGTTCTTCTTCTTCTGCACCGCAAGCCTTCTATTCTAATTTTGGGGATTCTTCTCAATTTCCAGGTGATTCTTCTCCCCAAAATTTGGATGAGAATTTTTTTTATATTAGTGATTTTTCTCCTTCTTCGGATAATATTGTTAATGAGGAACATGACTCTTCATGTACCCCAGTAGTTGTTTATACTGAAGAAGAAAAAAAAACTATTATTTCTTGAGTTTGTCAGGTGTATGGATATGCTAGAAGGAGTAGAAGAAGAACATGTTTCTCCTCCTACGACTCTCAATTTTTCTCCTATTAATGAATTCCCATGCATAATTTATGACTTTTTAGGAGCAAAAATTTATGATCCTGATGCATCCGCTAATTTTATTTCCCATAAATTTTTAGGCGGAAAATTATTTTTAGAAAATAAACAACCGGAGCCTAATCTTATGACTTCGCAAGAGCCTCCTCCTTGCGAAGATTTTTCTAACACGCTTACTTTTTATTTTCCTTATACTAACGATTTTCATGTAGAAGAGGAGCCGTTGCAATTAAACATCATCCACGATCCATTTGCCGCTCCTCTACAAAAATTCAAATCACCTTAGGTATGGATAGGTGATTTGAATTTACATTTTCAAGTCAACTGCAACAACAAGGAACATCAAGAAGAAAGCGGAGGAGACGTCGAGAAGCAACTTTGGCATCTTCGCCAAAGCGTGAATTAAGGGAGTTGCCCATCCATTTTAATTTTTATTTTCCATTTTCTTAACAATATCGTCTAGCTTAAAGACAGGAAAAAGAAAAGCGCTCTTGGGAGACACTGTAACATCCCATTTCCAATTAGGCCCCCCTAAGAATAACTTTGGGCTTGCCTGGGCCATGGCAAGACCATAGGGAACCAAATAGACCAAATGGGCTTAGGAGTCTAGTAGAGACTCATTTTGGGCTGCAAATAGCAAGTTTCCAAAACACTGAGTTTGGGTGACCTAGTGAGTTCAAACTGACTCTAGGGCATTTCTAGACCCAATGTGGGGCCAATGAGTCACCATAGACTCAATGGGGTCAATACTAGTGGCCAAATTAACCCAAGCCAACCCTAACCCTAAAATGGTCAAAGTGCCCTTCCTAAGGGCCATGTGACCTCCAGGGGGCCAACTCAACTCCAACTAACCCTACCTAGGCCTTAGGGGAGTCCAATGGGTCACTAAAGACCCATTGATGTGGACCCAAAGAGTCAAAATGACCAAGTCAACATTTAACCCAAGTCAAGTCAACTTAGCCCATTTGGGTTAACCCAAGTTCAAGCCCCCCCCCCCCTCTTAGGCTAAGCCTAATGACATTATTAATGTAAGGTATTAGGGCTGCCAATAACCTAGTTCCTTGACCAGTCAACTAGGTGACTAGGAGAGAGAAAGAGAAGCCTAAATTTGAGAAATAATAGAGGAGAGAGAAAGAGTAAAGGATCATTCATGGTGGGCCCCTCTCTTATATTTCATTTGAAGTATCATAATTTGTAGTGGGCTGCCAATAGAATAAAAAGGAAGACATTACATGGGGGCTTCATTTGGAGGAAGAGAGAGAGAAAGAGAGAGAGAAGAAAAATAGGAGAGAGAAAATAATAGGTTCATGGAGAAGATGAGCCTCCCTCACTCTTGTGAGTTCATGTAAAAAATTAAATGGCCTTAGTGGGCTGCCATTAGAGGGGTGAGATGAGGAGTTTTCAGTTTGGGGGTGACAAGGAGAGAGAGAGGAAGAGAGAGAAAGGAAATAATGGTGGGAGGAGAGAGAAATATTGAAAGAGAAGTTGAAGGGGGTGGGGCTCGGCCAAGAGAGGCTGAAAGCATGCCTTTATGGCTGCATTCAACTCCTCTAGAGAAGAGGAGTAGATGCAGCCGTTTCCCAGCCTTCAAGAGGGCTGTTTCACCCCCCCCCTCCACCTTGGCCGAAACCCCCATTTATGGCCATTAATGGCTTTCTTCATAACAGCCATGACCCTCCCCCTCCCCTCTCTACCTTTTTAAACCCCCATCAGTGAGCCAAGGAGAGGCTTTCGAATCCCTAACAGAAGAGCAAGTGGTGGCCGGAGCTTGAGAAGAAGGAAAACGCCGCCGCCGCCGTCGCCATGGCCCCTCGTCGATCTACACGTTGCATGGCCGCCGGGAAGGTCCTCCCTCACTCTTTCTTCCATGCTTAGATCCTAGGGCTCTTTAGAAATGGATTTCGTTTTGTAATAAATCGGATCCAAGTTTTAATATTTCAGAAATCTGCCATTTTTTTTGGGTTTTTGGGAGCTCTCGGGTAGGGCGGCGCCGCCACCTCCGGCCGCCCTAGCTCCGGCCAAGGGAAGCCCCCACCACCGGGAACACATAGGGGGTGTTTCCCGGTGGTGGCGCCGCCTCAGGCCGCCGGTAACAGCCCCGAAAAAGGGGCCTGTGGCGGGTCTACTTCTCTACTCCATCGGGGAAGAAGAGCAGCTACCGTTGGATCGTTCATCAAGATTCGTGCACCCTAGGATTTGAATTAATAGTTTATTATATGCAATTTTCTGTCTTTTCTTAAACAGTTTTACTGTAACCCGATTTTAGGCCTCTTAAGGGCTCCTAATGAAAAAGTTTAAAACATAAAAGTTGTAGGTCTTTGGAAGATCTACAATTTGATATGTGTTATTAAAAATTTGGAGAAAAACTCACCCCTGTAGAGCCATTTGAATAAGGGTGTGACCTAATCTTTAGGGCAGAACCTTATAAAATTATTTTAGGCCCCTTAAGGGCATCTGATGGAAAAACTTGTAACATGAAAATTGTAGGTATTTGAAATACCTACAATTTGATATGTATTATTAAAAATTTGGAGAAAAACTCTGTTCTGTAGAGTCATTTTAGTGAAGCCTATACCCTACAAACTAGGGCAGTTTACTGTAGGAGAAATTTAGGGCACCCCTAGGGATTTTCAGGGGGTGTGACCTTCAGAGAAGTTGTAGGTATTTTGAATACCTACAGTTTGATATGTGATGGGTAAAATGTGGATGAGTGGTCTGCCCTATAGAGTCTTTTTAGTGAGGGCTATACCCTACAAGTTAGGGCAGATCACTGTAGGAGAGTTTTAGGGCACTCCTAGGGATTTTCAGGGGATGTGACCATCAGAGAAGTTGTAGGTATTTCAAATACCTACAGTTTGATATGTAATAGGAAAAATGTGGATGAGTGGACTGTCCTGTAGAGGCTTTTTGGGGAGGGGTATACCCTACAAGTTAGGGCAGTTCACTGTAGGTGAATTTTAGGGCACCCCCCTTGTTAAGGTAAAATAGGTCACCAAAACTTGCCTAAAGGCCATGAAACTTGGGTAGTGTACTTCTTGGGTTTAGGGAAGTCTTTGGGAAGTAATATTGAGAGCCTTGGGATTCAATACATAATAGTTCCTTCATATCTCACAAAAATAGGCTTTTGGGTATGTTAATTAATTTGATTTCTATGGTTGATTAATGGATATGAAATTTTGGCAGAGAGCTTTTTAGGTTCTTATACATATGCTTGAATTTTTCTGGAATTATTAACTGATTATTTTAAGTACTTCATTCACAAGCCATTGATTTTCTAAAGATAGTCAAATAATTATTATGGGTTGTTCCCTCACTGAAATCTGGTGTAACTTAGGCAAATGAGTTTTTATGACCTCTTACATCTCTGGTAATTATTGTAGAATTTTTGGATCTATAATCATAGGGGTTGATTCACAAGGCTTGCAATTTGTAGAATTTATAAATGATTTTTTTGTAACGGCCTCCCCAGCACCACTCTCGCAAGGACGGCCGCCGGCACCCCCAGCATCCAGCTCGAAGGGTTCAGCCTAACCAGGTCTGCAGACCATGCACCCCAACCCCTCTCCGCGCTTGTTTTTCAGCAGCGGTAGGTTGTTGCCACTGGGGATCGAACCCAGGACCTTGATAAGAGACTCTTTACCACAGCTCTCATCACCAACTGAGCTGCAGCTCAGTTGGTGATGAGAGCTGTGGTAAAGAGTCTCTTATCAAGGTCCTGGGTTCGATCCCCAGTGGCAACAACCTACCGCTGCTGAAAAACAGGCGCGGAGAGGGGTTGGGGTGCATGGTCTGCAGACCTGGTTAGGCTGAACCCTTCGAGCTGGATGCTGGGGGTGCCGGCGGCCGTCCTTGCGAGAGTGGTGCTGGGAGGCCGTTACAAAAAGTGCACTTTTTATTGTAACGACCCTAGCCGATCCAACGTGGCAGTGCCACGGCTCCGCTCTAGGCGTCGCTACCGGGCTGCAGCCCAAGCACCCCAACCCCTCTCCCTCCACAGGCGGGTTGTTGGTGGCCACAGCCTCCCTTTGATGAGCGAACTCGACAGTTAAGTTGGGCCGTACGGGGACTTCCCAGGAGGTCACCCATCCCAGTACTACTCTCGCCCAAGCACGCTTAACTATGGAGTTCTTTCAACCTTCATCACCAATTGAGCTGCAGCTCAATTGGTGATGAAGGTTGAAAGAACTCCATAGTTAAGCGTGCTTGGGCGAGAGTAGTACTGGGATGGGTGACCTCCTGGGAAGTCCCCGTACGGCCCAACTTAACTGTCGAGTTCGCTCATCAAAGGGAGGCTGTGGCCACCAACAACCCGCCTGTGGAGGGAGAGGGGTTGGGGTGCTTGGGCTGCAGCCCGGTAGCGACGCCTAGAGCGGAGCCGTGGCACTGCCACGTTGGATCGGCTAGGGTCGTTACAATAAAAAGTGCACTTTTTGTAACGGCCTCCCCAGCACCACTCTCGCAAGGACGGCCGCCGGCACCCCCAGCATCCAGCTCGAAGGGTTCAGCCTAACCAGGTCTGCAGACCATGCACCCCAACCCCTCTCCGCGCCTGTTTTTCAGCAGCGGTAGGTTGTTGCCACTGGGGATCGAACCCAGGACCTTGATAAGAGACTCTTTACCACAGCTCTCATCACCAACTGAGCTGCAGCTCAGTTGGTGATGAGAGCTGTGGTAAAGAGTCTCTTATCAAGGTCCTGGGTTCGATCCCCAGTGGCAACAACCTACCGCTGCTGAAAAACAGGCGCGGAGAGGGGTTGGGGTGCATGGTCTGCAGACCTGGTTAGGCTGAACCCTTCGAGCTGGATGCTGGGGGTGCCGGCGGCCGTCCTTGCGAGAGTGGTGCTGGGGAGGCCGTTACAAAAATTAAATTATTTTTTTATAACGGCCTCCCCAGCCGCCGGCACCCCCAGCACCATGCTCGAAAGGGTTCAGCCTAACCAGGTCTGCAGACCATGCACCCCAACCCCTCTCCGCGCCTGTTTTTCAGCAGCGGTGGGTTGTTGCCACTGGGGATCGAACCCAGGACCTTGATAAGAGACTCTTTACCACAGCTCTCATCACCAACTGATCTGCAGCTCAGTTGGTGATGAGAGCTGTGGTAAAGAGTCTCTTATCAAGGTCCTGGGTTCGATCCCCAGTGGCAACAACCCACCGCTGCTGAAAAACAGGCGCGGAGAGGGGTTGGGGTGCATGGTCTGCAGACCTGGTTAGGCTGAACCCTTTCGAGCATGGTGCTGGGGGTGCCGGCGGCTGGGGAGGCCGTTATAAAAAGTGCACTTTTTATAACGGTCCAGGCCCGCCAACCCGCGGGACCCAGCTGGCACCGCCGGCCCACCAGTAGTCCAGACCCGGGCCCACTACTGGCAGTAAGCCTATCACATTAAGCCTGCAGGCCAATGCACCCCAACCCCTCTCCATCCAGGCGGGTTGTTGGTGGCCGTAGCCCCCCTTAGATGAGTCAAACTCGATAGTCAAGCCCGCACTACGGGGACTTCCCAGGAGGTCACCCATCCCAGTACTACTCCAGCCCGAGCACGCTTAACTATGGAGTTCTTTCAACTCTCATCACCAACTGAGCTGCAGCTCAATTGGTGATGAGAGTTGAAAGAACTCCATAGTTAAGCGTGCTCGGGCTGGAGTAGTACTGGGATGGGTGACCTCCTGGGAAGTCCCCGTAGTGCGGGCTTGACTATCGAGTTTGACTCATCTAAGGGGGGCTACGGCCACCAACAACCCGCCTGGATGGAGAGGGGTTGGGGTGCATTGGCCTGCAGGCTTAATGTGATAGGCTTACTGCCAGTAGTGGGCCCGGGTCTGGACTACTGGTGGGCCGGCGGTGCCAGCTGGGTCCCGCGGGTTGGCGGGCCTGGACCGTTATAAAAAGTGCACTTTTTATAACGGCCTCCCCAGCCGCCGGCACCCCCAGCACCATGCTCGAAAGGGTTCAGCCTAACCATGTCTGCAGACCATGCACCCCAACCCCTCTCCGCGCCTGTTTTTCAGCAGCGGTGGGTTGTTGCCACTGGGGATCGAACCCAGGACCTTGATAAGAGACTCTTTACCACAGCTCTCATCACCAACTGAGCTGCAGATCAGTTGGTGATGAGAGCTGTGGTAAAGAGTCTCTTATCAAGGTCCTGGGTTCGATCCCCAGTGGCAACAACCCACCGCTGCTGAAAAACAGGCGCGGAGAGGGGTTGGGGTGCATGGTCTGCAGACCTGGTTAGGCTGAACCCTTTCGAGCATGGTGCTGGGGGTGCCGGCGGCTGGGGAGGCCGTTATAGACACCCCTTGCTTATCTTTTAATTTTTTATGAATTGCTTTTTCTTATCTTTTCAAAATTGTTTATTTTTCCCCTCCTACATGACTTGTAAACATTGGGGACAATGTTTATTTTTAAGTATGGGGGTGGATTCTCATATTATTTTTATTTCGAAAATCCAAAAAAAAAATTGAATAAATCTTTAGAAATAAAAAAAAAATAATAAAAAAAATCCCCTACTTACTTTTTGTGATTTCTAGAAATATATTTTGAGTTCATTTAAAAGCTTTTTAAAATTTTTGATTTTCTAATCTGTTATTTCATCAAAGTTAGTTAAATTAATTTTTAGGTGATTTGATTTTAAGAAAAAAACTTATGAATTAAATTTGTTTAGAGTACCTTATTTACTTCTTTTTCTCTTAATTGTAATTAGTTTCTATTTTATAGTGTTTAGTTCAACAATCTTTAGATTTTACTTATAATCACTTGTGCTTTAAAAATTCTTAGGAAATTTTGATTTACTATTGTTGCTCTCTAATTATTTTAATTTAATCTAAATATTGTTTAGCCTTCCCTTGTATTTAAACTTTCTTGTTAGAACATATGTCATGGGGATAAGAGGATAAAATTCATTATCCCTTGGTACACATATGCATTTTTCTTTTTATTGTTAGATCATATGTCATGGGAATCTAGCATTCCTTGGTACACATATGTAACCCAAAAAACTAAAAGATGGAGTATTTCATGGGGATAAGAGGATAAAATTCATTATCCCTTGGTACACATATGCATTTTTCTTTTTATTGTTAGATCATATGTCATGGGAATCTAGCATTCCTTGGTACACATATGCAACCCAAAAACTTAAAAGATGGAGTAAGAGAATAAAATTCATTACTCCTATTTTGTTTTTGTTTTTGAAGAGAGAGAAAAAAAAATATATTTGTTCATATGTCATGGGAAATAAGAGAATAAAATTCATCATTTTCTTGGTAAACATATGCAAATATCAAAAAAGAAAAAAAAGGCATGGGGTGAGAGGATAAAATTCATCACCTCAATTTTAGATCCTCTTCATAGTCCTTGTTCCTAAAACCTTTAGCCAATATAATTGTTTTAGATTTAAATTAAAATATTAAGAGAGTATAAGTATTAGTTAAAATTTTTCCTTCAAGTTTCTTTTTAGTTAAAAAGTGTGAATAATTCTAATTTAATTTTGTTGGCTAAATAACCTCATTTTGAATTCTAAATAATTTTTATGAGAAATTTTTGGTTAAATATTTTTCTCTTTACATTTTAATTTCATAGTTTAGAACTTAATCTTGACTTCCTAAACTTTATTTTTAACTCTCTTTTGATTTAATACATTTTTAGTTTAATTAAAAATTATATTAATTTCTTATAAGTACTTCACATAGTTTTGCTCTGGAATAACAAAAGTTTAAGTATGGGGGTATTTGATAAGTCACTAATTATAAATATTTTTATATAGTTTTTATTTAATTAATAATAAGATTATAGTTATATTTTAGTAATTATGATTATAATTGCTTTATTTTCATATTTTAGGTCAATCTGGGCTGCGAATAGCAATTTGGAGCTTGCTGGACTGATCAGGAGTTGAAACAGAGAAAATGATCATTTTTGGACACGGATAACTGAACTTCAAATGGTCATAACTTTCAAACCAGGAAGAGTTACGGGACGTGCAACCAGTCAACGGAAAGAGGACGACGTCCTCTACAATTCTGGAGAATTTCACAAGTACATTCCCGTGACACGGGCGTGACATTTGAGTCACGGGCGTGTCTAGGTCAAAAAAATAGATTTCTCCAGAAAGCTTCCCTGAACAATTATGGGACTTTTTTCTTAGGACACGCCCCCTGTCACGGGCGTGACCTAGGGCGTGACCTACCCGAAACTGCCAAATTAATCCCAGATTGCACCGTTTCCAACCGTTTTGCTGGCCCAGTCAGACACGCCCTAGGTCACGGGCGTGACCACTTCAGAAATAGCAGAATTACTTCTCGTCATTCCCATTTCCGCCGTTTCCTGTAACAGACTAGACACGCCCTAGGTCACAGGCGTTACCTAGGGGCGTGACCCGCAAAACAGCGATTTTTGACGGTTTTTCTCCAACGTTCCCGGGCTTTCAAGACAGCATTTTACGAGGCTGACACGCCCTAGGACACGGGCATGACCTAGGGCGTGACTCCCAAGCAGAAAAATCTATAAATAGCATATGTGTTCAGAAGCTCAGGAAAGGAGATTAGGAGCATGTTTTAGGAGTATTTAGTAGCTTAGTTTATTGTTTTTCAGCATTATCTTTTATGTAATTTCAAATTCATAGTTTTGATTTCAATCCAAGAATTTCCTTTTTGCAAACATGTTCTTCTTTCCCTTTTCTTTATGTATTTCTTTTATCATGTCAAGTAGCTAATTTACATTAGCACTTGATCATGATAACTTTGAAAGTGAATAAACTCATTTTGTCAAACTCGTTATTTATCACTATCGATTTATCTTTGAATTATTTTATATCGAATTCATATTTCGCGAATATGTTTTCAATCCTAGATCCGTATCTTAAATGACCGAGAGGTTGCGGATACGAGCAGATAACTCAAAGATAGAAGGAGCCGCATGCACTCCTCGAGAGAGGATGACATGGATCTTCCGGATTGGAGTCAAATCCAATAACGGGGTTCACCGCGTAAAGCAAGCTTAGGGGTTTCGACTGGCCGAGAGGTCTTAATCGATCAACCTAAGGTTAGTCAAAAGCATGAGCTCGAGAGAGACGCTTTCGTACTTAAGGAACCTCCACGGTCGAAGTAGGTAAATTAGAGTTTGCATTTTATTGAAGTTTATTTGAATTGAAAGGAAGTCTACATCAAGTGCTAGTTTTTTAGTTTATCTTTCTCCTATAGTTAATTTAACCTCATTCTTGTACTTCGATAAAATAATATTAATTTGCGTGAGTAGAAGTACTCAACAGGCCCCGAGTCTAATACGACATTTCCTATACTATATTTTGATAGGTACACTTGCCTATTTGAGATTATAGTTTGGATAATATTTTAAAACTATAGAAAATCTTCATCAGATCGTCGACCTGAGCTCAGCGACTTGGAAATCAGCTAGAGACAGAGCGTCGATCTAAGCTCGAAGATCGTCGACCTGAGTTTGATGCCTTATTGAACTGAGCTCAGAGATCGTCGACCTAAGTTCGACGTATCGTCGACCTGAGATCGACGAGAATTTTCTTAGTCTTTAGCACTTGAATCCTGATTTGTAGAAGGTATGGAGGGCAGATTTAAAACCTAAGTACTAACCCTAAGACTCATTCTAATTGACCTATCAGACTATACAGCAAGGTCAAAACAAAATCCTAATCACATAGTGATCCTTACCCAAATTAGTAATAGGGTGTTCCAACAATCTCCCCCTATTTGGGTTAGGATTACTATTTACATGACAGAACGTAAAATAACAAGTATACATCAGGATTAAAGAAAACAAAACAGAAACAACAATGCAGATAACATATGTTGAGCATTATAGAAACACAGCAAGAGTCACAGAATCAGTCAGAAGATAAATATGAGTATCAGCTTACACAAGTTACTCATTGCCCTTCTTTAATAAGATTTCTCTGTTGGGATTTAGGGCTTTTTTCTTTGATCTTCTATCATCTCTGTACCTAAGGAGGTTTGAGATCTTGGCCTTGGAACTACAGCCTCAGGATGCAGCTTCATATAGTCTTTTGGATTAAAGAATTTCCTTGAAGCATATCTCTCTAATTCTTTCTTTCTATGTTCTGACAAAGTTGTGATGTTGGAAGAATCTCTGCCTTGCTCTTTATCCTTCTTAATCTGATCTAATGCAGTAAGCTCTTTCATTCTAGCTGTCCAAGATAAAGGGTTGTTCTCAGGGTCCTTAAAAGGAACTAGGGGTTCATATCTGTTGATTGACTCTGAATCAGTTTGAGGAGCCCTGGTGACAACTGTATCTCTGAACTTGTATGGGAAAGGACCTGATATGGAATCAGTGGGGCCTTGTCCTTCCCATTGTTGACTGGAGTAAGTTCTGTAATCTCTTTGCCTTCCTCTTGACTGACCTCTTCTAGACTGATAACCTCTTTGATGTTGTCCTCTGGGTTGATATCTCTATGAAGGTTGAGAGGAGTTATGCTTTGTAGCAGATAACTGAAAAGCTGAGCCTCCACCAGATCCAGAATCTGGAGGAGGAGGAGGAGGAGGATTAAATTGAGATGATCCTTTTTCATACTTGTCAAGCTTTCTCTTTTTCCTCATGGCCTTAAGCTGGTTCTTAGTGTATTGCATCTATGGTTCAGTGATTTGGCAGTCATGTAGAATGTAATAGGGTAGATCATTATCATCTTTGACTTTTGCAGGAGGTACTTTCATCATAGCCTTACTTCTTGCTTTCCTTTTCTTGGCAATGGTGCCAGAATAATCATCAGAGTCAGTGTTGAATTTATCACTATCTAAACTATGGGGTCTGTCATATAAATCATCAATACTTTTGATATACTCTTCTCTTTTTTTTGACTTCTTAGCAAACAAAATAGGAGCAGCAGCAGGAGCATAAACTATTAGAGTAGCAGCAGGAGCAGAGACTATTGGAGTAGCAGTAAGAACAGAGACACGAACTTCAAAAATAGCAGGTTCTTCTAAGTAAACATCAAGTTCATCAGCAACAACAGCATCAATAGGATCAACAGGCAACATATCAATATCAGCAGATTCAACAACTTCAACAGCAGCAGGAACATAAACAATAACTTCTTTAGCCTCAAGAGAACTGATATAAGAAGTAATTAAGCTGGGATCACAGACAGCAACAGGCACAATGGCCTTAGTCAGATCTTCAACTTCATGAGCTGGTGAACAGCTAAAGTGAAGAGAATCAAAAATTGAAAATAGTGACCTGAGGTCCACTGTTAGAACTAGTGCTGGGGCTGGAACTAAAGCAGCAGCAGCAATTTCTGGTAGCAATTCCTCTGAAACAGGAGGCACTACCACAGCTTCATAGGGCATCTCCCCCTGCCTTGATTCAGTGAGAACTGGATCAAGACACCCCATAGAATGGATTGACTAAGGAGTAGATAGAGAGGAGAGCCTGTCAGATAACTCCTTGATGGACTGCAGGAGTGGAGCCATGGAGGTCTCCATCAGGGCTACTAGCTTGGGAGCTAGTATCCCATAGAGCTTATCTGCTAGTGCTAAGAGATCCACATGCTCAAGTGGGACTTGAGTAGAGGTGGAGGAAGAAATGACTATGGCTGGTGATGGATGGGCTGCAGGATGAGTGGGTGGGGATGGTAGGATGTTTGGTTGAGAGATTGGGATGGTGGAGATAGAGGTTATGGGTGTGGAGATGGATGGAGTGAAGGATTGTTGGGTGAGAATATCATGGAGTAATTATTTGTATGAGGAAGTGGAGGGAAGCCCACTTGGTGAGGAGGGAGAATAATCCATGATGTTGAAAGATGGAATGTCAAGAGGTTGATAACAATGAAGTGGATTGAATTGTTGTTCTGTGGTGGCAGTAGGAGGTGAAGGAGTGGACAAAGGAGTTGAAATTGTAATGGGGGAGGACCTTGATGTGGAGATGGTTGAGGTGGAGATGGAGGTAGAGATTATTATAGTAGATGAGGGAATGGTTGAGGGAAGAACTGGAGAAGGTTGAGAAGAGGATGAGGCAGACAATGCTTCAATGAGGGCAGGGGCCTGAGGGGAAGAGACTACAGCAGTCCTTGTGCCTGGAGAAGTAATAGTCCTGGTTGGCTTGGCTATCTGCTTGTCCCATTTCCCAAACAGGGCACAGGTCAGCCTCTTTGATGCATTGATGTGCATTCCACTTGATACCAGCAGTTCAGGGCACCTGGAGTGCAGGAATAACCCTATTATCCTCCCAAAGTTTACCAAACTTTTGTTCACTTTCTTATTAATCATGTCAAAGAAGAGCTCTCCCCAGTTCAAATGTTTCTTATCCACAAGTGCTCCCATCAAGCAGAACTGATACCTTGAGATGGTATCATGTGCTGAGTGCTTTACCAACAACACTTTCCCCACAACATCAGCATGAAATCTATACTCAATAGATAAGTTCTTTTTCAACAACTTGCTAGGGTTAGCGGCAGAATGTCCCATTCTATCTAACATATTCGCAGATTCTTCTCCATATAACTAAATGGAATCATTTCCAGAACTAAATTGAAACACTTCAGTCAGAAGAGCAGGTGTTAGGGATACCTGAGTCCCGGCTATAGTACCAACCAATGTATTCTCATCCAAATTATTCGTTGTATATACCCATTCTTTAGTTTCATCGGCTGCAATCTTCATCCTGGTTGTCATTATTTGCACTAGCTGTTTTTCTTTGAATAGGTCAAGAATGTCTTTGAAGATTTAATCGCTTCCATCAAAGGAGTCCATGTCGATATCAAACCCTGTGTCGAACTTCATCTTGGCAAGAGTGGCAATAGAAACAGCCATTATGTACCTGCAAAGATGAACAAACATGACCAAGTGCAGTAGAGTTATGAGGGAAAGAAAAAGTTTGCAGAGAGTATGAAAGCGCAAAAGAAGAATGACGGCCGAAAGAATGATTTTATATTAGGGTTCGACACCGGAAAGGAAAGATCGTTGAACTCCGTTCGACGATCTGGGCTTCAAATGGAATCTGAAGAGTCTTCAATAACGTCGATCTCCGTTCGACGATACTGGAGAACGTCGATCTCCGATCGACAATCGCTGACCAGAAGAATATAGCCTAGTGCTGTCTGGAAAACGCTGAACTCTGGACGATGCTATTAGAAAGCGGCGATCTCCATTCGACGCTTTTAGGGAAAAACGTCGAGCGCAGTTCAGAGATAAAAAAAACCTACAGATACTAGAAAATACAAGTTTTCAGCCTAGTCTTGGTCTATTTTTAGAGTTTTTAAAATCTTGGGTTTTATTTTAAACTTCCTCCATCTAACATTCCTAACTGATTTAGGAAAAAGGTATGTTTCTTTTCATCCAAGGGTTTGGTGAAAATATCTCCCCTTTGCAAATCAGTTGGGATATACTGAAGTTCAATTTTATTTTTCTCAACATTATCCCTTAGAAAGTGATGCCTAATCTCAATATGTTTTGTCCTACTATGGAGGACTAGATTTTGTGCTATAGAAATAGCACTGGTGTTATCACAAAATATTTTTTACCCTTCTAAGTTGTAACCATAGTCTAGGAGCTGGTTTTGAATCCATAAAATCTGTGAGCAACAACTGCCTGCTACCATATCTTCAGCTTCAGCAGTTGAAGTGGACACAAATGTTTGTTTCTTATAGAACTAGGAGACAAGTCTATCACTAAGAAACTTACAAGTTCCACTGGTGCTTTTCCTGTCTACTCTATATCCAGCATAATCAGCATCTGAAAATCCAGTTAATTCAAATCCTGAGTCTTTTGGATACCAGAGACCTAGATTTGGACAACTTTTCACATACCTAAGAATCCTCTTAACTAATATTAGGTGTGACTCTCTAGGGCTTACTTGGAACCTAGCACATATGCATGTAGCAAATATTATATCAGGTCAACTAGCTGTAAGGTACAATAAAGAGCCAATCATTTCTCTATATATTGTCTGATCAACATGTTTTCCATGTTCATCAGCATCTAATACAGCATTAGTAGGCATTGGTGTTTTCATACATGATGCCTCAGACATACAAAATTTCTTAACCAGTTCTTTTGCATACTGGGTTTGAGAAATAAATATGTCATCAGCATGTTGTTTGACTTGCAATTCTAGAAAGAAGGAATGCTCACCCATGCTACTCATTTAAAATTTAGAATGCATTAGGTTAGAGAACCTTATGTAGAAATTTGAATCAGTAGAACCAAATATGAAATCATCTACATATATTTGTACTAGTAGGGTATGGGACTTATGGGTTCTAATAAAGAGAGTTTGGTTTACTCTACCCCTTATAAAATCATTTTTCAGAAGAAAGCATGCTAAGGTCTCATACCATGCTCTAGGAGCTTGCTTGAGACCATATAATGCTTTATGCAATTTGAAAACATGGTCAGGATAAGTTGAGGAGATAAAACTTAGAGGTTGTCTAACATAGACTTCTTCTTTGATGTCTCCATTAATAAATGCACTCTTCACATCCATTTGGTAGACCTTGAATCCTTTGTGAGCTGCATAAGCAAGGAATATTCTTATGGCCTCTAACCTTGCAACTGGTGCAAAGGTCTGGTCATAGTCTATTTCTTCTTCTTGAGAATAGGCTTGAGCAACTAGCCTTGTCTTGTTCCTTACAATAACTCCTTGATCATCCAACATGTTTCTGAACACCCACTTAGTTCCAACAATGGAGTGATCCTTAGGCCTTGGCACTAGTTCCCAAACTTTATTTCTCTCAAATTGATGATGTTCCTCTTGCATAGCAATTATCCAGTGTGGATCTTGTTATGCATCTTGAATGGATTGAGGCTCAACTTGAGATAGAAAGCAAGTGTGCATCAGGTTCTGGTTGACCTGATTTCTGGTTTGCACACCAGCTGAGATGTTTCCAATCACATGAGAGATTTGATGATCTCTTGTTGTTACTAAATCAACAGGGGGTGTTGATTGTTCATCAACCTGTGTTGTTGTTTCCTCCAGTGGAATAACATTTGGCTCTTCAAGATGGTTCTCTCCAAGATGTTGAACATCGTCTTCATCTTCACTGATTTCATCCTTATGTGGGTTAGGTGAATATACTGAATCCTTCTCTGTAATATGCAATCTGTCCAAATTTTCCTAAAGAGAGTTTACCTGCAAGGGTTCTATGGTAGAAGTAGACTTCTCCTTATAAAGCATGTTAGTCTCATAAAAAGATACATGAACAGATTCTTCAAATTTAAGAGAAGATTTGTTATAAAACCTATATGCTTTACTGATCATGGAGTATCCCAAAAAAACTCCTTCATCAGCTTTAGCTTGGAATTTATCTAAATATTTCTTGTCATTATTATGAATATAACAAATGCAACCAAAATTTTTGAAATGGTCTACTTTAGGTTTCTTCCCTTTGAGCAATTCATAGGGAGTCTTGCCCTTCAGTTTATGTATAAAACTTTGTTCAACACATGGTTGGAGGTGTTCACTGCCTCTGCCCAAAAGGATAGAGGAAGGTGAGCATCTGTCAACAATGTAGTAGCAAATTCAATTAGGGTTCTATTTTTCCTTTCAGCTACCTCATTTTGTCGAGGAGTTCTAGGAGCTGAGAAAGTATGCCTGATCCCTCACTCTTACAGAACTCTTGCATAAGAAGAGAATCAAACTCTATTCCATGATCACTTCTGATCAGGGCAATGTGAGTATTGAACTCAATCTGTATGCATTTGAGAAAATCTGTCAAACACTTAAAGTTATCAGACTTCTTCCTCAGAAAGAATACCCATGTGAATCTAGAGAAGTCATCTACAATCACTAAAGTGTAAGATTTCTCTCATAAGCTTTGTACTGTAATGGGTCCAAAAAGAACCATGTGTAACAGATACAAGATCCTAGGTGAATCACTCTTATTAAGTGACTTAAAACTATTTTTAGTTTGCTTGCCTAATTGACAAGCCCTGCAAAGTCCTTCCTTCTTGTAGGGGCCGGAAGGTAGTCCTCTAACACGGTTGTCCTTGGATAGCCTAGCAATGTTTCTAAGGTTTATATTCCCTATTCTCTTATGCCAAAGATCATTTGTTTTGCAAACAGAATTAAATAAACAGATATCTTTATTGGTTGAAAGGAAATCTACTAGATAAATGTTACATTTCCTTTTACCTATTAACATTGTTGTGTTATCCTATGACTTGATCTTGCATAAGGATTTGTTGAATATCACTTGATAGCCTTCATCACAAAGTTGACTGATGCTGATTAGGTTGTGCTTCAGTCCTTCCACATAAGCCACCTTATTGAATGTGACTGAGCCAATATGAACAGCACCATATCCTTTTATTTGACCAAAGTTTGAATCACCAAATATCACTTTGGGTCCAAGTTTGGCTTTGAAGGAAGTGAGATTCTCCTTGCTCCCTATCATGTGCTTTGAGCACCCACTATCTAGATACCATTGTTGGTTCATTACTTGTTAGGTCTTCACCTGCACATAAACAATTTATATGTTTTTGACCCAGTTTACCTTGGGTCTAGGTTGATAACCTTTAAACTCAAAAATAAAAGACATCCCTGGCTGACTCTTATATCCTTCAGGATGATATCGCCTAGGAGGCACTATCCATTAAGTATAAGGGTTGAAGTTTTGGGATGAGGGACTTCTAGGATTAATTTTATATTTACCTCTGAAAGAATGTTTAAAGCTCTGAGCTCCGTTCGACGATCGTCGAGCTGAGTTCTACGATCTTGGGTCAAATGGTCGAGCTCCATTCGAAGATCGACTATACCTGAGTTCAGAGTTCAGAAGTTGTCGATCTAAGTTCGACGATCTAGCCTGAGATCGCCGAGCTCTGTTCGACGATCGTCGACCTCTATTCGACGTTTTCTATTGAACTTTGTTTTCCTTATGTAAATCAGGATTCTTCCTAGCTACCTCTACAACACCATTTCCTTTATCAGAAATAAATTTAATTGGGGTTGTTAATACTATAGGTTGGCTGGATGAAGCACCCAAGCCCAATGTACTATTGAATATTGAGTTCACTGTGCTTGTGATGTCCATCAGTTTGATGCTTCTCCCATTAAGAGATTCTTCAAACTTATTTGTCTGGGATAGCTCACTTTTAAATGAAGCTATCTTCTCCCTACAGCATTATAACTCCTCAGAGAGTTTGAGGTTGTCTGATTTTAAGGTGCTATGTCAGACAATTGATTTCTGAGAGAGATAATCTCCTTCTCAGACTTTAACAGGTCTAAACAAAGTTCCTTAAACTCAGATCTAAAGTCCTCTGAATCAAAGTCAAAGGAGTCTATTTCCTGGTCTTCTTTAGTTTGAGTTTCAGATTCAGACTCTAACTCTTTTTCTGAAACAGAATTTTATTTGGAGGCATTGATAGCCATCATGCAGAATTCCTTTTTTTCAGCATCATCTTCATCATCACTTGAGCTTGATGAAGCCTCTGATTCTTCTTCAGTTTCACTCCAGGTTTCTGCTACAAATCCCTTCCTTGTATGTTTATTTTTGCTGGAGGAGGATTTATTGTAATTGTTTCCCCTGGAGTCCTTGTCTTTTCTCCTATCTTTCCTATCTTTCTTGTCCTTATTCTGATTTTATGGACAGTCAGGCACAATATGGCATGGTTTACTGCATCCAAAACAGATTATTTCTTTATTATTTTACTTGTCATACCTTGGCTTCTCATGCCCTCTGGATGACCTCTTTCTGAAATCTTTCCTGGCCATCTTATAGAATCTTTTGGCCAGTAAGCTGATTAGTTCTTCATTGCCTATGACCTTGTCTTCAGGCAGTTCTTCAGTAACTTTGAATGCTATGGTCTTCTCCTTTCTGATGGCTAGAGAAGCAGTCTTTTGCTCTTCTTCCCTATTCTTGATGAGTAGCTCATAAGATTTGAGCTTTCTCAAAAGAGCCTCTGTGGTGATCTCACTTAGGCTTCTGGCATCCTTGATTGGCAAGATCCTTGAGTCCCAAGTGCTAGGGAAGCACATTAGGATCTTGTCATTTAAATCAGTTAGAGAGATCTCCTTGTCTAGTGTTTTTAATTCACTGACTATTAGGCTGAGCCTATTGTACATGTCAGCCACTAATTCAGTTTCTCCCTTTTTGAAGTTCTAATATTGGCTTATGAGATGGGATCTCCTGTCCTTTCTTTCATCAGCAGATCCTGAGATAATTTCAGATAACTTGTCCCATATCTCTTTTTCTGAACTGCATTCAGACACCTTTTGGAATATCTCATAAGACATAGTCTGAGCAAGGATATTCATAGCCTTTACATCTGCAACATTCCATTTCTTTATTTCTGCATCTGTTCCTTAAGGAGGTGGAACAACACTTGTACTTATAATTACTGGGGGTCTTGGACAAACTGTCAAAACAGAATTAAAAATGTCCTCATCAATAGAATTCATGTAAAGCCTAATCCTTGCCTTCCAAAGTGCAAACTTAAAAAGGTTGCACACTGGAGGTCTGGTGCTTGAATAATCTTTGTTCTGTGCCATGGTTTTGTTAAAAAAAAATATAATACAAAAATTAATAACCCTCTATAGAAGATTTATCTTATCAAGGATCTTTTGGTTCAGGTGTTAGCCTGTTCAACCAATCTGTTGAAGAGTCAGTTGTTGAGTAACCAACCTCCCTCTGATAGCAATTGAAAGTGAGGGTAAGATTTAGAGGGGGGGTGAATAGAGTATTTTAAAATAATTTACAATTAATACTGTAAAGCAGTGGAAGACTTAATTTACTTATATGTGTAATGTGCTAGCAGAAAAGTAAACACTAAAGCAGTAAGAAAACAGAAACACACAGCACACAGCAAAGCAAAAAGCACAGCAAGCCAGATGACACAAGGAGCTATAGTGGTTCCCCAAAACCTTGGTACATCCACTCTTCTACCACCCTAGGTAGGAATCCTCTGCAGGAATAGTTGATCAGGTGTCCTGGGAACCAATGAGCTTTTGATAAGGTGCTCGAAAACCAAAACTAAATTTTTTGATAAGGTTTCTTGCCACCACTGAGTTTTGACAAGTATCAAAAACCAGCCACAAAACTTTTGAAGGGAGTTTTGAGAAACCCTTTTACAGGAGAGAAAGGAAAAAGAAAATAAGTTGAGTTATTCTTCTCTGTCAACAATCTGAGAGAAGAAAAGTAGAAGATGTTGTCAAAGCTCCCCCTGAGATCTATAAGGGATCAGGAAGATGAGCTTTTCTTAGGGTGATAGGCCTTTAGTTGCTTCAGATCTCCAGCAATAGATGATTTCAGCAGATGTTGAAATGTGTGTTGTCTGGAGTCCTTGAAAATGAAGCTTTTGAACACTTGAAGCTTGAAGGAGTTGAACAGCAGATGATCTCCTTCACAATGATGTTCCTTGTGTTCTTGAAGAATTCCGACTCAGTAATTCTATAAGCTTTTATCTACTGAGTCTATTCTCAGAAGATTGTCGACCTGAGTTCGACGCCTTATTGAACTGAGCTCAGAGATCGTCGACCTGAGTTCTACGTTTCGTCTACCTGAGCTCGACGAGAATTGTCTTAGTCTTCAGCACTTGAATCCTGATCTATAGAAGGTCTGGAGGGCAGCTTTCAAACCTAAGTACTAACCCTAAGAATCATTCTAATTGACCTATCAGACTATACTGCAAGGTCAAAACAAACTTTAATCACATAGTTATCCTTACTTAAATTAGAAATAGGGTGTTCCAACAGCTTATATTCATCTATATAAATTGGAACACCATCCGACGCTATCTCTCCTCTAGTATCATAAGAAGATGCATAGATCAGATTTTTCATTAACTTTACCTAAGTGATCCTTATTGTTTAGAACAAAACACGGGCAACCGAAGACCAAAAAGTACGACATGGATAGTTTTTTATCAAAATATAGCTCATACAAAGTTGCTTAATAAGGGGGCGAAGAATGACTCAGTTCATCACATAGCATGTCGTGTTAACCGCTTTAGCTCAAAAATATCGTGGTAGGCAAAACTCAACGAGCATTGTGCGTGCTAACTCTTTGAGAGTGCGGTTATTTCTTCCTACAACCCCGTTCTATTGCGGAGTGCGAGGGGAGGAGAACTCGTGCTTTATTCCTAGGGTGTCACACAGATTGAAAAGTTCTAATTCTCAAACTCACCCCCATGATCTGACCTTATGCATTTAATTTTTAGATCTTTCTCATTTTGAATTATCGTGCAAATATTTGAGAATTCGCTAAAGGCGTCAGATTTATTTGCAAGAAATCGTCCAGCTGTAACGTGAATAGTCATCAATAAGAACGAACATGTATCAATTTCCACGTAGACTACATTTATTAAGGAGCCAAACAGACCCATGTGAATGAGTTCAAGTGGTCTAGTCATGGAAACATCATTTTTAGTTTTGAATGAGGTTTTAACAATTTCCCTTTTTGCACGGACCACATAAGGAATTTAAACTACCACTAAGTGTTGGGCATCACCGAACTAGCTTGCTCTTAGATAGTTTAATAATAAGCTTACTTCCAAAATGTACTAATCTCTTATGCCAAAGATCTAATTCCTCATTCTTGGTAACTGGACATTTCAAATAAGACGCAGATATATCATCAAAACTAATAGTATAGACATTATGTGTTCTATGAGCTACAAGTAATATACTAGTAGTTTTTGCATCAATAATTTTGCATGTGTTTGTAGAGGATTCAAATATAACATTGAGACCCTTATCACAAAGTCGGCTAATAGAAATATGATTATGCTTAAGTCCATCTACAAATAGAACATTTGAAATTGAGAATGCCTTGTTACCTATCGTGCTGATTCAATTTTATACAACCTTTGATATTGTCCTCAAATGTCACCATGCCTCCCTTCTTCTTCTCCAGGAAAAGGAACTTGTCTTTATCTCCTGTCATGTGCTTGGAGCAACCAGAGTCCAGGTACCACACGTTCCTCCTGTCCCTAGCCTGCCAACACACCTAAATAAGATGAGGGTAAAGATCTTGTTACCAAAGTTTTCCCACCCATACAATAGTAGAAGACTTTGGTAGCAAGGCTTGCAAATTTTTCTTGGCACCTGAAAGATATTTCTATGGGTAGTTAATCACCTAGAGGGGGGTGGGGGTGGGGTGAATCAGTGTCTTTTATATTTCTTTGTCTCTTATAGTATATGTTCAGTTGATATTTCTAAAGTTAACTTCAAAAGTACACAACAAAAGCAATCTACTAAACACAGCACAAGCAATCAACAAAACACAACACAATCAATCCATAATACACATAAATTTTATAGTGGTTCCCCTATCTAGGGTACATCCACTTTCCCCCTTCTTCCTCACTAGCAATGTGCTAGATAAGGATATATCTCCTCCTCTTAAATTCATATCAAAAGATCTTACAGGCTCAGTTTCTATTAAGAAACCTACACACAGACCAACAGGTCCTACCTCAGAGATTCAACCAATCTCCGACCTCAGGTCCCTCAAGAACCCTACTTTAGCCTTTATAATATAGGCTTACACCTCAGTGATCCCACACAAATCACCTACCTCAGGTCCCTCCAGAACCCTACCTCAGCCTTTATAAATCAGGCTTACAACTTAGAGTTTAACTCTCCTACCCACTCAGATCTCAAAGAGATCTTACAAAATTAAAAGGTAAATAAATTCAGGTAATACCAATTCTGTAATTTGAATTATCTGATTATACAGTTTCTTCAATTCAGCAGCAAAAAATTTATTCTTAATAAACAGACTGGCTAAAAAGATACTTCTCTGGATCTGCAATCTTCTTGATGATGATCGTCTTGATTTCCTTGAAGAACTTGTAGAACAAATCCACCTTAATCCACTGATCAACTTATTGAAAGGATTATAAGATTTTCTTTAAGACATTTGTCTTCCTTCTTCTTCTTGCAGTTGTCGTCCTCCCCTGACTTGGAAGAAATTTGAGTGAGAGAATTGATTTGTAAAATTTGTACTTATTCTTCTCTGTGTAGACAACCCCTCTATTTATCGCCTTCAAGGATTGCTGGCTGCTGATTGATGACATCAGCATGTGACATCATGCTTCAAATTTTCCTTCAAACTTATTCAGATGAGATATCACGATACTTTAGCTGATGTGACATTTTTGACTTGACTTGACACTTCTGTGTTGACTTTGTACATCTTCAGAACCATAAGTGTCAAGATGTCAAAAGTGTCTCGACAATATATTACTTAAGTGTTCTTAGAAGGTGTTGAGACATCTTAACAGTCTCGACACAATTTTACTTAGAAGAAATTTGAGTCTGAACTTGAAAGTGTCGAGACAGTTGACTTGTCTCGACACAACTGTCGACTGTGTTGACATCTTTAAATCTGCACTGTGTTGAAACAGTTGAATTGTCTCGACACTAATGTATGTTGGTTGTCGACACTTTTTTTAATTCTTCACTGTGCCGAGAAAGTTGAATTATCTCGATACAATTGTATGCTGGGTGTCAACACTTTATGTCTACACTTATGTCTTCAATGTGTCGAGACAGTTGTATTGTCTCGACACTGCTATCTTAAAGTGTCGAGATCTCTGACTTGTCTCGATACATTTGCCTTGATCTTCAAAGTGTAGAGATAACGAAATTATCTCGACACAACTGACTTGATCTTCAAAGTGTCGAGATAACTGACTTGTCCCGACACAGATCTTGTAAAGGTTTCGACATAGTTGAAATTTGTCGACACTTTTGTACTAAGCCATTTTTCTTCACTGTAACTTTTCAGGTATTGACTGTGCTGTCTTCACTCAGCACTTTTAGCTATATGGTGTTGAGTGAACTTGCTTCACTCGACGCTTTTGTACTTAGGCAATTTTCTTCACTTTCCAGTCAGCTTCTTTGAGTCTACTTGTCAAAATGACTAGAACCACCTCTCCAATCAATATGAAATAGGAAACCTGCATACATGAACTGAAACATACATCAAAAACATACTTGTGTATATCATTGAATTGAAAGGGCTTATTAAAATCAAGTACATTGTGTCCAATGTACCCAACAATCTCCTCCTATTTGGAGAAGTCATAAACCCGATTCAATGATACACACAACAATAACAAAATATGATAATTCAGATGTACATGAAAAGTGTTGAACAAAACTATAATGAACACAACAATGATAACATAGATATAACATAGTGCAACAAATTTTTTTCATTTCAATATGGTAAAAGATTACACTTTACAGTTTTATACAATGTTCTTAAAATAAAAACTACATAAATCCTAGAAAAAGAAACAATATTCTAATATTGATCTTGCTCTTTGATGACGATGACTTTTCCTGATTGTATTTTAGCTTTGACTTAAGGAACTTTGTCATCAGTCGCCTTCTTGCCCTTGATATCCTTGGCTTTTGTGATCTCTTCTTGCTTGAGCCTTTGCCTTTCAAGGTAATGATAGGGCTTGGGAAAGACTTGCAAGGTTCAATATAATCACCTGGGATCTTCCCTTCCTTCAGATCATTTCTGAACTTGTGGATGATCTCCTACTACTTTGTATGCTTGACCCATTCCTGTTCTGAATACCATTTTCCCCTATCAGCTGTATTGTTATTGACTGCTTTTCATGTAGTTAGTATAATGGATCTAGAAGTTGGTCTCCTTTGCTCAAAATCTGGCCTAGCACCCTACTTGCTGAATCTTTTCATAGATAGTTAAGCTTCTTTCTCTTTAAGCAAGGTAGAATCAGTCATCTACACCTCCTCATATACTACATTCTGAATTTGTGGTGGCGGACTATACATGGACTGTAATGTAGTTTGAATGGACTCAAAATGAGCTAGTTGGCTACCAGACTCAGCAGTTTTATCTTCATCATACCTTAAGGGAGGAAAGCCTAGAGTTTCTCTAATGCTATTGGAGGTCCAAAAAGCTTGCTTAGAGCTTGACTGTATCATTACTCTCTCCCCCTTTATGACTTATCTTTTTATATGTTCTCTTAAGTCATTTTTGTGAAATTTGATTTGACCCTCTAGATGGGTAATTCCTGATGACATATGATTCTTTGCTTTGAGCAAGTGGTCATCCAGTCTTTTGCAAGAGGCCTTGATATCCTGAGCCATAATGGCTGAGTGAGTATATAATTGAGTTGCAATATCCTTGGAGGTAGAGGTTAGCTTAGTTTCCAGATCAATAGTTTACTTAGTTATCTTGACTAGTGTAGCATCATGCATTATTATCATATTCTAATTCATTCTAGTCTTATTTTCCAGAACATAGGCTTGTTTAACAGCTATTTCATCTTCAGTTTTTTTTATTCTTGCTGTTGTTTAGCAATATACACTACAACATTAGCTCCTCTCTAAAAGAAATCAGTCATATCTTTATTCAACAGATTCACCTCAAATCTAATGTATTTGATTTCTTGTGCAAGCTGAAACTGTAACTTCTTATTATTTTCATCTACATACTTTTCCAGTTGATTTCTCTATTGATCTAACATTATCTACATTTTAACTAGAAGTGAGCTTAAATCCATAGCAACAGTAGGTGTTGTTCTAGACTGAATGGTCTTCTTATAACTTCTACTTCTCATTTTGAGTTCAGGTAATTTTCTTTTCATTATCTGAGAGGCTTCTTCCTCCTCCGATTCTGAAGAACTAACTACTTCAACAGATGTAGGCTCTTTAGCTATTTCAGTATTTGGGGCTAAACTTGCTAAATCCCCCTTAACTCTTGCACCTTCTTTACCAAGATCTATTTTATCATGAATTGGATCCTCTTGAAGAGCAGTTATCTCCCCTTGGATATATGTATCTTTATCCTGAAAGATTTTTTCCTCTATTTCCTAAGAGACTGTCTCCTCAATCTCCCTATCAGGCATTTCCTATTCAGGAACCTCTTCTTGTTCCAGAACAGTTTCTGGCTCCTGTACTACTTCCATTACTATTGTATTTATAATATCCATATCTATATCTTGCAAAAAATTGAGGTTCTCCCCACACTTGGATACCTAGCTGGGATTGTCTCCTCCTACATTTGATCACTAGTAACAGGAGATGTCCTTGGAGATTTTCTAGGCGCTGTATCATCCTGTTTCTCTGACCTGTAACTTTTCAGTTTTTCAGAATCACTAAAAGATTCTTCCTCCACAACCACTATTTTCTTCTTTTTCTCCTTCTCTTTCTCCACTCTATATGTTTTCTTAGATAAAACTCTATACTATCTAGCCAGTATCCTCATGTCCATTCTCCTCATGTGATTGATCTTAGATCCAATCTTGAGGTTGACGCTATCAGGAATGGCATTAACCAAGTAGAGGCTTATAATTCTGCCCATATTGGGCTTCTTATTGCTTTTTGTAATCTTGTCAAAGACTATTTTCCTCCAATTAGTCTTGACTTTGAAAATTATTCTAGTCATTATCTCAAACATAGATCATAAAATTCTTCCATGTGCTCCAGTTTTACACAGTAGCACCTTCCCTACTATCTCAGACAGGAACTTGCCCAGAGAATTCATACCCTTCCTGATTAGGGTGCTTCTAATTATTTTGGTTGGGGCCAATCCACACCACTCCAAAGATTCTGCAGTCTTGGCAGAATCTAGGTTATCGTCTTGATCAATTCTTGGCAACTGAAATATCCTGGCAAGTCTTCTGGTTGTGATTTGCACCTTTGCTCCTTTCACCTTGTACTTTATCTTTTCTGAGTTTGAATCGAGATGTGCATTAAATAAGAATTCTGAAACTTCATGTTTCCAGACATTTGACAGTTCTGAAAGCAGATATTCCAACCCAGCTTCATTGATTAGGGCTATGGCATTCTTAATTTCTTCTGACGTCGAATCAATTCCATTGCGAAATAGTTCATAACTTTCAAAGATGTTATCGTCATTCTTGGGTGCCATGAGAGTGGAGAAAAGGTTGACGAGTGTCGACTAATCAAGGTTCTAGGTCTCGACACTCAGGAATCAATAGTTCACAAAATCAAGAAAGCGTAATCGACTTTTACTCTCACACCCTATTTATATTCTAATATTTCCTGAAGATGAAAGGGCGCCCTGTATTGAGACTGTTCAAAATTTTTAGGTAAAATACCTAGTGACGACACATGGAAAAATTGTCTGTCAAGATGTGTCGACACAAGTTGACATAATGATAATGTCTCTCGACACATACCTTAGGGTCTCGATACCCATAATGTCTCGACACTTATTTGGTGTCTCGACACATTACAGTTTGTAGTATCGACACAACTTCTGGTGTCTCGACACTTTCTTTGATGTCTCGACACATTCTCTGGTGTCTCGACACTTTCGTTGATGTCTCAACATATTCTCTTGTGTCTCGACACAACTTTTGACTTAGTCAATATTTTGTTTTCTAAATTATAAATACATGACATTTTTGAGGTCTATTCTTGATATTTAGGTAAGTAAAATTAATTACTGACAAATATATTTTATTCTATTTTTTTATTACTCCCCCTTTTTTATTATGTAAATGCATTAATTATTCAAGATTCACCATGCAAAGTTCCAACTTAAAGAAATTAAATTTCTCTTCATCTAGGGGCTTAGTGAAAATGTCAGCAATTTATTTATTTGTTAGAACAAATTCTAATTTAATATCTCCATTTTCTATATGTTGCCTAGTAAAGTAATATCTAATTTCAATATGTTTAGTTCTACTATATGACACAAGATTGTTTGTAATATAAATGGCACTAGTAGAATCACATTATAATGGAATTTTACTTAGCTGAATGTTGCAATCTTGTAATTGATGTTGAATCAAAAGAAACTGTATATAGCAACTTCCAGCTGAAATGTACTCAGATTCAGTAGTGGATATTTCTACACTTGTTTGCTTTTTACTGCTCCAAGATACAAGCTTTCTTCCATGGAATTAACATGAACCTGATGTACTTTTCCTGTCTTCTTTACAACCTGCATAATATGCATCTGAAAAGCCTGTTAGTTCAAATTAACTATTCTTGGGATATCATAGGCCAAGATTAGGTGTGCCCTTTAGATCTCTCAATATTCTTTTGACTGTTGTATAGTGAGATTCTTTATGGCAAGCTTAATACCTAGCACAGACACAAGTGGAATACATTATGTCTGCACTACTGGCTGTTAGATAGAGCAGTGATCAACCTATGCCCCTATATAAGGTAATATCAACTGGCTTGCCAGCACCATCCTTGTCTAAACACACACTAAACTTCATAGGAGTCCTCATGGAAGTGTTTGTTTCCATGACATACTTCTTGATTAACTCCTTGGTGAACTTAGATTGAATATTGAAAAGTCCATCTATAGTTTGCTTTACTTGGAGACCTAAGAAAAACTTGAGTTCACCCATACAACTCATCTCAAACTTACCTTGCATAAGTTTGGCAAACTTAGTGCAAAGTGACTAATCAGTAGAACCAAATATAATATCATCAACTTATATTTGTACTAAGACGGTATTTCCTTTGACTTCTCTTAGGAATAGTGTTTTGTCTATTTTACCTCTAGAGAATTTGTTCTCTAGAAGAAATTTAGATAGAGTCTCATACTAAGCCCTTAGGGCTTATTTTAACCAATAGAGAGCTCTTAATAATATATAAACATGGTTAGGATAAGTAGATTCAACAAAACATGATGGTTGCTTAACAAAGACCCTTTTTTGATGTTACCAGTTAGGAAGGATGACTTCACATCCATTTGGTAAAACTTGAATCCTTTATAGGCTGTATATGACAGGAAGAGTCTAATATCCTCCAATATAGACACTGGTGCAAATGTTTGATCAAAGTCTATACCATTTTCTTATTTATATACCTTTATAACTAGTCTAGCCTTGTTTCTTACTATAACACCATTCTCATCCAGTTTGTTCCTGTAGATCCACTTAGTTCCTTTGATGTTATAGTCATCTGGTATGGGAACCAACTTCCAGACTTTGCATCTCTTGAACTAGTTCAATTCTTCCTGCATAGCTGAAAGTTAGGGGATAAATATGATTTACTCTAGAGGTGGGGGGGGGGTGAATTGAGTGATTTGAATCTTTTTACTGTTTTTAAAATCTATGAGTGAAATTAGTGATAGTGGTAGTTATATAAAATGAAAGAGGAAGTAAGCTAAACTACACAACCACAACACAACAAAGCAAGGAAAAATGAACACAGTCAACACAAGAAGTTATAGTGGTCCCCCAAATCTGGGTTCCTCCACTCTTCTACCATCTTGGTAGGAATCCACTACAGGTTTTTGCTCAGGTGTCTGCCACCACAGGTTTTTGCTCACGTGCCCTGTTACCCTAAGTTTTTGCTTAGGTGACCTATCACCATAAGATATATTTGTAGGGAGATCACACAAACCTTTAGTCTTTTGATCAAGTGCCCAAAAACCAACAAAGAACTTTTGAAGGGAGTTAATTAACCCTTTATACAGTGGGTTAAGAAAAGGATGTTGTCTTCTCTTTATCTAAACAATAGAGAAGACTTCAGTGGATTGCTGGTGTCAAAGCTCCCCCTGAGATGTTGAAATGTTCAGGAAGACTAGAGCTTTGTTAAGGGTGTAGTTATTCATCCTTGACTTGTTGAAGTCTAGGAACTTATAGACAGATCTAGAAGTGTTGTTTTTTAGGATTCCTGGAGTAGAAGTTGAAGAGGACAATTGATACATGTTTGATATTCTTCTTCAGTCTTCTATAAGATAAAGGGAAAACAACTTCATTTTATACATTGTGAAAGCAGATGTTATTCGGTATATTGTTCTGTGTATATCCTTTTGTATGTCTTCTTCTTGTCAAGAGCCGCTTAAAAATCTCTTTAATATTCTGCTATATAATTCTGCTTTTGAATTATATGTATTAATTTCTGATAAGATTCTGGAGAAGAAAACGGCTGAAATGGTCTTCAATGAGTTTCCCCAACTGTCCCAATAAAATGAGCAAGTAATTAACTCTGATGAAATCCATAATTAATGTTTTCATGAACGGCTACATTCTTGAGAATATAAGCAATAATTATTCAGAGAATTACTGACAAAGAATTGCAAGAATTAGGGACAGAGATATGGAGAACTTATCATTCTGACTCTTGATAGAGTTCGTCGACCTCTGGGCATATTTCGTTGACGCGAGCTCCAAGTTCGTCGAGCTGAGAAATCTAATTCATCATCCTGAGCTCAGCGAACATCAATCTGGAAATATCTAATTGATTCTGCGCTCCAAGTTCGTCGATCAGAGAATCTATCTTGAGGGAAGAATTCGTTGACCTGAGCTCGAATTTTGTCGAGCTCAACTCAGAGAAGGAACTCTGAGTTCCTCGATCTTAGATCGACGATCGTCGAGATGAGTTCGAAGTACTTCGAACTAATAAACTATACTCTGAAATCTTCTAAGCCTTGAGTCTCCTGAAGTCCACTGTAGGCTGGTTCATGAAGTTTGATTCTAAGGAATAGCCTAAACCCTAGGACTAACAAACTTTACCCTTTCTATACAAGGTTGGTCAACAATCCCAATAGTAAACCTAAGCCCAAATCTAAACTAGGGATCCAATAATCTTCCCTAATTTTGGTGAGGTCACTATGTACAATGCATTCAAACAAAACAAAAAGAACAATCACAAAACAAAAAAACAAATATCTGGAAGAAAATAAAAGTCTAGCTGTTATATACAACAAGTGCTTTGTGACAAATTAACACAAATAGTTCAGAGGAAAATAAACTAATCAAAGAGTTATTTAGGATTCATGGACTTGTCTTTCTCCGAAGGTTGCCTGAATATGATTTCACTATTGGGATTTACTGCTTCTCTTATAGACATTGTCATATCAGCTGCTCCAATGATGTTGCGTGAAGTTGCTCTTGGAACAACTGCTTCTGGGTGTAGACTCATATAAGCATCAACATTAAAAAATTGATTAGCTTTGTCATTCCTTTTCAATTCTTCTTTCCTGTAGGAAGAAATTGTAGAATATTGAGAAGGATCTTTGCCTTCTGCTTTAGCTTTATTAATCACAGAGAGTCCAATCAGTTCTTGAAATCTATCCATTTTAGCAGTATTTTCCTGTTCAGGATCAACAAAAGGAACTGGTGGAGATTATGGTCTTTCAGTACTGCTGTCCTTCTTTGGTTCACCATGATATTTTGGAGGACTCTTTTTCTCTGTATTTGGAGGTTGATTGCCTCTTGTAGACTGCTGTTGATGATGATGCCTGCTGCACTGAGAATTTGGCTTTGAAGATCTATCTTGTCTTTAATATGTTTTAGTGTATGGAGTTGATCTTTGAGAGAAATTTCTAAAGGCCCCTACAGATGGAGGAGGAGGAGGAGGACCTCTCCAATTCCTTTTAGGAGGAGGAGGAGGAGAGTACTTCCTACTTTTTTTCTTGCTTTCTTTTCATTATTTGATTGCCACATCCAGTTGGGCATTCCTTTATATGGAGTTATGTTGTTCAGAACATAATAAGGAGTATCAGCTTAGGGGTTTGGTTTAGGAATGGCCTTGGGAGGTGCTTTCCTTTTCTTAGCTTTTCTCTTCTAAGTGGATGAATCATCATCATCATCAGATGATTCAATAGGGTTATCATATAAATCATCAATCTTTTTTAGAATTTCCTTAGAGATCTGCTTCTGAGCCTGAGGCTGTTTTGGAACTTCTTGCTCTACAACAAGTTTAGTAACAATCTGAATGTCTTCTTCCATATCTGCAAGCATGATATCATCCATATTTGGTATAGGACTTTCATACATCTTATAAGTTAGAGGAGAGAAAGCCTTGGGCTCGAAAACAAATACTTGCTCAACAATGGATACAACTTGCTCTATAGTACTTTTGTGCAACTGGTACTGTAAAACTTGCATTTAGTTACTTTACAACCTCAGGGCTTATTGGAGAAGTATAACATACAATAAACTTTGACTACTCTTGAATAACTTCTGGTAAATAATTAAGATATGCAGAATCAAATAAATTTAATAAATAAATTAAATCTACTGTGGGATTGACAAGACAATCACCAACAGTCATGATCTCTGCTAGATCTTCTGTTTCATCTGTACAAACCATTTCAATCTCAACTGTTGCAGGAACTGATGATACTAAGACTAGAACTATTGCTGCATCTTTAACTATTGATACTACATCTGTAACTACTGCTGCTTCTTCATTGAATATCTCCCCCTGCCTAGATTCAGAGGGTACTGAAACCAGGCCCCTAGAAGAAGAAGGGACAGAGGGGGCAGTAGAAAAAAGAGCAGAGAGTGAGGAGAAGGAATTATCAAGAGGTGCAATTGCCTATTCTATGTGATTCCTGATGATTGGAGTGATGAGATCCAGGATATTGGAAATGGATGGAGAATCCAATTGCATGAACTTAGGAGGTGTCTGAGTAGATAAAGATGGATGGATGATGGAGGATGAAATAAAAGGTGGAGTATCGGTCATTATTTCATCTGGAGATGATGGAATATGGTGCGGAGATGATGCTAGTAAGTCAAATGATGGAAGTGTCATAAGGTTGTGAAGGGGTATGCCATCAAGGTGAGGTGGTAGTGGAGATGAAAGTGGTGTGATGTGTTCTAGAGATGCAGGGGGTGTTGGTTGATGCATTGGTGAGGCAGGTGGTTGTTGAGGTGAAGGAGTTATTGTTGGAAGTAGTGTTGAGGATGGAGGAGGTGGAATGGAAACTTCTTCTACAAGTTAGGGAGTGGCTGGTACAGCCCTTGTGCTCTCAGAAGCTGTGGAAGAGGATTAAGACCTGGATAGCTTAGAGATTGTCCTCTCCAATCCACCGAATAGTGCAGATGTAAGCCCCTTTGAGGCATTGATGAACACTGTCAAGGAGACAAGTAGTTCATGTGCCTTCTCCTGACGACAGATTCCTAGAATCCTCGCAAAATAAACATCTTTCTTTGTATTTTTCTTTTTAATCAACTCAAATAAAATCTTTCCCTAGTTCACCTGTTTCTTATTTTCCAAAGCACACATAACCAGAAATTGATGCCTGGTTATGTAGTCATGGGCAGTATGTTTTCCCAACAATACCTTTCCCACTACATCAGCCAAGAACTTATACTCTACAGATAAGTTCTTCTTAAACAACTTATTAGGGTTTCCTTCAGAGTGACCCATTATACTCAGCATATTATCATATTTAGAACTATCTAACTCAATATCATCTTCTCCATTTATTAAACCAAAAATTTCAGATAACACAGCAGGGTTAAGAGTGACCGGAGTTCCTAAAATTGTTCAAAAAATGGTCTCTGCATCTGGTGAGTTTGAAGTGAAGACCCATTCCTTTATCTCTACCACCGACAATTTGATCCTAGAAGTCATGAATTTCTTCAGATGTTGATCTTCACATAACTGTAGAATGTCTATAAAGATTTTATCGGAATGTCGAAAGGAGTCGAAGTCGATGTCAAAGCCAGTGTCAAACTTTATGCTATGAGAGAAAGTGCTGGAATCGCCATTGTTGTCCTGCAAAATGAAAAAGAGATCAAGTGCAAGAGAACAGAAAGCGCAAAATGGAGCTCGAAGAAAACCTAGTTATAAGGTTTTAAGAATGCAAAGAGGCAGACTCCGTCCAGTGAAAAAATAAAAAGATCTTCGATCTGAGTTTGGCGAAATATTTTATTGATAAATGAGTTCGTCGATCTTAGTCTGAAGAGAAAGAATAAATCGTCGATCTCCATTCGACGAAGTACTCACTAAAGAAGGGATCGTCAATCTCCGTTCGACAAAACTTGTTTCACTAAGAAGTGTTCGTTGATCTCCGTTCGACGAACTCTTTACGAAGAGTTCACAGATCGTCGATCTCCGTTCGACGAACTATGCCAAATTGTCGACCACAGACAAAAATTAAGTTAAATCTTCACCATTTATCATACAAAGCTAATTTAAGAAAAACAGATGTTTCTTCTCATCCAATGGCTAGGTGAAGATGTCTGCTCTTTGTAAATAAGTAGAGACAAAGGCAAGATTAATTTTCTTTTTGTCTACACAATCTCTAATGAAATGATTTATAATATCTAAATGCTTTGTCCTACTTTGATGCACTGGATTTTGTGCAATGGAATTTTCACTTGTAATATCACACAGTAAATTTGAATTATTTAAATTGATACTATAATCTAGGAGTTGGTTCTGAATCCACAATATCTGTGAACAACAACTGCCAGCTGCTATGTATTCAGCTTCTGCAGTTGAAGTAGAGACAAATGTCTGTTTTTTGCAAAACCAGGACACTAGCCTAACACCAAGGAACTAACATGTCCTTGATGTGCTTTTTCTGTCCACTCTATATCTAGCAAAGTCAGCATCTGAGTATCCAGTCAACTCAAATCCTGACTCAGTTGGATACCAAAGTCCTAAATTTGGGCAACCCTTTATATATCTCAAAATTCTTTTAAGGAAAATAAGGTGAGTTTCTTTAGGGTTCACCTAGAACCTAGTTCAAAGGCATGTAGCAAACATTATGTATGGCCTACTTGTTTTGAGATACAACAGGGACCCTACAATTCCCCTATATAATTTTTGATCAACAGGCTTGCCATGTTCATCAGAGTCAATCACAACCTTTAAAGCCTTGGGTGTTTTCTTTGCTGAGGCATTATCCATCCCAAACCTTTTTATTAGCTCCTTATCATATTTGGATTGGGATATGAAGATGCCATCAGTTTATTGCTTCACTTGGAGACCAAGGAATTAGGAAAGTTCGCCCACGCTACTCATTTCAAACTTGGAATGCATAAGGTCAGAGAACCTTTTGCATAGTTTTGAATCAGTAGAGCCAAAGATGATGTCATCTACATATATTTGTAATAATAAAATTTTATCATTATGATGCTTAGTGAATAAAGTCCTATCCATAATGCCTTTAGTAAAATTATGCTCAAGGATAAACCTAGCTAAGGTCTCATACCAAGATCTTGGAGTTTGCTTTAGACTATAGAGAGCCTTATGCAATTTAAAGACATAAGAGGGATGAGTTGGAGAGATAAGACCTGGTGGTTGCTCTACATAAACTTCTTCTTTAAGTTCACTATTGAGGAATGCACTCTTGACATACATTTGGTATACAGTGAACTTTTGTGTAGGCAGCATATGCAAGGAATATTCTGATAGCCTCAAGCCTTGCAACAGGAGAAAATGTTTGATCATAGTCAATTCCTTCCTCTTGTCTATAGACTTGAGCAACTAGCCTTGCCTTGTTCCTGATGATAATGCCTTAGGAATATAGTTTATTTATAAATACCCATTTAGTTCCAATGATTGGGTAGTCTTTGGGTATTGGAACTAAATACCAAACTCTACATCTCTCAAACTTGTTGAGCTCCTCTTGCATTGCAATAATGCAGTATGGATCTTAATAAACATCTTTTATGGATTGGGGCTCAATTTTAGATATGAAACAGGCAAGCATATAGTCTTGGTGGAGTTGATGCCTTGTCTGCACACCCACTGATATGTCTCCAATCACTTGAGATGCAGGGTGATCTCTAAGTGTGACTAATTTAGTAGGAGGAGTTGGTTCAGCAACTGCTTCGGGAATTAATTCCTCTTGTGGAATTATAGTAGCTATTGTTTGTTCTTCACTAAACTAAGTGAGATCATCTTCACTGTCTTCAAAAACATATGGAGAGGGATGTGCAACAACCTCATTTGTAAGGGTCAACTTATCCAACTTCTCTCACAGATGTGGTACCTGCAAAGTTTCATTGGTAGAAAAATTCTTCTCCTTGTAAAACATGTTAGTGTCATCAAATGAAATATGTACAGTTTCCTCCATTTTCATAGTTGATTTGTTATAAACCCTATAGGCCTTACTGACTTGGGAATATCTAAGAAAAATTCCCACTTCAGCTTTGACTTCAAATTTTCTAAGGTGTTACTTTTTGTTATTGTGTATGTAACAAATATAACCAAGAATTCTGAAATTGTCTACTTTAGGTTGCTTCCCTTTGAGTAGTTCATAGGGTGTCTTGCCCTTAAGCTTGTGAATCAGACTCCTATTCAGTATATTATTTGTTGTCCTTACAGCCTCTGCCCAAAAGGATTGGGGCAAGTAAGCATCTGCAAGTAATGTGCCTGTAGCTTCAATTATGGTCCTATTATTCTTTTAAGCTACCCCATTTTGTTGAGGAGTTCTAAGAGCAAAGAAGCAATGACTGATACCTTCCTTCTCATAGAATTCTTGCATGGGAAGAGACTCAAACTCAGTACTATGATCACTTCTGATCAATGCAACTGGAGTAGAGTACTCAATCCTCATGCTCTTAAGAAAATCTGTAAGAACCTTAAAGTTATCAAATTTGTTCCTTAAGAAGAACACCCAAGTGAACCTAGAGAAGTCATCTACAATCAATAAGGAGTAAGATTTCCCTCCCAGGTTTTGTACAGCATTGTGTCCAAAAAGATCCATATGGAGTAAATACCGAATCCTAGGTGAATGACTCTTTTTAAGTGATTTAAAACTATTTTTGGTTTGCATGCCTAATTGACAAGCCCTGCAATGGCATTACTTCTTGTAGGGGAAAGAAGGCAATCCTCTAACATGGTTGTCCCTAGAGAGTTTAATAATATTTTTCAAATTAACATGTCCTTATCTCTTATGCCATAGTATGTTGTTGTTGCTAGTTTGATTAAACAGACGTATTTCTGACCTAGCAGACTTAAAGTTTACTACAAAAATGTTTCGTACCCTAGTTACAGTTAACACAACTTTGTTATCTACTGAAGTAATAATGCAGGAGGATTTATTAAATGATACCTGAAACCTTTCATCACATAATTGACTTATGGATATTAGGTTGTGCTTCAGTCCACTTACATGTGCTACCTTCCTGAAAGTGACAGCTCCAATTTTAACCTTCCCATAGCCTTTAGTTTGGCCATAGTTGGAGTCACCAAATATTACATTTGGACCTATCTTAGACTTTTAGTTAGTTAGGTTGTCCTTGATGCCAGTCATGTGCTTTAATCAGCCATTATCCTGGTACCACTGTTCCTCTATGGTGGGATAGTCTTTCACCTGCATTTCAACAGATTAGATGTTCTTGACCCAGGTTACCTTAGGTCCTTGATTCTTTTCATAGTTAAAACTGGAAATATAAGAATATTCAGGTTGGTTCTTATATCCTAGTGGATGAAATTGTCTTGGTAGAATTATACACTAATTAAATGGGTTAATGAAAAATCTTGGTTGATTATAAGTTTCAGGAAAATTTATGTTTTTGTTAAATTGAACTTGGAACGATGAATCTTGATAAGTTCGTCGATCTGCGTTCGACGAATAGGGATGAGTTTGTCGAACTCCGCTCAGAGAATGAAGGTATTCATTTTTTGTGCCCCAATATCGTCGATCACAGTTCGAAGAACTGTATTAGTTTCGTCGATCGTAATTCGATGAATAACTATAAGAGAATTATGCACTAAGAGTTCGTCGATCGGAGTTCGACGAACTGTAAGCATTTTGTTGTTTTAAGTTCGACGAAAACTATTGAACATAGTTTTTATTAGATTTCTTATTTTTCTTTCTTTTTTCTTGGTTTTCTGAATGACTTCAATTTGTTGATTATCTTCATTTAGTTTTTCTTTACCCTTTTCTGTTATGAATTTTATAGGGGTTAACAGAATGTTTTTTTGAGGGAGACGAGGTTGGCTTGATGAAGCACCTAAGCCCAGCTTGACATTTATTCTAGCATTTACTGTACTTGTGATATCCATCAGCTTGATGCTTCTCCCATTTAAGGATTCTTCAAGTTTCTTTGCCTCAGCTAATTCTAATTTTAGTGACAAGATTTGTTCAATTACAATAGTTAGTTCATCCTTTAACTTGATGTTTTCAGATAGAAGATTGTCATGTTCAGTTATCTTATCTCTGAGTAGTGTTATTTCCTTCACAGAATTAATCAAATCATTACATAATAATTTTAATTCAGTTCTAAAACTATCGGAATCAAAATCAAATCAAGAGATTACCTAATCCTCTTCAGATTAAAATTCCATTTTAGATTACTCATTTTCAGAAAGGCTGTCTGATGCATTCATAGCAATCAAACACACTTCTCTTGCCTTTGCTTCCTCTTCATCTTCACTTGAGTTGGAAGATGAGGATTCTTCTTCTGAATCACTCTAGGTTTCAACAACAAAGGCCTTGTCCTTTCTTTTGTACTTGTTGGAGGAGGGCTTACTGTAGTGCCTTCTGGATTCCTTTTCTCTACTTTTCTCCTTATTCTGATTCTCTAGACACTCTGAAATGATATGTCCAGATTTCCTGCATCCAAAGCGAACAATCTCTTTAGTAGGTGTTTTGTCATACCTTAGTTTGTCATCCTGTCTGGATGACTTTCTTCTGAAATCCTTTCTAGCTATCTTGTAGAATCTTCTTGCTAGTAGCCCTATAAGCTCATCATTAGTAGGTGGAGCGTCTTATCCTTCAATTGCTTTAAAGGCAATACATGGCTCTTTTCTCCCTGGTGTGGAGGTCTTCTGCTCAGCAGCTTCTCTAGTCTTCATCAGCTGCTCATAATATTTGAGATTTCCCAATAGAGATTCAGTAGTGATCTCATTCAGGTTTCTGGCCTCCTTGATTGGCCAGATCTTGGAATCCCATGAGCTGGGGAAGCACATGAGAATCTTGTCATTGATCTCAGTCAATGTTATGTCCTTGTCCAAGGTTTTCAGCTCATTGATAATTGAGCTAAGTCTATTATACATATCACCCACTGCCTCTGATTCTTCTTTCTTGAAGTTATCATACTAGGAGATGAGATTAGACTTTCTATCTTTCTTTCATCTACAGATCCAACAACCATCTGATTAAGAGAGTCCTAGATGGATTTAGCAGAGGTGCATTCAGCCACCTTCTGGAATATATCATCTGACATAGTCTGTGCTAAGATGTTCATGGCCTTGGTATCTATTATATTGGCCTTCTTCTGTACATCTGTCCACTCAGGTGGTAGAATAGCATGTGTGCTGGAAGATGCAGTAATGGTAGCCTTTGGAGCTGGTGGACCTATAAAAATAGAGTTGTATATGCCTTCATCAATAGAGTTCATATATATCCTAATTCTTTCCTTTCAGATTGCAAACTTGTTCAGGTTGCAAACTGGAGGTGTGGTGTAAGACCCCAACCTCGGAGATGATCGCGTTCGGGCAACATTTTGAGGATCAAAACGGTGTCGGGTGGAAAAATGGTCAACATGAGTTTTGTTCGTCTCGACGAGATCTACAACTTTCATGTTGACCACTTTTCGATTTGAGGTCATCTCAGGGGCACACGGCCAGGCACACGGCCGTGTGCCTACCCGTGTTCAGTGGTCGAATGCGTTTTTGTGCAGTCTCGAGTCAGAGAAGGACACGGCCTGAGACACACGGCCGTGTCTCAAGCCGTGTGTGGGGCACACGGCCTCGAACACGGCGTGTCAAGACCCGTGTCGATCGGCGAATGAGCTACAAGGCCAGACACACGGCCGTGCGTCAAGCCGTGTTCGGCCCAGTTTTTGGGATTTCAGATCTAATCTCGATCGTTCGTTTCCTTGGCTTTGGATCCGACGGTGGGGGGCTGCTCCTGGGTGGTTATAGTCGGGAAATAGGGTTTAGAAACCCATTTTCCTTTGGCCATTCTCTCTCTAAGATTTTAGAGAGAAGGGAGAGCAAGGTGGAAGGAGGAGTTCAAGATCCGGCCGCCGGAGGAGCTTCGGAGCTCCGATTCTCGATCCGAGTCCGGATCCGCGAAGGCGAGGCCGATACGGTGCTTTCCATCCGAGTGGATCGTCATGGCGCCGAGGAAAAGCGAAAGGGTAACGATTCTCTTCTTGAGCATGTGAAGCTCTTCTTCCTTTGCATGGGAAAACCCCTCTCCCGCGAGTGTGCGGCGAGATCGTGGTATTCCCTGGGGTAGATAAGTAAAGTCCCCCTTGTTAGAGTCCGGAATCGTAGTACGGACATAGGCATGTTGTGTGAAGCCTACCCGGACGTGTGTTCCGGATCGGTGATGTTTTGTTATGCATATTTTAGCCGGAGAAGACTCCGAGCGTTGTGGTTGTTTTCGGGTTGCTATGCGGTAGAATGCATCAGGGAATCTTGGGGATTAACCCCGAGGTGCACCCGGAAATCTGGGCAGAAACGAAGTTCTGCCATCTCGGTGGCCTGGGTGCCAGCCGGGAACATAGCGGGGCTATGTATCATGTTTGATTGCGGCAGGGAGCCTTGGGGGTGAAACCCGAGGTGCACCCGAAAATCTTGGACGGAAATGTAGTTCTGTCATATCGGTGGCCTGGGAGCCAACCGGGTACTTAGCAGGGCTAAGTACCGTGTTTGATCGTTATTTGGGACTGGGGAAAGCTTAGTCCGCGCCAAAGGGCCAAATGGCAGTGGCGGAGTGAGCAACGGACTAGTAGCCCTCTACCCGCTCCACCTGCTCGGTTAAAGCGACCTAAAGTTTACGTGGGACTTACTGAGATTTGGAGATCGAGTCTAGGCTGCGGCTGAGAAGACTAAATGCTCACAAAGATTGCCATCCTGGGGGTGGTGGTGGAGTCGAGGACCGGACGGGGTTCGGACTGGCTTCGCCGAGTAAGTGCCCTGAGAGCACGGGGTGTACGGCCGTGAGAGCGTGCACCTATGTTGAGATGCTTGTTTGGCTGTGTTGCGTGTTTTGCTAACAAGTGCAGGGAAGAAGCTTTGCCGCCCCGGTTTGGGGGCGGAATCGTTATAATTTGGTCAGCATTGCTGACCGTTGCCTTTGTTTACCACCGTGCGGTGGGTTGTTGCTTGCAGGTGCTGCGGAGCCGAGAGGTAAATAGCGGGCTAAAGCCCAAGTTGCTGTGCTGGCCCCCGAAGGCCTTGTTTTGAGTGTTTTACCTCTTGTACTCATGTGTGGCCGGCCTGCGTGCCGAGGTTTGGAAGACACTATTTTGTTAAGTGAACATTGTAAGGCCTTAAGGCCAGTTCTCTTTTGTGTATGTACTCATTCCTGGGTTGTAGTGGACATTCATGCTTTGTGGCAGGGTTCTTATCTTTTTGTAACTTAATTAAATTTGCTTCCGCTAGGTATTGTGTAGGACGCTCTGATTAGTTGTATGGTTTTAATGCGTAACCAACCGGTCTGTCCGTAGTATATGGCGTCGGGCCCCGGCCGGACCTTCTGCTATATGCTATCCGACGGATAGGGGTGTTACATGTGGTGCTTGCATAATCCTTGTTATGTGCCATGATATATAAAAACAAAATAACTAGGGAAAAGGTCAGATCTATCTAGGATCTTTTTGTTCAAGTGTTAGCTTGTAAAACCAAAGGAACCTGCCTCTGGTACCAATTGAAAGTTAGGGGATAGATCTGATTTACTCTAGAGGGGGGGGGGTGAATAGAGTGATTTAAATTTTTTACTATTTTTAAAATCTATCAGTAAAATTAGTGATAGTAGTAGTTATATAAAATGAAAGAGGAACAATGCTAAACTACACAACCACGGCACAACAAAGCAAGGAAAAATGAACACATAGACAACACAAGAAGTTATAGTGGTTCCACAAAACTGGGTACATCCACTCTTCTACCACCCAAGTTGGAATCCACTACAGGTTTTTGCTCAGGGGACTGCCACCATAAGTTTTTGCTCAGGTGCCCTGTCACTACAGGTTTTTGCTCAGGTGACCTGTCACCACAATATCTATTTGTAGGGAGATCTCACAACCCTTTAGGCTTTTGATCAGGTGCCCAAAAATCAACATTGAACTTTTGAAGTGAGTTAATAAACCCTTTATACAATGGGTTAAGAAGGTGATGTTTTCTTCTCTTTCTCTAAACAACAGAGAAGACTTCAGTGGATTACTGGTGTTAAAGCTCCCCCTGAGATGTGAAATATTCAGGAAGACTAAAGCTTTTCTCAGGCTGTAGGTCTTCAGCCTTGACTTGTTGAAGTTCGGGAACTTATAAATAGATCTAGAAGTGTTGTCTTTGAGGATTCCTAGAGTAGATGTTAAAGAGGACAATTGATATCTGTTTGATGTTATTCTTATGTCTTCTATAAGATCAAGGGAAAACATCTTCTTTTTCTACATAGTTAATACAAATGTTATTCTGTATATTGTTCTGCTTATATCCTTGTGTATGTATTCTTCTTGTCGAGAGCCGCTTGAAAATCTCTTTTATATTCTGCTAGATAATTCTGCTTTTGAATTTTGAATTATATACATTAATTTCTTCTTATATTCTGGAGAAAAAAATGGCTGAAATGGTCTTCAATGAGTTTCTCCAACTATCCCAGTAAAATGAGCAAGTAATTAACTCTGAAGAAAACCATAATTAATGCTGCCATGAACAGCTATATTCTAGAGAATATAAGCATTAATTATTCAGGGAATTACTGCCAAAGAATTGCATGAATTAGGGACAGAGATATGGAAAACTTATCTTCTTGACTCTGAATAGAGTTCGTCGACCTCTGGGCAGATTATGTCGACCTGAGCTCCAAGTTCGTCGAGTTGAGAAATCCAATTCGTTGTCCTGAGCTCAGTTAACATAGATCTGGAAATATCTTGTTAATTCTACGCTCCAAGTTCGTCAATCAGAGAATCTGTCTTGAGGGAAGAATTCGTCCACCTGAGCTCGAATTTTATCGAGCTCAACTTAGAGAAGGAACTCTGAGTTCATCGATCTAAGATCGACAATCATCAAGCTGATTTTGATGAACTTCGAACTAATAAACTGAACTCTGAAATCTTCTAAGTCTTGATTCTCCTGATGTCCACTGCAGGCTAATACATGAAGTTTGATTCTAATGACAAGACTAAACCCTGGGACAAACAAACTTGACCCTATCTATAGAAGGTGGGTCAACAATCCTAATACTGAACCTTAGCCAAAATCCAAACTAGGGATCCAACAATAACCCTGATAGAGAAAATCGTATTCTCCAATCTATACTCGATTAAGGCAAGTGTACCTATCGAAATATATCATAGGATATGAAAAATATCAAGGTCGTATAAAAACTCGGGGCAGGCAAGTACTATTACTCACAATGACTCTATTATTCTACCGAACGTTAATGAGTTTTGAAAATGAAAATAAACTAAGTTAAAAAGAGAAAATAGACTATTACGAGAAAAGAGTGCTCGATCGACGATTCACTTTGAAATAAAATAACAAAATAATTTAGTTTAATAATTGTAAATCTATTAAGACCGTGACGGATCCGATATTAGGAAGTAATCTCGCTAGAGCATTAAATCCCCTAACTTGTAGACGTTTTGACTGAAATCTCTTTACAAGTCAAAATGGCCTAAAGTCGCATTATCGAAGTGACCCGCACTATTGGATTTGACTCCAATCTGGAGGATTTACGTCATCCTATCTCTAGGGGTGCGTTCAACTCCTTCCTTCCTTGAGTGATCTTTCATATGCACAAGCCTCTCGGCTACTCAAATATGAGATCGGAATCTACTACCGTATACTAGAAATACGGAGTCGATACAAAATAATTCAAGGAAGGATCAAAAATAGAAAACTACAAGAGAAAACATAAAAATAAAGATATACTATTTCATTGCAAAGATCCTCGTGATCGGGCACAAAAATAACTAGCTAAGCATAATTGAAAAGAAGATGAGAATAAGAGAAAAGAAATTTCATTGCATAATAAAGAGGTACACAATAATAATACTAAGACGAAAGTAATCTACTAAAGGAAAAATTACAACAAGGAAAGAAGCACACTTAAACTAACACTCTAATATTACTACTCTCAACTAAAACTACTTCAAAACTACTTAACATAAACAAGAGGGGGAGGGGTTCCTTTTATAGATGAAGGAGAAGGATCTAGAAGGGAATAAAGAGGAGGGAGACATAGGGTGGCCGGCCACATGGAGGGGGAATTGGTTCATGCATGGCTTTAAATGAGGGGAGAGAGAATGCATGGATGCAATGTATTATATTAAATGAAATAAAATTGAAAATATAAAATAAAGAGAAGGGGAGATGAATGGAAGTGTGTAGAAGAAAAGAATAAAAGGGGAGAGAGATGAATGTGGATGGAAAGGTGCATGCATGTTATTTAGAAGAATTAAAAAATAGAAAAATGCAAGGGGAATGAATAAGAAATAAAGAGGAGAGAGGGGGGAGAATGAATGCATGAGAGTGGCCGGCCACATAGGTGGAGGATCTTGGTGGGCTCGGGTTGGGCTTAGTGATGGGCTGCTCCATGTAGGGCCTCGGGTACGTCTTGGTGATGAAGTGGGCTGCTCCAAATGGACTTGGGCTCGGGTAGTGGCTGCTCCATATGGACTTGGGCTCGGGTAGCATGCTATGGAGGAGGCCGGGCTGCTCTTAAAGTGGGCTTCATCATGCATGGGCTGCACCTACAAACAAATAGAATAAAACATAATATTAGTTATATAGCAAACATAAATTTTCATAAAGTAAAAATAACATAATAACATTAAAACATTTAAAATGAAATAACAACACATCAAGAACATTAAAACAAAACATAAACTAATATTAATTATAATTACATAACATATAATAAGACTATATATATTTTTATATAATAACATGAAATAAAATTGCGAGAAAACAATAAAACTATAATAAAACTAGTAATTTTAATATGTTATAAAAAGATATTAAAACAAGCATAAATGATAAATAAACTAAGGTATTTAGGCTACTAAATTACCCAAAAAACGATGACTAAAACTAGTCATCAAACTCCCCCATGCTTAGGCTTTTGCTATTCCAGAGCAAAAGGAAGAGAAATATTTATAAGGCATTATATAATTTTCAAACAAACTAAAAATTTATTTACATCAAAATCTAGCCAAAAGTAAAATTTAGTGATTTAAGAATCAAGTCCTAAATTATGAAATTAAAGTGAAAAGAGAGAAATATTTAGCCAAAAATTCTCTAATAAATTAACTAGCATTCAAAATTGAGTAAAGTGCAAACAAGGTTAGATTGGGATTATAAAAACCATGACTTAAAAGAAACTTAAGGAAGAAGACAACCTACTACTTATGCTCTCCACATATTTTAATTTAAAGACTAAGAAAATGATATTGGCTAAGGGGGTTTTAGGGAGGAAATTAACATGAAGAGGTCTTTGATTGGAGGTGATGAATTTTATCCTCTCACCCCACTCATTTTTATTTTTTGAAAAATATATATGTAATACCAGGAAATGATAGACTAACATCCTATCACTTCCCCCGACATATATGAACTTTTTAATTCCTCTCTTCATTTTATTTTTGGGTTGCATATGTTTACCAAGGAATAATGAATTTTATCCTCTTATTCCCATGACATATGATCTAACAATAAAAGAAAAAAATGATGGGTTCAAACAAAATTTTAGAAAATAACCTAAAACACTAGAGAGCAACTACTAGTAGATTGAGATTTCCTAAGAATCTAAAAGCATGAAGTAAGAATAATTAGACTCCAAAATTGTTTAGCAAAATTACTACAAGATTGAAACTATTTAAAATAAAAGAGAAAAAGTGCTAAATAGATTACTCTAAGCAAATTAAAATCATAAGATGATTCTCAAAACTAGATTACTAAAAGTTAAATTTAACTAAATATGATGAAATAAAAATTAGCAAATAAAAATGCTTATAAACTAACTCAAACTAAATTTCTGAAAATAACAAAAATCTAAGCATGAGGTTTATTATATTTTGATTTTTTGACATTTTTTTTCATTTTTTTGTGTTTTGAGATATTATTTTTTTTTTGGAATTTTTGATTTTTCTAATTTTTTGGGTCTTTGATAAGGCTAAATAGAAGTAGTACTAAAGAAAGATAAAAAAAAACTTAATAAAACTATACTAATTTTTTTGAAATTTAAAACAATTTTTTTTTGAAAAGAAAGAAAAAGAAATGAAACACTAAACCCCCCATGCTTAAACCTTTCATTGCCCTCAATGAAAGATAAAAACAAAAAAAGAAAGAAAAAAAGGGGAGGGGGATGCAATAAAGTAAAAAAAAAAAGAAAACGACTTCCCCAGAGTCGTTAGGCAGAATACAGATGTTGCTCCCCCATGCTTGAGCTGGACACCGGCTCGGGCCTAAGGAAAAGATGAATTGATGGAGCCAAACGAACTGCCGGGGGTTTTATTCCTGCAAAATAAAACAAAAAAGAAAAAGAAAAAGAAATAGGATAAGCAAGGGGTGCCTCCCAAGAGCGCTCTCTGTTTAACGTCGGCTGAGCCCGACGTTATTTGTTAGCTAAAGGGAAAATAAAAACTAAAGGGAAGAGGTAACTCCCTAAGTATGCGCTTAGGAGAGTAAACTAGAAAAAAGAAAAATTGAAGAATCGCACCGACATGCGGTGGGATCTTCAAGGGAATGACGCCCAAGAATGAACGGACGGAGTTATAGAAGAACTCCGCCGTATGTAAGAGGGGGAAGAATGGGTCGTCAAAAGAGGAAGAATAAAAAGTAGAAGAAATAGAAAGAGGAATAAAAAAAATAGAAGAAGAAATTTCATCATCGGAAATTTCACAAGAAGAAAAAGAGTCTTGTGAAATTTCGGGAGAGGAAGGGGAAGAAAGAACTAAAGAAGAGTTATCTAAAATAAAAGAAGAAGAAAAAGAAGATTCGCTAAAAAGAGAAAAATTAGGAACAGTTGAATTTGAAAGCGTAATGGAATCACCAACGTCTTCAGATGGAGAAATAAAAGACGTCTCGTCATCCTCAACAGCTAAGAAGCACACCGGAATATCCATAGAGGCGTCTTCCAAAGGAGGAAGGAAACAATCCGGGATATCCGAATAGTTATCCTCCTCGAGAGGAACAAGACAAGCCGAGATATCTGGTGACTCATTACATAAAGAAATTGGAGGTGACGAAGAAGAAGACGAAGAAAAAGATGCGGCCTCACGAGAAAGACAATCCATAATGGTCTTGAAATGCGAACTAATATTATCAATAGAAGTTTGCACTTCAAGATACCCATTATCGATATAATTAAAATAAAAATTTAGAGGCGCGGCGCTTTGCGGGGTAAAATCATGCGAAAAATAAGACGGGTTCCCCTTCTCCCAAGTTGGATAAAAATTGGGGTAAGGGTCAAATTGGTGATTTTGACCTTCCCCAGAAAAATTAAAATCAAAAGAGGGAGGGGTTCCCGAAAGGCATTCAGAATAAAAGTGGTCAGGCGACCCGCAAAAAGCGCAAAAATACAATGATTCCATAAAAAAAATAAACTGCTACCAAAAGGAAAAAGAAAAATTAACTTTTTTTGATTTGTTTTTTTAGATATATATATTTTTTTGAAAATAGATTCTTTTAATGGATTGGTTCCCGAACTTCCCAAGGGCTACCTTGTGAAGGGTTCACAAAGTACTAGGTAAAATGGTGGTGCTTAAAGCCCCTTACCCTTTTCGAGAGATTTTAGGTTGGGTAGAAATAAGATGAGGTGGGTGGATTATATAATAATAATAATAATAATAATAATAATAATTTTTTGAATTTTTAAAATTTAGTAGAAGTAATAAACTCGAAGATTTGTTAATATTGCCAAAAAATTCCCCGGCAACGGCGCCAAAAACTTCATAGAGAAAATCGTATTCTCCAATCTATACTCGATTAAGGGAAGTGTACCTATCGAAATATAGCATAGGATATGAAAAATATCAAGGTCGTATAAAAACTCGGGGCAGGCAAGTACTATTACTCACAATGACTCTATTATTCTACCGAACGTTAATGAGTTTTGAAAATGAAAATAAACTAAGTTAAAAAGAGAAAATAGACTATTACGAGAAAAGAGTGCTCGATCGACTATTCACTTTGAAATAAAATAACAAAATAATTTAGTTTAACAATTGTAAATCTATTAAGACCGTGACGGATCCGATATTAGGAAGTAATCTCGCTAGAGCATTAAATCCCCTAACTTGTAGACATTTTGACCGAAATCTCTTTACAAGTCAAAATGGCCTAAAGTCGCATTATCGATGTGACCCGCACTATTGGATTTGACTCCAATCCGGAGGATTTACGTCATCCTATCTCTAGGGGTGCGTTCAACTCCATCCTTCCTTGAGTGATCTTTCATATTCACGAGCCTCTCGGCTACTCAAATATGAGATCGGAATCTACTACCGTATACTAGAAATACGGAGTCGATACAAAATAATTCAAGGAAGGATCAAAAATAGAAAACTACAAGAGAAAACATAAAAATAAAGATATGCTATTTCATTGCAAAGATCCTCGTGATCGGGCACAAAAATAACTAGCTAAGCATAATTGAAAAGAAGATTAGAATAAGAGAAAAGAAATTTTATTGCATAATAAAGTGGTACACAATAATAATACTAAGACAAAAGTAATCTACTAAAGGAAAAATTACAACAAGGAAAGAAGCACACTTGAACTAACACTCTAATATTACTACTCTCAACTAAAACTACTTCAAAACTACTTAACATAAACAAGAGGGGGAGGGGTTCCTTTTATAGATGAAGGAGAAGGATCTAGAAGGGAATAAAGAGGAGGGAGACATAGGGTGGCCGACCACATGGAGGGGGAATTGGTTCATGCATGTCTTTAACTGAGGGAAGAGAGAATGCATGGATGCAATGTATTATATTAAATGAAATAAAATGGAAAATATAAAATAAAGAGAAGGGGAGATGAATGGAAGTGTGTAGAAGAAAAGAATAAAAGGGGAGAGAGATGAATGTGGATGGCAAGGTGCATGCATGTTATTTAGAAGAAATAAAAAATAAAAAATGTAAGGGGAATGAATAAGAAATAAAGAGGAGAGAGGGGGAGAATGCATGCATGAGAGTGGCCGGCCACATAGGTGGAGGATCTTGGTGGGCTCGGGTTGGGCTTAGTGATGGGCTGCTCCATGTACGGGCTCAGGTAGGTCTTGGTGATGAAGTGGGCTGCTCCAAATGGACTTGGGCTCGGGTAGGGGCTGCTCCATATGGACTTGGGCTCAGGTAGCATGCTATGGAGGATGTCGGGCTGCTCTTAAAGTGGGCTTCATCATGCATGGGCTGCACCTACAAACAAATAGAATAAAACATAATATTAGTTATATAGCAAACATAAATTATCATAAAGTAAAAATAACATAATAACATTAAAACATTTAAAATGAAATAACAACACATCAAGAACATTAAAACAAAACATAAACTAATATTAATTATAATTACATAACATATAATAAGACTATATATATTTTTATATAATAACATGAAATAAAATTGCGACAAAACAATAAAACTATAATAAAACTAGTAATTTTAATATGTTATAAAAAGATATTAAAACAAGCATAAACAATAAATAAACTAAGGTATTTAGGCTACTAAATTACCCCAAAAACGATGACTAAAACTAGTCATCAAACCCCTATCCAAAATGGATCTACAATGGCTTCTTCAAAATTCTTTGGTTCTATTTAGAATAGAAAACTTAGTACATAAAAATATTGTGTTGTCTACTCCTTGTGGTCAATCCATGAGATTCATCTCCAATGATGAATTCCCTTCAACGATCCATTAGATGTTTGACAGCAACTGGTAATATGACCTCTTCTATTTGAAAAGCTTCATTTTGTTGTTAAGTCTCTTCTTCTGGTTGTTTCTATTGGTTTCATTGATCCCAATGTCCTGAATTTGAAGAAGGACTGGCAAAACAATGTATAGACATGTTGTAATCTATCTTGTGTTTAAAGTGAATGATTGCAGTTTGTCCTGATAAGTTATGATGGGACAGGTAGCCTAAGTGGCTAAGTCAGGTAAGTTCTTACCTAAGTGGTGGAAAGACAGAAAACTGTCTAAGTCCACAGGCGTTGAGTGAAGATCAGTCACTCAACGCCAGATGGTTAATAACGCTAAGTAAAGCTTATACCGTCAAAGCCAATGCAGTGGCAAGCTGATAAAATTGCCAAGTACACAGACGTTGAGTGAAGTCAACTCACTCAATGCCATACAACAGAAGGCTGTGAGATAGGCTATAGCAGTAAAAGACTGAAGTTTGAATAAGCAAAAAATTGGCTAAGGCAGAAAGCGTCGAGTGAGGCATGTTCACTCAACGCTCTCAACCCTTATGTTGCTGAATAAGCAAAAAATTGGCCAAGGCAGAAAGCGTTGAGTGAGGCATGTTCACTTAATGCTCTCAACGCTTATGTTGCTGAATAAGCAGAAAAATTGATTAAGGCAAAAAACATTGAGTGGAGGTTACTGACTAAACGCTGTCAACGCCTAGTGAAGATAGATTTTTGTCTAAGTGGTTTGGCGTGGTGTAATGCTTACTCACTCCATGCAAAATAGCTGAAAGATGATTAAGCAAGAATGGAGTTGAGTGGAGCTAAATCACTCAACGCCTAGAATCAAACATTATATTCTAAGTAGTTTGGCGTTGAGTGAAGGCGACTCACTCAATGCCAAGAGACAATGAATCTATCCAAGTGTTTTTGCATTGAGTGATGTTTACTCAATCAACACCGATTCTCTGATGCTTGATTTTTGGCTAAGTCCATAGCTGGTGGCATCATCAAGTCAACAAGTCAATATATTTCAAATTAGTGGTGGGATGGCTATAGTACGCGACAAAGGTTGTCGTAGACCTACTGTAGGACAGTTGGCGTTAAAGCAAATTTGCAGCCAGCATTAAATGTGTGGGGCCCATTACTAAAAGAGCCGTTTGGTCTCAATACATAAAAGAAGTAAGAGTTGTTCTTCTTCCCTGCCATTGGTGTGGAGCTATAGAACAGGAAGCTCAAGCTGAAAAAAAAGAGAGTAAGTTAGCTGTTGGAATCAACATCTTCAATAGCAAGATAGATGGTGCCATTCTCACCTGCACCAACAAGCTAGTTCAGAGTGTCTTCTCTGAGAATAAGATTGCAGCCAAGGGCCGACCCTTGCTTCAGGTTCTTCAAGGTTCCAACAACTCAAGCACCTAAAGATCTTTATCTGGAAGCTATGAAGAGAAGAAAGCTTGCAAAAGTAGAGATCTGAAAGAAGGCTCAGGGGACTATTCCTCAGGAGTCAAAGTTAGGGTTGAATCACCACAGGCCAGGAATGAGAGAAGGAAAAATAGGGTTCTCCAAGTTGCTTCCAGCACAAGTAATTAATAACTTGTTACTGTGAAAGTAGTTAGGACTACGTATATCTTAGTTCAGTAATGGTTGACTTAATAAATAATCTCATGTAGTCATTGTTAGGCTAAGTCTATCTCAGTCAAGAAGCTTGACACAGAGAAATATACCTTGTGTCAAGAATATTCATCAACCCACCTTTATCCTGTAGGATTAAGTTTAAATGGATCTAAGTTGTAGGTACCTGAAAGGGTACTGACTTGTAGGAGTGCTGCAGCACTCTGAGAGTAAAGTTATGTGCGTGAAATTGTGGGGCTGTAGAGCCTGAGTTGTAGGCCTTAGAAATAAGGCTGAGGTTGGTAATCAGTGGATCATTGAGCTGTAGGAGCTCTCACTACAAGAAAACATGATTTTAGTGACCAAATTTTAGTGACGGAATATATTTCATCACTAAATACGCGATTTTAGTGTCAAAAAAATTTCAGTTATTAAAGATACATCTTCAGTGATGAAAGTATTGTCGGTCACTAAAGAGATGTTGTTAGTGACAAAATTAATGTTCAGTCACTAATGACATGGCTATAGTGACAAAATTAAAGTTTGATCACTAAATGCACGTATTCATTAACAGTGATGTTGTGATAAAATATATTTCTTCACTAAATGCAAGTTTTTTTAGTGAGACACATAAATTTTTCACAATAACTCTATATTTAATGATAATTTTTTTGTTACAAAATAATTAACTTAGTAACCAAAATACTTAGAGACATAATATATATCTCTCCTAATTTATAAGAAAGTTACCATGTCTATAATTAAAAATATATGAGTACTAGATAATTGCTTTCAGTTTACCAAGCAGAAAGTTTATGTCACAATTTAGGTTACAGTCGAACAACTCCAGCGACGTGTCGACGAATGACACATCGATGTGTTAGGTGCATTGCACGAGTCCTTTCTCTCTACGCCACTAGCTTTGATCAGTGACCCCCCAAAAATAATATTTAATCTTAATTATATTTAATTACTTATACTTATAAAAACATAATAGGTTTTATTTTCCTCACTTATTATTTTTTCTCACTTATTTAATATTTAATGGGTGTTGATATTCGTAAATCATGTTTGGCTATCTATAGTTCTTGGCTATTTGTAAATCATGGAATTATAATTGTACTCTAAGATACTATTTGTACTCCCAAAATCTTTTTTATAGAACAAAACAAAAATCCAAAGTTATAGATCTTAAGTTTTATCAAGCATCCGACCGCTTTTTCCTCTAATCTTTTGACATCTGATTTTAGTCAACCATGACGAGTATGCTAGGAGAGATCTTAGCTTCTACAAAAAGATTGGTCTTATATAAATGAAATTTGACGGGGGCAGCATGATGAGGAGGTGTTAAAAAAAGACACATTAACTAATCTTAAATTTTTTACATTAATTTAAAATTAATTTAATTTTTTGATCGGAAAGGAGGGCTTCCTGTGAATTTTTAACATTAATTTAATTTAATTTGATGGGGCACAACCCATCCCACTAACTGTTAACCTCCACTGACACCACATCTCCCGTAACTTCCTAAATCCTAACCCGCACCGGCAATGAGCAGATGAATAGGCAACCCTAAACCCTCCTTTTTCCGCTCAGAAAATTTTCGCAGCAACTCCAGGTCATCCCCTTCGCTTCTCCTGCGTGGTCCTCGTCCATCCCATGGCGATATCCCCTCTCTCCTTCTCTCTTCCGTCCTCATTCGTATTAAACTCATCCCCCTCACATCTCTTTCCCCGCATCCGATCCGAGAAGCTTCGCCGGCCTTCTCCCTCTCCCATTCTCCCATCATGGCCGATTATTTCTCGCCACTCTTTCTCCGTCGAGCCGGAGGCTGCCTCAGATTCTGTGGTAGCACAGGACGTGAAGTACGGAAATAAGCAAGTCATTAGCCTCACCCCACAGTTGTACCAGTACGTCCTCGCCAATGTCCACGATCCTCCAGTACTGGTCATCCCCTTCCTCTCGCTATTTCTTTGTTCTGTTAGTCTTCATTGTCGATCCATTGTCTTCAAAATTTCAGGTTCTTCGGAAGCTTCGTGAAGAAACTGCGGGGATGCGTGGAAGTTAGATGCAAGTTTTGCTCTCATTCTTTTGCACTCTTCCAGATTTTCGATTATGTTTGATCATTTTCTTTACAACTGCTGCTCCGTCCTGTTTTAGTTCTGTAAGAATTGATTTTGTTTTCATAGTTGTTTGCTTTTCTATTTATGGTGTTTGAAGAAAACAGGCATAGGTTGTTTGGCCAAAATTCATCAATTAGATGAGTGAATGGAGTTAGTATAGAATGATTTGGTGGTAGAAGATGTAGAACCGTGTAACATGAATGGAAGTTGGTAAAGATGATTTGTGTAATTTTAATGTCATACCTAGCTTTCGACTAGAAGAACAAATGAAAAAAAAGAAGATTCATAAAGTTGGCCCAAATTGTTGCGATAATGTTTTTGACGATGACGATGACAGTGATACAGGGTATTGTATGCTTGTAATTTGGGGAAAAATAATATTTAAAGTAAGTTTCCAAGCTCTTATTATTTCATACAATTCAAAGGTGCAAGAGTTAGTTATTTGTTGGATTCTTCCATCTGGCATTTAATAAGATAAATATATACGAACAAGCCATTGCTCGGTTCTATTTGTTAATTTTATCAAGTTCGTTAGTACTTGCTAATTCTTTTCTTATGCTCGTTCGACAAAATTGTGTTCAGTTCAAAAAAACTTGTTAAGCTTTGCTTGAGCCAAACTTAAACTAACATTACCAACCAAATTTGTCTAAATATCTTGCATATAATCTTAGACATGATATTTATTTACTTTTCTCTTTCTTCAATGTTAATTATCTTGCATATAATCTAACCCTTAAGTTAACATGATTCAGGGAGATGACCTTTTTTCTAGTTCATTTTTCATCAGAGATCCAAGCCTCAAGATGGTTCAATGGCCTCCATTTTTGCTTGCTACCATGGTATCTATTTTCAACATTTTGTTTGGTTGAGAATATAATCACATATCAAAATAAAAAATTCTTAATAATGGCGGAGTAGTTAATCCTTTCAAAATTTATGCAGATTCCAATTGCATTAGATATGGCTGCCCAATTTACATCCAAGGATACTGATCTCTGGAGACGAATTTATGCTGATGAGTACATAAAATGATCTGTGATTGAATGCTATGAGTCTTTTAAGCTTGTGATCATTATTTTGGTAGTTGGGGAAAAAGAGAAATGGTATGGTATAATATTGATGCTTAATAATAATCTAAAATTGTATAAATCATTTGTATTGGCATAATGATTATTACTCTACCTTCAGATCTTGTTAATATTGGCCAGAGCATGACGCAAATGGGAAGGATCTTAAGAAGGCTAGAGTTTGGCGATCCTTCAATGTTCAACGGGGACATGGTTAAGTGTACAAAGACTATAAATGTGTTGAGCGTCGCCGCCGCTGCCATCGACAATTGCGAGGTGGAGATCAGTGAGTACCTAACTCATGTCCCCAATAACATCTCACGGACAAAGTTCGAGAAGGGCAAGCAAATCTTCCACCGGTCTTGAGATGTTGGGCCTGCTTCTAACCTGGACTATCATTATCTCAGAAGTTATAAAATGCACATTTAAATGAGCTAAAGAATGAATATGTACTTAGTTTAATTATGGTTTAAAACTATTATTCTGTATTGAGAGATTTATACTATCTCCCACTTTTTTCTTTACTAATAAAATAATGTTGAACAAAATTCTATTATGATTGTATATTTAATTTTTTTCCTTGTGCTTGAATGTCTTGATATTGAATTTTAAGGAATAAAAAATGAAAGTACATGGTATTACAAATAATAGTATATCGTGTTGTCTCTTTAGTAACTACATGGTGCGTCACTGAAATTACACACCCAGTGACAAAATAATTTGGTCACTAAAATAATATTCAGTGACTTAATCATTTTGATCACTAAAACCAAAAAATTATTTAGTGACCAAATTAATTTGGTCACCAGGAAACATTTTGTGATCGAATCAATATGGTCATTAAATGTTCATTCTGTGACTGATTCAACTTAATAACTAAAAATTAATTTAATGAACAAATCAATTTCATCACAAAAGAAACTTTTGGTGACTATAGTTAATTCAGTCACTAAATATATACGATTAGTGACATAACTCATTTTGGTCACTAAAAACATTTAGTGGCGGGGCATTCGTGACCGCTTTGTGATGGACAATATTTAGTCACTAGTTATCTTTAGTGACTAAAATGCAACTTTTAATGACGAAAAAATTCGTCACTTAAAGTCGATTTTCTACTAGTGTCTGCAGGGCTCTGAGGTAGGAACCCTTGTGGTTCTGAGTTTGGATTCTGTGAAGAATCTGAGTGTATTGCTGATGGCTTGAGGTGTAAGCTCCTTGGAGCATTTTGGACAAGAGCCTAGTCTAACAAGAAAGTTGGATAGGTGGGATGGAAAGTGGATGTACCTAGTTGGGGAACCATTATAAATATCTATGTTCTTTGCTGTGTTGTTTTCATTGTACAGTGTAAATAATCTTGAAAGCAGAAATTAATTAACCATTCAAGCAGTAAACTAAAAGAAAGGAAAAAAATTAATAAAGAGACCAATAACCTATTCACTCCCCCTCTAGGTGATTTAGTTATCCTTGAAATTAAAGACTTTTAAGTGGTATCAGAGGGAGGTTACTCAAAATGGACCTAATAGTCTCAGTTAACCTCCAAGGATTGCTAAAAGGTTAAACTTATGTGTTTAAGGATGAACTTTAATATGAGGAACTATATGGAGTAATAAATCTGCAGAGAGAACAAGATCAGCATTGGGCAATTGGCTGCTCTTGGTGATGACAAAGTCCTTCAAGATGCAAGAGTAAGAATCAGGGCCCCTATGTCACATTCAGAGAGTGACACAGAGGTGGATGAAGCTATAGAAGGGAAATGTAGATGCCATGGACAAATAGCTAGCCTAGAAGTAGAATCTTGAAAGGATAAGCCTAGTCAAAATAAGGTACATTCCCAATCTAGCTCAACCTCAGAGTCTGGATATGAATACTGTACAGACTATGATGTCTCCTCATCTAGTGATGATGAGGGTCCTTTGACAGGTGATGATATCAATCAATTGATTGACGATCATGCTACCCTTCTGAAGGCTTTCAAGGAAAGCAAACTGCTTTTTAAGAAACAAGCAGAGGAAATAGCCTCCCTATAGAAGACTGCTTCCCAGCTTGATGAAGTTTCATCCTTCCTATGTGTAAAAGAGAGGGAAGCAGCTCATCTGAAAATCATTTTATATATCCATGTTGAGTCCTTAAAATACAAGGACTCTATTATCAAGAATCTTGAGGAGAAACTTGATAGGGAGAGGAGAATTGTGGCTAACTTCTCTAAGATAGATTCTATCAAGAGAAGATCTGAATCTGAGTAGATTTATAAAGTAATCCAATCTCAAAAAAGAGGCCAAGTTCCTGTTAGGCCTCAACCTACATTTCATAAGGTAATTCTCCCTTCCAACAGGTATGACCAAGACCCCAGGGATGGTCACTGGAGGAATGAGAATCTTCCTAGTAAGACTACCAATGTCTCTTATAATGGAGGAAGAAGGGACATGGGTCTGAATGCTCTGATGGCTCCCCATAAAGAAGTACAAAAGGCCCATCCTGGACTTTTGTATTTAATGCACCAGCTCCATATCTCTTGAGCAAGACAATGGCACTTTATAAAAATCTCCCTGCTCACACTCTGACCAAGGGTAAATCTGCCAAGATGCAAGACATGGAATCTTCCAAGGGCACCAACAACATGCCCTTTACAAGGAGAACTGTTACTGATAGACCTTGTAAAAATCCAAGCTCTTATCATGTAAGACATACTCTCAGTCAGACTATGGCTAAGAGAATTTGGAACAAGGATGCTACTTCTTCTTCTGGTCAGTCTGCTGTCAATTATGCTGTCAGACCAGCTTAGAAAAGAAGATACAATATTCGTGAGTGCCTGTGCTGTGGAAAAGTGAGCCACTTTACGATAGAATGTTAGCACAACCCTTGTATGCTAAGGTCAAGAGAAAGTCTTCCTAACAGGGATCCTGTAGGTAGACATTTGTTTTTTTTAAGCTAACAAGAACCTAGTACCCAAGTCAGCTTGGGTTCCTAAGGGAAGGTAATTCTGTCTTGCAGGATGGTCTAAATGGCCAAAACCATTTATGGTCCTTGGACAATATTGTACAAGACCCAAGTCTGGGTAAAAGAAATGATTCAACTTATCAACATGAACTAAATGTCAATGACAAGTGCATTTATTAAGGGGGAGCTTTACAAAGGGAATCGAGATGAACATCAAGGGCTAAAGCTCAGAAGCACGGTTGCTGGTATGCTCAGAAACTGTTAATCCAACATGGACTTCAAGTCTATAGAGCAGAGATAAGTAGAATTCATCTTTCTTTTATTCTACCACTAAATTTCAGTATTAACTTCTTATGCATGAGAAGGGTAATTGAAACAAATGAATAAGAAGATGTAAAAACAACAACTCTTCTTAATTCATGTGTTAGTGACTTATATGTTCACCATGTCACAAATTTAATTTGTCTAAACATACCCAAAGACATATTGCATATGGAATATTAAGCTAGGTTAGTATTAAAATTTGGTTGAGTAAATTGAGCTTGAGTACTAATACTCTCTAAGTTGAACTAAATATAAGGTTATCAAAATTTTGTATAATTGCACCCCAATAGAACATGGCTTATAATGTGTACTGTAGGTTTATATTTCCCCTGCAAGTTAGGACAACACAGTAAGGGGATAATCAAAAATTTAAATTAATACTTTTAATTACTAAAGAAAGCTGAGGTTAAGCCAATTAAGCCCACTTAACTAATACTGGAGAAAAGATGGACTGCGGATATGTGTCGGGACTTAATCCTGGCCATTGATCAAGATTAAAACAAAAAATATGGATTAGTGACCTTCCGCCTTCCTGGTAGCAATACCTATAAATAGAAGAACTTGTGCAATACGCCATGTCACTATTCCTTACCCTCTCCCACCAGCATTCACTAAATCGACGGAAAGCCACTTTCACATGCTTTCTCAAATTATCTAGACAGATGGCGGCCAAGGGACCAGATTTCCTCTTTGAAGGTGCTGAACTGGTGCGAAATGGATTCGTTGAGGCTCTAGAAGAAATTCTGCAGGTGCTTAATCTTCTGCAAAAATCTAACCTAGATTTTGTCCTAACGGAACCATGTCTTCTGTGGAAGATAGAAGTACTGAAGTTATTTGCCAACACCAAAGAGGATGCTTTGCCTGGGAAAATTAAGACCATGATAAGCGGAAAGAAGATCAAGATAACACCCAGAAGGCTAAATAAGTCTTTGCAGCTGCCAAAGATTTCGGAAACTGAGGACGAATAAGAGCTATTGTTGGACAATGCAAAGTAGACAATGAAATGGTGTGGACTTTCCAAGCACACAACCGGATCGATTCAAAGGAAGGAACTCAACCTGAGAGGCAAGTTCCTAGCCGACGTCATTGGGAAAGCTCTAATATGCAAAAAAGGTTCCCATGACAAAATCTCAAAAAGGATGTTTGAACTTATGGCTAGGGTTATATTGTCCAAGAGAACTGATTGGGGAAGAAGTGTGTTTGAAAGAGTAATGGAATGCTTGGCTGAACCCAATTTGGGGAGAATCCTGTCACTATTTTTGCGAGAAACTGCTCCAGAAATTCTGAATCTGAAACTTGGTGCTAGGGTACACCATATGAGAAGGATGGACATCAGGATACTTGAGAGATGGGACAAGGTCCTTTTGCCCCATGGTCCAGAAGCTATGGAGAGAAAAGGGAAGCGAATAGCTGCTACTGAGCCCAACTCCTCTAGCAGCTCATCTGAGGATGAAGAACCTCATGATCCTGATTTATCGTCATCTATTGAAGAGTCCAGGAGGGACATAAATATCAAGGTTTCCGCCTCATCTGAACTTACCCCTCTTAGTTATATGTGCAGACTAGGGTCAGATTCAGTTCCGGAAGTGGATGAGATTGCTTCCGGGTTAGATGGATCTACTGGAGAGGAAGGAGAGTATTTTCTCAAGCCAAGGATGCTGGACAAATTGCAGAGGAAATTGTTAATAAAATATCTGCAGGAATGGGGGATGATGCCTCCAAATTGGAAGATGCAGATAGACAAATACCTATGTCTGAAGATGTGGAAGTACAAGATAAAGACATGGAAACTCCTAGTTCTTAGTGAAGGATTTCTCAGATTGAGGGTGGAGCAACTGATGCAAGAAATAATACATGATGCATTATTTGTAGGGGAGCAACTGGAGGTTCCTCAAATAAAAGATATTGCTACTGCTGCTTACCTGTATGCAAACAAAAGCATGGTAGTGGTTGAGGGAGACAAATCTTCTGGTCTCCCTAGTCATGGGGTACACAATCAAGTATCATCAGGATCTGAGGAAGAGAAAGACAGTGATGAGAAAGCACACTCCTCACCACATCCAGAAACATAATAGCATAAGAGTGGCACAGCTCAAGGAAAAGGGAGCAAGCCTATACAAGGATAAACATAAGCCCTGGATGAGGGCACATCTGCCTGAATTAATCAGCTGCCATCTACCTTCATGGCCCAGTGAAAAGGTTTTCTAGATGAGCAAATAAGGGCATTGGAAAACTTTTTGGATGAAGCCCTCAAAGATATTAGAAATGATTTTGCAACTGAGATCAAATCTATAAGGTTTGAACTGAATCTGCTGAAAGGAGAAATGGAAAAATTCATTACAAGTGCTACTCCTGCTGTAGATTACACAATGGAGAAATTGGATGTGTCAAATCAGAATATTGCTATTATAGTTAAAAATCAAACTATTCAGGATAAGAACTCTGTGACCATTCATGAGAATGATAAAATTCTGTGAAAAGTATAAAACACTTAAATCTTAACTAAAACGGATGCCTACACCAAGATACTTGATGACCACATGTTACAAGTTAAAAATCAATTAACTGCTGGAGTTAATTACCTGGAAGGGGAAAGAAAAAAAGCTAGCACCTCCTAGACTACTTAAGTAATTGAAGAAGTCAAAAAGGGGGAGAGAAATGCCATCATAACAAATACTGAGAATACGGTCTGGGACACAAATGCTGTGAGAGGCTCATTGGGAATGGAGCCACTGTAATATAATTACATTCCAATGATGTCTGACCATGTACAAGATGCTTTAAACAGGATGTATTGCAGAAAAGTCCAAGTTCAAGACAATCAATAATATGTTCAGTATATTGAAGAAGGTGATAGTGCAATTGCTCAGTGGGGGGAGAAGACTACTGGTGCTCAGAATCCTTCCTTTAGCCCACAGTAGACCGGTTACTACATATCAAAGAAAGAATCACTAATGATGCTGAAGTGGAGGCCAAGCTAAGGAAAAAGATATATAAAGAAGAAATGGAACAGAGGCCTGATTTCGAGCAGTGGAGCCCAGAGTCCAGATCTATTATTCTGCTTGCTTGGGACTAGGTCAAAGCCAAAAGATCTGATAGAGGTAAATGGTGCACCAAAACTGAATGGGATAAGATGAAAAAGAGAGACACAGAAAGAAGGACTTTCTAGAGGAATAAAAAGGCAAATCGTTTGGATCCTAATGGTGTGGAACCATCCAAATACTTTCCCAAGCCTTTCAGTTATTTTGCGAGATAAAAATATAATGCTGAAGCTAAAGCTGAATCTACTAAGGCTAAGGCTGCTGATGGAGCTTATTAGTAAGGGAAGAAGATAGATGGAGATGAAGACAAGCCGACAAAGAAATCCAGAGGCAGTGGAATTATGATAAGGGAACTTGAAACTTAAAATGTTTCAGGTTCTGCTTTATGGGTTAGGGATGAAACACTGTGTTTATTTTGCTCAAACATTTATTCACTATATGATTAAATAGAACTACTTTTATTGTAATCTTGATCTGTCTAACTCATCATTTGCTATGTCTTTGACTTATCTGCTACGCCATTTGATATGTCTATGATTTATCTGAATTATGCTGTGATGATTATGTCCATGAATTATCTTAATTATGATGTGATGATATGATCTAAATAGTTATAACATAGGTAAGTTTAGTGTATACATTGGCTTAGGTTTTGACTTCTTTTAATATGGGGGGATTGTTATGTCCATTGATCCCAATTTCCGAAATTTTAAGAAGGACTACCAAAATAATGTATACACATGTTGTGATCTAACTTGTGTTTAAAGTGAATGATTGCAGTTTGTCCTGATAAGCTATGATGGGACAGGTAGCCTAAGTTACTAAGTCAGGTAAGTTCTTAATTAAGTGGTGGAAAAATAGAAAACTGTCTAAGTCCACAGACGTTGAGTGAAGATCAGTCACTTAATGTAAGATGGCTAATAACACTAAGTGAAGCCTATACAGTCAAAGCAAAGGTAGTGGCAAGCTGAGAAAATGGCCAAGTCCACAGATGTATAGTGAAGTCAACTCACTCAACGCCATACAGTAAAAGGCTGTGAGATAGGATACAGCAGTAAAAGCATGAAGTTGGAATAAGCAAAAAATTGGCTAAGGCAGAAAGCATTGAGTGAGGTATGTTCACTCAACGCACTCAATGCTTATGTTGCTGAATAAGCAGAAAATTGTCCAAGGTAGAAACCATTGAGTGAGGCATGTTCACTCAACGCTCTCAACGCTTATGTTGTTGAATAAGCAGAAAAATGTATTAAGGAAAAAACATTGAGTGGAGATTACTGACTCAACGCTATCACTGCCTAGTGAAGACAGAATTTTGTCTAAGGGGTTTGGCGTTAAGTAATGCTTACTCACTCAACGCTGAACAGCTGAAAGCTTATTAAGTAAGATTTGCGTTGAGTAGAGCTAAATCACTCAACGCTTAGAATCAGACTTAAAATTCTAAGTAGTTTGGCGTTGAGTGAAGCTGACTCACTCAATTCCAAGAGACAGTGAATCTGTCCAAGTGTTTTGGCGTTGAGTGATTCTTACTCACTCAACGCCAATTATCTGATGCTTGATTTTTGTCTAAGTCCACAACTGGTGTCATCAACAAGTCAACATTTTTCAAATTAGTAGCGGGATGGCTATAGTACGCGACAAAGGTTGTCGCAGAACTACTGTACGATAGTTGGCGTTAAAGCAAATTTGCCGCTAGCATTAAATGTTTGGGGCCCATTTCTAAAAGAGTTGTTGGGTCTCAATACATAAAATAAGTAACAATTGTTCTTCTTCCCTGCCATTGGTGTGGATCTATATAACAAGAAGCTCAAGCTGAGAAAGAAAGAGAGTAAGTTAGTTGTTGGAATCAACATCTTTGACAACAAGATTGCTGGTGCCATTCTCACCTACACCAACAAGCTAGTTAAGAGTATCTTCTCTGAGCATAATATTGCAGCCAAGGGCCAACCCTTGCTGCAGGCTCTTCATAGTTCCAGCAATTCAAACACCTGAAGATCTTTATCTTAAAGCTATGAAGAGAAGAAAGCTTGAAGAAGCAGAGATCTAAAAAAAGGCTATGGGGACTATTCCTCAGGATTCAAAGTTTGGGTTGAATCACCTCAGCCCCAGAAAGAGAGAAGGGCATAACAGGGTTCTGCAAGTTGCTTCCAACATAAGTATTTACTTATTACTGTGAACGTAGTTAGGACAAATCTTAGTTCAGTAAAGGTTGACTCAGGAAATAATCTCCTGTAGTCATTGTTGGGACGAGTCTATCTCAATCAAGAAGCATGACATAGAGAAATATCCCTTGTGTTAAGAATATTCATCAACCCACCTTCATCCTATAGGATTCAGTTTACCTAGATCTTAACTGTAGGTAGCTAAAAGGGTAATGAGTTATAGGAGTACTGCAGCACTTTGAGTGTAGGGTTATGTGCCTGAAACAGTAGGGCTGTAGAGCCTGAGTTGTAGGCCTTAGAAATAAGGTTGAGGTAGGTGATTAGTGGATCACTGAGTTGTAGGAGCTCTACAGGGCTCTAAGGTAGGAACCCTTATGGTTCTGAGTTTGGATTCTGTGAAAAATCTGAGTGTAAGGCTGAGGGCCTGAGGTGTAAGATCCTTGGAGCATTTTGGAGAAGTGCCTATTCTAACAAGATAGTTGGATAGGTGGGAGGGAAATGGATGTACCGAGTTGGGGAACCACTATAAATATCTGTGTGATTTGCTGTGTTGTTTTCTTTGTGTAGGGTAAATCATCTTCAAAACAGAAATTAATCAACCACTCAAGCAGCAAACAAAAAGAAAGGAAAGGAATTAATAAACAGACCAACAACCTATTCACCCCCCTCTAGATTTTTTAGTTATTCTCAAAATTAAAGACTTTCAGTTCCTATGCAAGCTCTTCCTCAACAATGTGGACTCCATCTTGTAGACTTTGGCTTGTTGGACTAGAGTATTCTATTATCATATCCTTTAGCTTCAATTCTTCTCCTATTATGCTTGATGTACCTGTATTATCATTATAATACATGGAATTTTCATCAAATACAATATAAACAGACTCCTCTATAACATGATCCCTCAAGTTGTAGACCCTATAGGCCTTATTGTGGTTACTATAACCATCAAATATGCCTTCATAGGACTTCTCAGCAAATTTAGTTATGTATGTTTTCCCATTATTTTTGACAAAACACCTACATCCAAAGATTCTGAAATAGGCCAAGTTTGGTTTTCTACCATTCACTAGTTCATAAGGAGTCTTATTCAGCCTTTTCTTAATTGAAGCTCTATTAAGAACAAGACATGCTTTGTTAATAGCTTAAGACTAGAAATATTAAGGGAGAGAAGAAACACTCAGCATGGTTCTTCCAGCTTTGATGAGAGTTCTGATCTTTCTCTCAGCAATCCTATTTTGCTGGGGTGTTCTTGGAGTGGAAAACTCTTGCTGAATCCCAAGTTCTTCACAAAACTTTTTCACGTATTCAGATTGAAACTCAGTTCCATAATCACTTCTAATTATGACCACAAGAACTATTTAATTCATTATGTATTTGTTTGATAAATGCCTTGAATACATCAGGAGTTTCAGACTTTTACCTTAAAAAGAAAACCCAAGTAAAACTGGAATAGTCATCAACAATCACAAAGGTGTATACTTTCCTTCCTAAACTATGTACTGGCATAGAACCAAACAAGTCCATATACAAGAAGTATAAACACCTTACAAAGTCTTTGATTTCAATGCTTTTGAATGACGCTTTGGTCTGCTTGCCTTTTTGGCATGCAGAGCAAATGCTCTTCATAGAGCATTTAATGTTAGGACCATTCCTAACTAGATCTTTACTGAAAATCTTGCATATGGCATTATATTTCATATGAGCTCGCCTCTTGTACCATTTGACACAGTGTGAGGCTTTCTTATTTTCAACTAGACATATGGGTGAGTTTGACTTTAGACAACGAAAATTTAAACATTATATATTCCCACACCTAGTGCCTACCAAGATGACCTCTTGATCACTTGATCTTTCTATGAGGCACTCATCCTTGTGGAATGAAATGTCATAACCAAGATCACAAAGTTGGCTTATGCTTATAAGTTTGTGTTGCAACCCTTCCATATAAGCTACTTTAGTGTAAGTCACTAAGCCATTTGAGATCTTACCATAACATTCGATAATCCCTTTGTCAGCTCCACCAAAGATCACCTTTGGTCCATTCTTTACTGAAATAAATTCCCTCAAGTTTCTCCTTGTTCCAATCATGTATCTAGAACATCCACTATCCAAGTACCAGATGGGTCTATCTCTAGTGCTTTGACATAACTACAAAATAAGAATTTATTTATCCTTAGGAACCAAAATTGTCTTGGGTCCTAGGTGCTTGTTAGCTGGTGCTCTATTGAGACCACCTGAAAATTTCTTAACTGGATAGAATTTCTACCCATGAGACACAGTGTGATTGAACCAACTATCCATGGAAAAGTGTCCAATCCTTCCACAACACCAGCACATATATCTATTGTACCTCCTCTTTGGAGGAACAGTAGGAACTTTATTCTTACATTCCTTAAGACAGGAATCAACATACTTGACTGTTGTATTTTGACTGGAGCTAAAATGGTTTATTTTTCCTCTTAATCACAATAGTCCTCCTTGGAGCAAGCACAATAGGAATAGCTTTCCTAATCACATATGAGTTTGGTCCAACTGGTCTAGACTTTTGGATTTCTTTTCCCTTAGTTTGGAACACAGGTTGTGGTATTACTGGACCCTTTTGTCATGTCAACTTTTTGCCTCTTCTTCTCTTTGTATTAACATAACCAATTCCACTTCCAGAAGTCCTGAGAAGGTATATATAATGGGGAGCCCATTTTTAGGTTTAGAATACAGCTCAATAAGTCTTTTATCATTTAGAAGTTTGAGTTTAACTCCTGGAAGGTTGCATCCTTTTATTTTAGCAACCATGATTTGATCATTAATGATCTTAGTTAGCTTAGCCAACTTAGAACTTTGAAGACCAATCTTCTGAGTAGCCATCTCATGATGGTACTTAAGACCTTTTAGAGATGTAATCTCAATAGCTTGTTATTTGACAAGCTTTTTGGTCTTGATAAGAGTCTCTAACAGTTCTCCAAATTTAACTGTGGACTGCTGCTATTCAGTCTCAGAGTTAGACTTTTGTGACTCTAAATTTGAGTTACATGAGTCTGACTCATCCCCAGTCTCAAAAACAGAAGTTTTAAAACATATAGAATTGTCATAGATTACCTGAGTATCCTGAGAGTCAAGAATATCTATTTCTGGATCATCAGACTGTGCCATCAAATTAACCTCCATATCTTCTTCAAAGTCACCATGGTGTGATGATGTTGTGGAGTTATTCCCTCTTGTATATAGCCTCTCTGATGAATTTCTCTTCACAGGAGAATAGTCCAATGTGTGCATGTTCTTCTTTATATTCAGTTGAATCAGTATCACTATCAGATAAGGTCTTTTGCTTATTTGCCATCAGACCCTTTTATGATTTCTTGTCTTTATAGAACTTCTTTTCTTTAGACTTTTTGTTCTCCTTTCTTTTTACTGGACAGTAAATTATGATATTTCCAAGCCTGTTACAGCAATAACAAATAATATCAGTCTTAATTTGTTTATTCTGGATTGTATCATACCTGACCACCGATTTGTTTCTGTGTTTGTCTTTATTCTTGTTGGAACATAGAAAAGATGATGTCTTCTTGTTTCATTTGTTCCTTCTTCTCATCATCTTCTTGAATTGCCTAGTACAACATTGCCAATTCTATGTTTGAAAATTCTTCTGATGAAGAACTAGTCCTAGTGCTAACTGCATCTTCATCCCTTCTTGGTGGTGATGGAATTTCTCTTCTACTATTCTTTGATTTGTCCGCTTTAAAAGACATAGATCTGGTCTGACTTGAACTTTTGGCAAATTCATCTTTAGCTTTTCAAGAATTTAACTGAAGCTCATGTGACAATAGCTTCCCATTCAAGTCCTGTGGTAACATGTTTCTCAGATTCCCCAATTTCTCTTACAACACAAATCTTTATGTCCCATTCTTTATTTAGAGATCTAAGGGACTTGTCATTTAGCTCATAGTTTGAAAATTCTCTGTCATCATTCTTTAATTCATTGATTATTATAAAGAATTTTTCATTACATAGTTCTATAGAATCAGTATTCCCTTGCATGAATGCCTCATACTGCTGGTTGAGTAGAGAATTTCTGTAAACTATGACTTCTTTTGTGCCTTCCATATAGACTATCAGAGTGTTCCACATCTCCTTGGATGTTTTGTAGTGTAGTAAGTTCATAAAGGTTGAATTATCTATTGCACTAACAATTATGTTTCATGCTCTTTTATTCATGGTGGAAAGAACCACCTCATCCTTTGTCATTTCAGACAGTTTCTTAGGGATTTGTACATTTGCATCTAAGACAAATATTTTCTTGGGAATATATAGTCCTTCTTGTATTGTGACAAAGATTCTTGGATCTGATGTCTCCAAAAACAATCTCACCCTTTGTTTCTAAATAATAAAGTTATCCTTTGTATATATTGGGAGCCTCATATAACTGAGTTCTCTGTGAGATTCAGAAGACATTAGATCTTATATATTTCAACCACCCTTAAGATCTTTTTCTGACTGTTAGTTCTTTCTTTGAATAACCTCCCTCTGATACCACTTGAAAGATAATTCTATGGGTAGTTAATCATCAAGAGGGGGGGGGGGAATAGGTGTCTTTTAAAATTCTTTATCTCGTATATTATATGTTCATTTGATATTTGAAAACTTAACCTCATAAGTACACAACAAAAGCAATCTACTGAACACAACACAAGCAATCCATGAAGCACATCACAATAATCCACAGTACAAAGAAATTTTATAGTGGTTCCCCTATCTAGGGTACATCTACTTTCCCCCTTCTTCCGTACTAGCAATGTGCTAGATAAGGTTATATCTCCTCCTCTTCAACTCAGATCAAAAGATCTTACAGGCTTAATTTTTGTTAAGAAACCTACACTCAGACCAACAGGTCTTACCTCAGAGATTAACACAATCTCCTACCTCAGGTCCCTTAAGAACCCTACCCGAGCCTTTATAACATAGGCTTACACCTCAGTGATCCCACACAAATCGCCTACCTCAGGTCCCTCCAGAACCCTACCTAAGCCTTTATAAATTATGCTTACAACTCAGAGATTAACTCTCCTACCTACTAAGATCTCAAAGAGATATTACAAAATTAAGAGGTAAATAAATTCAGATAATAACAATTCTATAATCTGACTTATTTGATTATACAGATTCTTCAATTCAGCAGCAAAGAATTAATTCTTGATAAACAGATTGGCTGAAAAGATTCTTCTCTAGATCTACAATCTTCTTGATGATGATAGGCTTGATTTCCTTGAAGAACTTGTAGAATAGATTCGCCTTAATCCACTGATCAACTAATTGAAAGGATTAGAAGATTATCTTGAAGACTTTCGTCTTCCTTCTTCTTCTTGGAGTTGTCGTCCTCCCCTGACTTGGAAGAAATTAGAGTAAGAGAATTGATTTGTTAAATTTCTTATTGTTCTTCTCTATATAGACGACCCCTCTATTTATAGCCTTCAAGAATTGTTGGCTGCTGATTGATGATATCAGCATGTGACATCATGCATCAAATTTTCCTTTCAAATTGATTCTGATGAGATATCACGTTACTGTAGCTGACGTGACATTTCTGACTTAACTTGAAACTTCTGTGTTGACTCTGTACATCTTCAGAATCATAAGTGTCGAGATGTCCAAGGTTTCTCGACACTATATTACTTAAGTGTTCTTAGAAGGTGTCAAGACATCTTAGAAGTCTCTACATAATTTTACTTAGAAGAAATTTGAGTCTAAACTGTAAAGTGTCGAGACAGTTGAATTGTCTCGACACAACTGTCGACTATGTCGACATCTTTAAATCTGCACTGTGCTGAGACAATTGAATTGTCTCGACGCTACTGTCTGCTGGGTGTCGACACTTATTTTAATTCTTCACTGTGTCGATATAGTTGAATTGTCTCGACACAACTGTCTGCTGGGTGTCGACACTTTAAGTCTGCTATTCAGTCTTCATTGTGTCGAGATAGTTGTATTGTCTCAAATAAAGTGTCAAGATATCTGACTTGTCTTGATACATCTTGTCTTGATCTTCAAAGTGTCGAGATAACGAAATTGTCTCTACACAATTGACTTGATCTTCAAAGTGTCGAGATAACTGACTAGTCTTGACACCGCTCCTGCAAAGATGTCGACATAGTTGAAGTATGTCGACACTTTTGTACTTAGCAATTTTTATGTACTACAACTTGTTAGGTGTTGACCGTGCTGACTTCACTCAGCACTATTAGCAATATGGCGTTGAGTGAATTTGCTTTACTCGATGCTTTTGTAGTTAGACAATTTTCTTCACTTTTCAGTCAACTTCTTTGAGTCCACCTGTCAAAAAACTTGAACCTCCTATCCAGTCAATATGAAATAGGCAACCTGCATACATGAACTGAAACATACATCAAATACATACTTGTGTATATCATTGAATTAAAAAATCTTCTTCAAATCAAGTACATTGCGTCCAATGTACCCCACAACACCTTTCCTCAAACACGAGCCAGATGTGTGACCAAACTTATGATAGTTTGCACACAATGTGTAAGCAGTGGATGTTGTCTTTATCGTGTTACTAGAGCTTGTGCTTGAATATGGGGATAGCCTTCCAGAACTTTTGACCTTATATTGAGATTTGTGAGCATTAGTCTTAGGTTTGGCATAATGGTGATTTCCACTCGGTGGTAACGCTGGACTCACGTAACCTTGTCTAAATTTCCCAGATCCATGATACTGTGCTCCCAATAGCATGCCCAATAATTTTTGGACAATTTAAAATTTTTTGACAACACAGTTGAGATCATGGATCCTCGCAATTAAGGCGGTGTTTTCAGTAACTAGCATTATTCACCGATTTGCAAATTGCTTTTTTCCTTCCTCTATCTTGGCAAGAGACATTTGAAGTCTTTTCTCCAAGGAATTCTTTTCATTGATGAGACTGTTTATTTTCAATGATGCCTTGGAGAGACCTTCTTCTAGTTCTTCGATCACTGACATCAAGGGAGGACACTCTAGACACTCGATCTTCTCTTTGCCATTTTTTATTAATTCAGTTTTTAAATTATCTATGTCCTTTTTGATTTTCTTGTTTTCATTTCGAACGGTCTTCTTCTCCTGTATAACTCTATCTAACTTCTCACACAAATGTTCATAAATTTCAAGAAGTTCAGTATATGTGGGTGGAGTTACCTCAGTGTCACTCTGGACACTAGAATTGTTATCAGATTCCTCTTGATTCCTTCCCATGAGGCACATATTTGCCTCGTCTTCGCAGCTCGAGTTTGAGGATCTAGACTCATCAGATCCATCCTCGTCCCAAGTCAGCGCCTTCAGCACCTTCTTCTTCCCTTTGTGCCTGCTCTGCTTCTCTTTTTCCTCCTTCTAAAGTCTTGGGCTTTCCCTCTTTAAGTGCCAAGGCTTGTGGTAGTGATAGCACACATGCTGGGACTTCTCATCATCATTTTCCATGTCCCTCGACGACTTGTTCCACCTTTTGGCTTCTCCAGCTCCTCACTTCAGGAATTTTTAAAATTGTCCCTGCTTCTTGGGATTCTTCATGAACTTTCTGAATTCCCAAACATAGAGGCTTTCCTCATCGTCTTCCTCGGATTCTTTAGCAGTCTTTCTCTCCCTCGTGGCCTTCAACACTAGTCCCTTCTTCTTTATTTCCCTAGGTAACTCCCTTGCTTGAATCTTTATTTCATGTTCGTGTGTCTTCAAATTGCCGATGAGTCTCTCTATCTCCAGGGTGCTGATCTCATTAGATTCATCAATAGCAGTCACCTTCAGGTTGAAGCGAGGTGGCAAGGATCGCTGGATCATTCTCACAAAATCTCCATTTGAGAAATTCTTCCCGAGAGATCGTGAGGCATTAACGATCTTGGTGAAGAGTGTATACATGCTATCCACTTCCTCATCGATCTCCATCAAGAATTGTTCATATTCAGATTCTAGTCAGAACAGCTTCGACTCCTTCACCTCCGAAGTACCTTCGTGTGTAAATTCAAGTAAGCGCCAAATATCATAAGCAGTTTTACAGTTGCAGATTCTATTGAATTTTGTTTTATCTAATGCACAGAATATAGAGTTCGTAGCCTTAGCATTGTTCGTACATCTATGCTTATCTGGGTCATCCTATTTGTTGTTTGGTTTTATTATGATGGTATCACCTACAATGACCGTGGGTGAAGTGTATTTTGTCTCTACCTTGGCCCTTACGTCCATGCTTTGTGTCATCAGAAAGATTTTCATTCGAGTTCTCCAATGACTATAGTCACTCCCCATAAACAGTAGAGGTCTACTCACACCTTATCCCTCAGAGAACGCGTGAACAGAGTTAGCCAACTTACTTCAGGAATTTAAGCCTTTAGAAGTAACCTCTCTATGATACCACTTGTTGGATCTCGTGGACAACCTTAGAGGGGGGGGGGGTGAATAAGGTTTTTTGCGTTAATTGTTATTTAAATTATTTTGCCTCAGAAATCGAGTTCTGGAAGCAACTATGAGGCATTAGGTAGCTAACGCGTGGCGATAAGTCTGTGAACTAATTTTCCTGTGTAGATTCATTCGTATACCCACAGAAGAATGACAACAAAATAATCTCAACAGATAATAGAGATGATAAAACAAAAGTAATGTAATTCCATTGCAAGAATTAAAAACAACCAATGTTTAGACAATTACAAAATTGTGATCATCATGATGTCGGAGATCGAAGGCGATGAGAAAAGAAGAACTCTTCTTTTTTCATATACCGTCCCGCTCCACAGACAGTTTGGCTCTCTCCCTTTCCCTCCAAGAAAGGTCTTCGAGCCGGCTCTTCACCTCCACACATGGAAGGGTCTTAGAGCCCCGCTAGATCCTCTGATCTAAACGTCCCTACCCTGGGATGATTTTTCGCAGAATCCTACCCGGATTCTGACGACCCTCACCGTTCGATTTTCCTCACTACAAGATTAAGAAAAAAGAGAAGATTATAAAAGTAAATATGTAAAGAATCTACAAGATTAAGTTCTCCCTCTAAACGATTTCTCCGTCGAGCAGTCCGCGATCGGTGCTTCAGATTTTAGTATGGTAGCAACTGGTCGGCTCTTCATATTCGATGTAGATCTTGGATCGTCGGAGTTCTTCTTGTTCGAATGGGAGGGTGACGGCTTTCTTTTCCTTTGACGAAAACGTTTGGAATGGAACGCAGAGAGGCGGCCGAACCCTAGAATCCATGAACTTGATCCCTTTTCGTCTTCAGGTAATGAACACATAAACTGATGCGGCTTTATATACGTCTTCTTGAAAATACACTACTGCCGACGATAAGACAAATGCCCAGAGGTAAGTTGGCGCGCTTGATGTGCCAGCTGTCCTCCAAATTAAGAAAAATATTCAAAATGAATATTTTCCTTTTTCCATTGATAGCGCGGCACGGTAACGCAGATAGCGCCTGACGGTAGGTTTGACTCAACGTACTCAATGCCTTGGATCATTGAGTGGGTAACCGCGGAGCGGTACCAAGCTAGCACCCAGCAATAGTGTGATCTCAACGCACTCAATGCCTTTGGGCGTTGTGTGGGTTATCGTGGCATGGTACCAAGCTAGTGCCCGACGGTAGTGCTGTCTCAATGCTCTCAATGCTGAGGGCGTTGAGTGGGTTACCATGGCGCATTACTATGCTAGCGCTTGCGCGGTAGGATCCCGAGAGCTTTGTCAAATTTATTCATCGAGCTAGCGCGGGCGGTAGTACTAGCACAGAGAAGTAGGATCCCGAGAGCTCTGTCCAATTAATTGGCGGCAACCGCCAGATGGTAACTTTTATCGCTCGGCATTAGCATCCATAGTAGACTTCCATTATTTTGCGAGAACCTGCCAACCTGCACACTCTATCAACATAAGAAGTGATCAAATACAACTTGGGTTTTTATATTCTCAAACACAGGGAATGTGAAATAATGGTTCCCACAATCCACACAAACGAGAGAACCCTTAGACTCTTGTCAAACTAGATCTAGGTTGGAGGAAAGAACTCTGCGTCTTCACAGGCTGCTAGATCTGCTCTAGAAGTAGCGGCGGTAATGGGCGCCGGAAATGAGCTGAGCAATGGCGATGGGATCGGGACTTTTGGAAACGATTTCCATCAGACTTTTCCTTCTCAGTCTTACTATCGCTTTTCGCTTTTCGGCTCATGATATTCCACATAGTAAAACCCTAAGACATCTTCTATTTATACCCAAAGGAATAAACAATAAAAATTCATCTCTATCGGCAGACCCGTAACAAATAGAATGTCGATTCGACGAATCAACGCTTGACTCGGCGAATCGTTGAGTGGTCACAGCGCACTCAACCCATGGTAGTGGCCTCAGCACTTGACTCAACGAATGAACATTTGACTCGACAAATCGTCGAGTGGACTCAACACTCTCAATGTATCGACGAATCAACAGTTGACTCGACGAAGCATCGAGTAGTCACGACACTCTCAATGACATTATGAATCAACACTTGATTTTACAAAGCATTGAGTTGACTCAAAGCACTCAATGCCTGACTCGATGAATCAACATTTGACTCGATGAATCATCGAGTGGTCTTGATTCACTCAATGCCTAACTCGACAAATCAACATTTGACTCGACGAATCTTTGAATGGTCTTGACGCACTCAATGCCTGGCTGTGTTAGATCTCAACACAGTCAATCCCTACCAGTACTTGGATCATCACTCATCACATGAGTAAGACCAACATAATCCTTTCTTCCAACATCTACAAACGCTCTTATGTGCGACCCTGTAGGCTCATATTGCGTTGGCAGTGAGACTACATGCTTCATCACTTCCAGATCATAATGGTAACACCAATAGTCTCCCACTTGATCTTGAAAGTATTAAACAAAAGCTTCGCAAACAATGAATGATACATAGCAATGGATCATTGCTCCCCAAGCAATAAGAGTTTAAAACTCAAAATCAATTGTGACAAAAATATCAGTGTTGTCATGTCCCTTCGTCCCTTACATCCGGATAGAACTAGAGGTATAGACCGTGTCACCCTCATAATTGTTCAATCCCAGTTTCCTTTTCTAGAATGGACTTCCAAAAATCGGTGAGTCCAATATCATATATTAACTCAATCAAGCATGATAGTGCATTTCTTAGTCTCATTCCATCAAGGGTCCCATGGATAAAAATCTTATCATATAAGAGGACAAATCCCATTTTTGTCCACAAAAAAACACCCAAATGATTCGTAACATACCCAATAAACACCTTTATCATCCAACTTTTTCAATACTGGACTTTTGATAGCATCAAAGCACGTTCTTCCTCACTTGATGAATGTTGTGACTTCAGTTCAATGTACCACAAATACCAAAGCCACTTGAGCCATACTTGTGGCACGTTCATATAACAATCCACAAATTATTCTCATGGTGGATCTGTCCAGTATAACTTGTTCACTAACAAGTACCCATGTGATGACTTGATATCAGAATATCATGACCTGTGAGAACCGGTCATCAGTTAATGAACATGCTAATCTTAATGAATCATCATCGCCCTTAGCTTCTAAGATGACACGCCAACCATGGAAACTTTAAGAATGAAGCTTCAAAGAACATAGGATCTCACATTCAAGTCACTACTTGACTCCTTTGGAAGCAAACATTCTAAGGACATTTATTACGTTAAATTAATCTATCACAATAGAAATAAATTTACATAATAAAATAACTTGCCATAATTATAAAATTGAAATGTATAGTTCTCTATTCATCAAATGAATAATTACAACCGACAAACTTACAACCCACAAGACTCCTACTAGAGTTGATCATTCAGGTATATAATACCTATTGATATAACATGACCATCATGCTTTCTCTATGCGAGAGTATTTGTTCGTGGATCCACAATATTTTCCTCAGTCAGCACTCTACAAATGTTCACATCACCTCGATCGACAATCTCATGAATAAGAAGGAATCGCCGAAGTACGTTCTTGGAGCACTGATGAGATTTAGGTTCCAAAGCAAGTGCAATTGCATAGTTATTGTCATACTAGAGAAATACAGTACCAACAATGCTCGGAACTACATCTAACTCTCCGATGAAATTCCTAATCCATACAGCCTCCTTTGCTGCATTTGCAGCATCGATATACTCGGCTTCAGTTGTAGAATCAACAACTATCTCCTGCTTGGAACTCTTCCAGCTAATAGCTTCTCCATTTACCCAAAACATAAACCCTGACTTAGACTTTGAGTCATCCCAATCAGTTTGGAAGCTAGCATCCATATAACCCTTTACAATGAGCTCTTCCTCTCTGCCAAATACTAAGAATGTATCCTTTGTCCTTCTAAGGTATTTTAGGATATTCTTGACGTCTATCTAGTGATTATCACCAGGATTAGACTAATACTTGCTAGTCATTCTCAAAGTATAAGAGACATCGTGTCGAGTATATATCATTACATACTTGATTGATCCAATTACCGAAGCATATGGAATCATCTTCATGCATTCCTTAACTTCACAAGATTTAGGACACTGGTCCTTAGAGAGACTCACACCATGAGACATGGTTAAGAATCCTTTCTTGAACTCAAGCATGTTGAAGTATTTCAAAACTTTCTCAATGTATGTACTTTGGGTCAAACCAAGCAACTTCTTCGATCCATCTCGAATGATCTTAATACCAAGTATATAAGTCGCTTCTCCCAAGTACATCATAGAAAAGCAGTTCCCTAGGTTATTCTTAACAACTTGTAGGGTCTGTTTGTCATTCCTGATCATCAGTATATCATCTATATACAATATAAGAAAGACCATAATGCTCCCACTAATCCTCTTGTAAATACATAGTTCATCCTCGTTCTTGATAAAACCAAGCACTTTGATCTTTTCATCAAAACGAAGACTCCAACTTCGAGAAGCATGTTTTAATCCATAAATGGATTTCTGCAGCTTGCAAATTTAAGTGGCCTCACCTAGAGATACAAAACCCTCGGGTTGTGCCATATAAACTTCCTCAAGAAGGTTTCCATTTTGGAAAGCTTCTTTAACATTCATATGCCAGATCTCATAGTCATAATACACAGCAATAACAGGCAGAATTCTGATGGAATTAAACATAGCAACAGGCAAAAAAGTCTCATCATAGCCAACACCATTAATTGGCTTGAAGCTTTTATCCACCAGTCGCTCTTTGAATGCCTATACATTCCTATCCATGTCATTTTTCTTCTTGAAGACCCACTTGCACTTTATGGGTCATACACCTTCAAGTTGTTCCACCAAGGTCCAAACTTAGTTTGCACACATGGAGTCCATTTCAGATTTCATGGCCTAAATCAACTTCTTAGAGTCTTGTCCACACATAGCCTCTTGGTAGGTCATAGTGTAACGACCCTAGCCGATCCAATGTGATAATGTCACGGCTCCGCTCTAGGTGATGTTGCCGTACTGCAGCCCAAGCCCCCAACCCCTCTCCAGCCCACAGGTGGGTTGTTGGTGGACACAACCTCCATTTGATGAGCGAAATTCGATAGTCAAGTGCACACCACTAGAACTTCCCAGGAGGTCACCCATCCTAGTACTACTCCAGCCCAAACACGCTTAACTATGGAGTTTTCTAACTCTCATCACCAATTGATCTGCAGCACAATTGGTGATGAGAGTTAGAAAACTACATAGTTAAGCGTGCTCGGGCTGGAGTAGTACCTGGGATGGGTGACCTCTTGGGACGTCCCCGTGGTGTGCGCTTGACTATCGAGTTTCGCTCATCAAAGGGAGGTTGTGGCCACCAACAACCCTGCCTTGTGGATGGAGAGGGGTTGGGGTTCTTGGTCTGCATCTTAGTAGTGTCGCCTAGTGCGGAGCCGTGATGTTTGATCGGCTAGGGGCGTTATAATAAAAGTGCGATTTTTATTGTAATGCACCTAGCCGATCCAACGTGAAAAAGTCACGACACCACTATAGGCCACGCTACCGGGCTGCAGCCTAAGCACCCCAACCCCTTTGCAGCCTACTGACGGGTTGTTGGTGGCCACAACCTCCCTTTGATGAGTGAAACTCGATAGGCAAGCGCGCACCACAAGGACTTCCCAGAAGGTCACCCATCCCAGTACTACTCCAGCCCGAGCACGCTTAACTATGGAGTTATTTTAACTCCCATCACCAATTGAGCTGCAACTCAATTGGTGATGAGAGATGAAAGAACTCAATAGTTATGCATGCTCGGGCTAGAGTAGTACCTGGGATGGGTGACCTCCTAGGAAGTACCCATGGTGCGCGCTTGCCTATCGAGTTTGACTCATCAAAGGGAGGTAGTGGCTACAAACAACCCGCTAGTAGGCTGGAGAGGGGTTGGGGGTGCTTGGGCTGTAGCCCGGTAGCATCGCTTAGAGCGGAGCCGTGACTTTGTCACGTTGTATCGGCTAGGGGCATTATAATAAAAGTTAACTTTTATTATAACGCCCCTAGCCGATCCAACGTAACAACGTCACGGCTCCGCAATAGGCGATGCTACCGGGATACAGCCCAAGCACCCCAACCTCCTCTCCATCCACAGGCGAGTTGTTGGTGGCCACATCCTCCCGTTGATGAGCGAAACTCGATAGTCAAGGGCACACCACGGGAACTTCCCCGGAGTTAACCCATCCCAGTACTACTCCAGCCCGAGCACGCTTAACTATGTAGTTTTCTAAATCTCATCACCAATTGAGCTGCAGATCAATTGGTGATGAGAGTTAGAAAACTCCATAGTTAGGCGTGCTCGGGCTGGAGTAGTACTGGGATGGGTGACCTCTTAGGAAGTTCCCGTGGTGTGGGCTGGACTATCGAGTTTCGCTCATCAAACGGGAGGTTGTGGCCACCAACAACCCGCATGTGGATTGAGAGGGGTTGGGGTGCTTGGGCTACAGCCTCGTAGAGTCGCCTAGTGCGGAGCCGTGACATTGTCACGTTTGATCGGCTAGGGGTGTTACAATAAAAGTGCACTTTTTATTGTAACACCCCAAGCCGATCCAACGTGAAAACGTCACGACTCTGCTCTAGGAGATGCTACGGGGCTGCAACCGAAGCACCCCAACCCATCTCCAGCTCTCTGGCTGGTTGTTGGTTGTTGTTGGCCACAACCTCCCTTTGATGAGCGAACTCGACAGTTAAGTTGGGCCGTACGGGGACTTCCCAGGAGGTCACCCATCCCAGTACTTGTAACATCCCAATTCGCGCTAGGCCCCTCGTGCGTGCTTTTGAGTCAGGAGAAACGATTTAGGCTCAGGGATGCTAGAAGCTAGGCTTACACTAGGGTAAGGGAAGAGAAGTCAGTCCAGAAAAGAACACGGGTAGTGACACGCACGTGTCCATACCCGTGTGGTGCACTGGTTCATTGGGTTTGAAATTCGTGGAGTTTCCAGAGGACATGGGTAGTGACACGGGCGTGTCCCTACCTATGTGTATGTGGACACAGGTAGAGGCACGGGCGTATCCCCTACCCATGTTTATGTAACTGCCATCATCAATCGAGTTTACCGAGAAGGACATGGGTAGAGACACGCGCATGTCCCTACCCATGTGCATATCTCCAGGAAGCCGGCCATGTTTCCCGAGCAGGACACGGGTAGAACACGAGCATGAACACGGCCGTGTCACGTGACACGGGTAATTGACATGGGTGTGTCCCTATCCGGGTTGGTGTCCAAGCGACAATGTAATCGTCGATGTCGATTCACTCGAGCAGGACACGGGTAGGGACACGGGTGTAACGTCCCAATTCGCGCTAGGCCCCTCGCACGTGTTCTGAGTCAAGAGACTCAACTCGGGCTCGGGGTGCACTAACGCGAGGCGTCAGGTGCATTGAATAAGTGTAGGGTTGGGTTCAAGGATACCCCAACCAGTAGCCGAGATGAGGGAAATCGGCCAAGTAAAAATCGACGGGAATGGAGGTTGATGCTCGTCGATCGTCGAGAATGGAGGCTAATACTCGCCGATTCGACGGGTATCGGTGGTCGATACCCGCCGGACTCAGAACTGCAGTAGGCTAAGGGAAAATCGTCGAGAATGCCTGAAGATTCTCACCGATCGCCGAGAATACCTGGTGATACCCACCGATCGTCGAGTATCGCTGATTGATACTCAACGCACACCACGCCAGGATGTCTGATATAATGGCTAAGGGAGAACTGTCGAGTATCATTGTTGATACTCGACAAATTCGTCGAGAATGACCCGTTAATACTCACCGATCGACAGGAATCACTGGCTGATTCCCGCCGAATTTGACTTGTGCGTTTTCTGCGCCCAGGTAGATTCATCGGCTTGCACAGGCAGGCTGAACCGGACTTCGGGATTCGTGCTGAATGATCCTTGGACCGGTCACTTCAAATGAAACCTAATTTGGGCGGTCCAATTAGAGAGTGACACGTGGCGGAAGGGACTTAACCGAATATGTAATATAAAAGGGAAAAAACCAAACCCTAGCCATCGCACCCGATCGTTCTTGCCGAGCCGTCACCATGCAAAATCGACGGGAGCGGAGAGAGAGAGAGGAATATCGCATATCGCTGGAGGAAAGTTCGGATCGTTGAAGGAAGGCTTGCTGGAGCTAGTTTTGGAGGAGGAGAAATGCCTTTGCCGTGAAGAACGTCTGCACCGAGAGATTCCGCAGAGAAGGGTAACGCGATCTATGGCCGACAACGGAGGAAACGCCGGAAATGAGGTGAGTTTCCTCCCCTCTCCCTTGGTGCTAGATATGTAGCTATTCTTAGGCGAGACATCGACTCAAAAGAGTCTTGATGTGTGAGATGAAGCTTTCTAGGAAGGCCATGCTAGAACTTGTGTTCTAAAGCTTAGTCATCTTCAACCTCTACTCTCTTCAAAGTGATGATAGGGGTGGTCTCGTGAAGAGGAAATGGCCTCAAGAGGGATAATCAGGGTGGAGCAACTTCTGGTTGCGATTTGGGGAAAATCGCTTGAGGAGGAAGATGAACGGATGTCGTTCACTTCGCTTCAAGATGCGTGCAGAATCTGTATTCTACACGCAGCAAGCTTCTTGGCTACTTTTAAGCAAGAAAGGGTCGGATCTGGGCTTTCAATAAACACGAAAGTCGTAGCCCTTGAAATTACCTTTCCAACGAGTGGTTACATGTTTCCAAGCGATACCTGTAGCCACGGGAAAGTCTGTTTGAATCCTCTGCGGTTGGGAGTTAATGCCCAGGAAATCTGTATCCTGTACGCAGCAGTCTTCGAGTTGGATTTCTGGTATGATATGACCAGATCTGGGCTTTCAACTAAACACGAAAGTCGTAGACCTAGAAATTACCTTTCCAATGAGTGGTTGCACGTTTTCAGGCAATACCTGTAGCCATGGGAATCCTCAGTCAAAGTTACTGACCAGATTACATATGATTCTAGGTGATTACAATATGAACTTGGATTCGATGGAATAGATGTTGCAATCCATCTCGAGGTAGGGTGAATTCTTTGTGTTAATCACCGAGGTAATGTGAAGGTTGATGTTTGAGGACTTGAATTCCTATGCCGAGATGTGAATCATGCCTAAGTGAATGAAAGGCTTTGTTATATTTGGTAGATCACCATTATGCGCATTATCTATAATATGTTGAATTCATGTGGAAGGATTTGTAAAAGATTTAAAACTATGGCCCTGATGTATAATGAATTGATGGAATGGAATGGATAGTCCAATGCTTAGAGTGTCGTCTCCCTACGGGTAGCATTTTGGAAGTTAATAAGTGCGGTGTTGACCGTCACTAATGGGAATGAGGTTGAGTTGGATAAAATTGGACGGTTGGGCTTGGTCCTCGGTGTTCACGTCCCGGGGCTCCTTCCGTGCCACGTGAACGGTTGGGCTTGGTCCTCGGTGTTCACGTCCCGAGGCTCCATCCGTATCTGTTGGATGGTTGGGCTTGGTCCTCGTACTTTCTCCGAGGCTCCTTCCATGCCATGAATGGTGGAATTGCATGCGGTGTGAGTCGACACGCGGTGTCGTAATCCCGGGTTAAGGATAGTGTGGCAGGTCTACGGGCTCTCCAATCGTCACTCTGATGGGAGTTGACAGTTAGACCTTGGACGGTTGGACTTGGTCCTCGGTGTTCACGTCCCGAGGCTCCTTCCGTGCCAAGTGAACGGTTAGGCTTGGTCCTCGTGCTCATTTCCGAGGCTCCTTCCATGTCATACCATAGGCCAGTCGGGGCTAGGATCTTGGTGCATACTTACCCGAGAGAAACCGCTGAGCCATAGTACGCATGTGAGCTCCGCTGTTGTGTTCTTAACATTGAGGCGTACGGAGGCCTAGGCCAGGTAGTCTGGAGACCAGCCTAGTAGTGGAGATGCCCGCTCTACTGTGACCGTTTGGCCACGACAGTTGATGCCTGAGAGGTTAGCTACCTGCTCGAATAGTGGGAACTATAAGTCTGTGTCGACATAGCGATTGCATGTGCTTGATCATGGGTGAGTCATTGCATTGCATACATAGTATTGCACTTCATTACATACACAAGACCCTCATCGTATAAGTTTGTATGGGCACTCCTATACGATGAGTTACTTTCTGCTGAACGACCCTCAACTTATATGCTTGTATGGGCACCCATATAAGTTGAGTTACTTACTGTCCTAGATATACACTCTCTTGCTGCTGTAGATTGTAGATTTGTAAAATAAGACCTTGTTCATTTGTATACTGTTTCTATTGCTATTTATAATATATACACATACTTCACCTGCTTGTACTACTGATAAATATTTATTGTACTTGTTCCTTTCTCTGCCCGGTGCCGAGGAGTCGCCGAGGGAGCGGATGTGAAACCACTTAGTCTTTTTGACTAACGGTTTCTACGTCTTCCTTTTTAGGAGGAAACCCCGCAGGTGGAGCAGCAGGCTATGCAGACGGACAGCCAGGCCAGGGTGAAAGGGCCTGAAGGGACGGTACCGTCGCTACCGTCGGTTACAGATGTGAGTGAGAGAGATTTTGTTGTAGCCCTTTGAGGAAATTTTGTTCTCGTACTTTGATATTAGGAGCTTGCTGTAGCTTCTTTATTTATAATATTATGGACATATGCTTAGTGTGGATTTGACTTTCATATTAATATGGTTGGGTTGGCAGTTATTCTCTGATATTGGTTGTAGCCGGCAGAGCAGGCGTCCTGTGGTACAGGCTAGCCCGAGTGCTGGCACTACCGCAAGGCGGCTGTTCTTGGCATAAGACCGCTCTCGTGCCGTGTTTTGGGTTCTGGGAGGGGGGTCTTACAAATTTTATCAGCTTGCTACGATCCTCCAAGGCGAAAGTCACTTAACAATGGTGCCACCCCCGTTTGCTTGGTCAGTTTGGGGACAAGCTGACTTAGCGGAAGCAGTGGTGTGCCCATATGTAATTCACACTAAGTTGTCAATCTTTAACCTTAGATTAGCCAATCTAACCCTAGGTTTGTACCTTATGTGTAGATCCCAACACATGTTGAGCCAGTAAGGGGCACCCCCGCCCCGTCCGTACCTACACAATTCCAACAATCAGAGCTGGGGCAGACGCTCACAGCTATTCTGGACGCATTTAGGTCCCAATCTCAGCAGACACCTGTACAATAACAGGGTCCGGGATCTAGTTTGTTAAGCATTTTCCGAGCTCTCTCCCCTCCCGCTTATATTGGGACAGAGTCGGCAGTGCGTACGGAAGAGTGGCTCGACACTATACAAGAGTTGTTGGCAGGAATAAGATGTCCAAACAACATGGTGGTGACCCTTGTGGTGACACTCTTGGAGCTGCACGCCAAAAGGTGGTGGAAGTCCCTCATGGGCTCCACTTTTCGTGGAAGTGTGTACACGGACATTAGTTGGAGCGAATTCTCTGAAGCCTTCTTAGAGCATTTCATCCCTCGGCCGCTCGGCACTTTTCGTGGAAGGATGTCTGGAAGAGAGATTTTTGCAACTAAAGCAAGGGCCCATGTCGGTGACGGAGTACCAACGGGAGTTTCAGCACCTGGCTAGATTCACCGACTCCTATGAGCTGGATGATAGAGGGTACGCAAAACGATTCTACAAAGGCTTGTGAGATCCCCTAAGGCAAGCCCTTTTGTTTATAGCGGACTCTAGTCTGGCGGAGATTATTGATATGACAAAGAGATTGGAAGCGGACCACTTGGGAAGTGGTAAGAGGCCAGCGGAAGGCGTGATGGAAGCAGGCCCCAACAAAAGAAGGAGATTTGACAATAAAAGAGGAAGAGGATATCGGAGGGGTGGCGGGCGTTTCCCCCAGAACTTTAGAGAGGAGCGCCCGATTCCACAACCGCCAGCTTTACCCCCACCTCCACAGTTTCAGCAACACGGCGGAAGGCAAGAATGGGTGTGCTTCGAATGCAACCAACCGGGCCACATTCGACACTACTGCCCGCAACTGTTCGGAGATGCGCCTTTCGCTCTCCCTCCAGCAGCCCCGCGGGGGAGAGGGTATGTGCGTGGTTGAGGACGAGAACCACGAGGAAGAAACCCCGGACCCGCTCGAGATCAGATGTATGCCCTGGACATGACTCAAGAGCGGAACCCTCAAGAGATGGTTACAGGTACGATTTGAATTAGTCATTTTGCTTCCATTAATATCCTCTAGTTGCTTGAGATATACTAGACATCTAGCTTGAGTATTATTAATGACACTTAGGCACCGTGATGGTCGGCGAGAAACCAGCTTATACGTTATTTGACACCGGTGCCTCACATTCATTCGTGTCTGAAGACTTCATCAAAGATATACACGGAGTGCAATATTTCACTGGTATTGCTCGAAGAGTACGCCTCACAGACGGATCTGAGATGACGGAAACCGCGAAGTGTGAGTTAGAGATAACCATTGGGGGATAGACCTTTGATACCCCTGCCATAATTTTGAGAATACCAGAGTTCGACCTCATTCTAGGTATGGCGTGGCTGGATTGGCACCATGCAAGAATCGACTGTGCGGAGAAGCGTATCTATTTGAGACATGGGGATACTGATGTAGTCTTCCAAGGTATAAATTTCGCACCACGAATATTGTTATCCTCAATCCAGACGTTGAAAGCTCATATGAGAGGGGATGATGTCTATATGATACGATTCGAACTAAAAGAGATGAAGGTAGATGTGAAGGATGTACGGGTAGTACGGGATTTCCCTGAGTTATTTCCCGAGAAATTGTCAGGGTTACCCCCGCATAGAGAAGTGGATTTTCAGATTAAGCTTGTACTAGGAGCTAAGCCTGTCTCCAGGACCCCTTATCGGATGGACCCAAAAGAACTTGCGGAGTTTAGAGTGCAATTGCAGGAGTTGGTTGAATCAGGGTTTGTTCGCCCCAGCTCGTCGTCTTGGGGAGCCCCTGTTCTATTCGTTAAGAAGAAAGATGGAACCCTGCGTTTATGTATAGACTATCGGGAACTCAACCGACTGACAGTACGGAACACCTACCCGTTACCTCGGATCGATAAGTTGTTCGACCAACTGGTGGGAGCGCATTGGTTCTCCAAGCTAGACTTGCGCTCGGGGTACTAACAATTGAGAATACAGGAGGATGATATACAGAAAACGGCTTTCAGCTCAAGGTACGGCTTATATGAGTTCACAGTGATGTCGTTTGGACTCACCAATGCCCCATCAGCTTTCATGAGCTTGATGAATAAAGTGTTTGAGCCCTACTTAGATGTCTTCGTCATTGTGTTCATTGACGACATCCTGGTCTACTCGAAAATGGAGGAAGAACATGCCGGACATTTGGCCTTGGTACTGGAGAAGTTAAAGGAGCACGCCCTGTTCGCCAAGTTTAGCAAGTGTAAATTATGGCTTAGGGAAGTTGCTTTCTTGGGTCACGTAATCAGTGGGGCTGGACTAGCTGTGGATCCGGCCAAGGTGCGTGCCGTGAAGGAGTTGTCACCTTTGAAGTCAGCGGCTGATGTGAGGAGTTTTCTTGGACTTGCCGGATACTACCGCAAGTTCGTAAAAGGATTCTCCAAGATTGCCCTCCCGCTTACTTCCTTAACAAAGAAAGGAGTGCCATTTGAGTGGACACCCCAGTGTGAAGCGGCATTCCAGGAATTGAAGGATAGAATTACCTCCGCCCCCATCCTTGTCCTTCCGTCTGGGAAGGATGGATTCCAAGTTTACATGGACGCGTCTTATCAGGGGTTGGGAGCGGTGTTGATGCAGCACGGGCACGTAATTGCTTATGCTTCAAGACAGTTGAAGAAGCATGAAATCAATTACCCGGTGCATGATTTGGAACTAGGAGCGGTGGTGTTCGCCTTGAAGGTATGGAGGCATTATCTATACGGCGTCCACTGCGAAATCTTCTCGGATCATAAAAATTTGAAGTATGTCCATACCTAGAAGGAATTGAACTTAAGACAACGGTGGTGGTTAGAGTTTCTATGTGACTATGAGTTCACCTTGAACTACCACCCCGGAAAAGCAAACTCGGTAGCCGATGCGTTGAGTAGGAATGTACCCGGCTCGAACCCAGAATCTCGATTGATGAGCATGGAGTTGGCACGGATGATCGAGGAGATGGACATCACCTTAATATTTAAGGCTTCTTCGGAATATACGGAGTACCTGTCCAGCATGAGCATAGTTTGTGATATCTGGGACAGAATCCGAGTGGAGCAAGGATTGGATGCAGCTTTGGCACCGGCAATAAAGTTAATCGAAGATGGGACTACCAAAGAGTACACACTAAAGGACGGCCTCGTTTACTTTCGCGGCCTACTCTACATTCCCAAAGGTGGCAGAATCCGGGAGGATATTATGAGAGAAACACATTGCTCTCAATATTCCGTGCACCCCGGAATTTCAAAGATGTACGCCGGCTTACGGAAGACGATGTGTTGGCTAGGGATGAAGAAAGATGTCTGGTACTTTGTCACGCATTGTGAGGCCTGCCAAAGAGTGAAGGCGGAATGTAGGAGCCCCGGTGGCCTGTTGCAGTCGTTGCCAATCCCCGAATGGAAGTTCGAGGATATATCCATGGACTTCGTACATGGGCTACCTCGCTCCTGCTCAGGGAATGATTCAGTGTGGGTGATCGTTGATCGCCTGACGAAGGTTGCCCGGTTCATTCCTATGAAGAAGGAGGCTCATGTGGATGTCTTGGTACGCCTGTTTGTGGAACAATTTGTACGGTATCACGGCGTACCAAAGACGATAGTTTCAAACCATGATGGTCGTTTCACCTCCAAGGAGTGGAAGGCGGTACAGACATATTTGGGCTCACGTCTTACCTTCAGTACCGTATTTCGTCCTCAGACGGACGGACAGTCTGAGCGGACCATCCGAACATTGGAAGATCTGTTGAGGTTGTGTGTGATGGATAGGGGAGAGCCGTGGGAAAGACTCTTGCCCTTGGTGGAATTCTCTATAACAATAGCCATCAAGCTAGTATTGGCGTGGCGCCCCATGAAGCCCTATATGGAAGGAGGTGTAGGACCCCCTTGTCTTAGGTGCAAGATGAAGACCCAATGACTTTGGGAATTGAGTACATAGATAACACTGATGCGGTGGTTAGGCTGATAAGGGATCGCATGTTGGAGGCTCAAAGTCGGCAGGCGAAGTATTACAACGCAAGGCACCGTATGGTGGAATTTCAAGTGGGTGATAAGGTGTTTCTAAAAATCCGGCCGATGTATGGAGTGTCACGAGTGCGAGGAGTGAAGAAGCTCAGTCCACGGTATGTTGGGCCCTATGTCATATTGGAAAGGGTTGGCCCTTTGGCCCACCGGCTGAAGCTACCACCCGAGCTAGAGAATCTCCACGATGTGTTCCATGTATCGTCGCTTCGGAAGGCGCTGTTGCGGCCCGAACAATACATCCCCACAACTGATGGTATTGTGGCGTCTGACAGATCTGTGCGACTGGAGCCGGTGCGGATCATTGATAATGAGATAAGAACCTTGCGCCGCAACAGTGTCCCTTTGGTAAAAGTGCTATGGTTTAATCATGGGAAGGAGGAATTCACATGGGAGCCAATGGATTTGATGCAAAGACGCTACCCGGAGTTGTTTGCTTCAGGTAATTTTATTTAAAAGCATATTTTGTTTTCTGTATACTTTACTCCCCACGACCTCAGCCTGATTTCGGGGACGAAAACTTTTTATTTTGTTTATAGGATTTGTAACGTCCCAATTCGCGCTAGGACCCTCGCACGTGTTCTGAGTCAAGAGACTCAACTCGGGCTCGGGGTGCACTGACGTGAGGTGTCAGGTGCATTGAATAAGTGTAGGGTTGGGTTCAAGTATACCCCAACCAGTAGCCGAGATGTGGGAAATCAGCCAAGTAAAAATAGACGGGAATGGAGGTTGATGCTCATCGATCGTCGAAAATAGAGGCTAATACTTGCCGATTCGACGGGTATCGGTGGTCGATACCCGCCGGACTCAGAACTGCAGTAGGCTAAGGGAAAATTGTCGAGAATGCCTGACGATTCTCACCGATCGCCGAGAATACCCGGAGATACCCACCGATTGTCGAGTATCGCTGATTGATACTCAACGCACACCACGCCAGGATGTCCGATAAAACGGCTAAGGGAGAATCGTCGAGTATCATTGTTGATACTCGACGAATTCGTCGAGAATGACCCGCTAATACTCGCCGATCGACGGGAATCACTGGCTGATTCCCACCGAATTTGACTTGTGCGTTTTCTGCGCCCAGGCAGATTCACTGGCTTGCACAGGCGGGCTGAATCGGACTTCGGGATTCGTGCTGAATGATCCTTGGACAAGTCACTTCAATTGAAACATAATTTGGGCGGTCCAATTAGAAAGTGACACGTGGCGGAAGGGACTTAACCTAATATGTAATATAAAAGGGAGTAAACCAAACCCTAGCCATCGCACCCGATCGTTCTTGCCGAGCCGTCGCCGTGCAAAACCGACGGGAGCGGGAGAGAGAGAGGAATATCGCAGATCTCCGGAGGAAAGTTCGGATCGTTGAATGAAGGCTTGTTGGAGCTAGTTTTGGAGGAGGAGAAATGCCTTTGCCGTGAAGAACGTCTGCACCGAGAGATGCCGTGGAGAAGGGTAACGCGATCTATGGCCGACAATGGAGGAAATGCCGGAAATGAGGTGAGTTTCCTCCCCTCTCCCATGGTGCTAGATCTGTAGCTATTCTTAGGCGAGACATCGACTCAAAAGAGTCTTGATGTGTGAGATGAAGCTTTCTAGGAAGGCCATGCTAGAACTTGTGTTCTAAAGCTTAGTAATCTTCAACCTCTCCTCGCTTCAAAGTGATGATAGGGGTGGTCTCGTGAAGAGGAAATTGCCTCAAGAGGGAGAATAAGGGTGGAGGAACTTCTGGTTGCGATTTGGGGAAAATCGCTTGAGGAGGAAGATGAACGGATGTCGTTCACTTCGCTTCAAAATGCGTGCAGAATCTGTATTCTACACGCAACGACATTCTTGGCTACTTTTAAGCAAGAAAGGGTCGGATCTGGGCTTTCGATTAAACACGAAAGTCGTAGCCCTTGAAATTACCTTTCGAACGAGTGGTTGCACGTTTCCAGGCGATACATGTAGCCACGGGAAAGTCCGTTTGAATCCACTGCGGTTGGGAGTTAATGCCCAGGAAATCTGTATCCTGTACGCAGCAGTCTTCGAGTTGGATTTCTGGTATGATGTGACCCTATCTGGGCTTTCGACTAAACACGAAAGTCGTAGCCCTTGAAATTTCCTTTCCAACGAGTGGTTGCACGTTTTCAGGCGATACCTGTAGCCATGGGAATCCTCAGTCAAAGTTGCTGACAAGATTACATATGATTCTAGGTGATTACAATATGAACTTGGATTCGATGGAATAGATATTGCAATCCATCTCGAGGTTGGGTGAATTCTTTTGTGTTAATCACCGAGGTAATGTGAAGGTTGATGTTTGAGGGATTGAATTCCTATGCCGAGATGTGAATCAAGCCTAAGTGAATGAAAGGCTTTGTTATATTTGGTAGATCACCATTATGCGCATTATTAATAATATGTTGAATTCATGTGGAAGGATTTGTAAAAGATTAAAACTATGGCCTTGATGTATAATGACCTGATGGAAGGGAATGGATAGTCCAATGCTTAGAGTGTCGTCTCCCTACAGGTAGCATTGTGGAAGTTAATAAGTGCGGTGTTGACCGTCACTAATGGGAATGAGGTTGAGTTAGATAAAATTGGACGGTTGGGCTTGGTCCTCGGTGTTCATGTCCCGGGGCTCCTTCCGTGCCACGTGAACGGTTGGGCTTGGTCCTCGGTGTTCACGTCCCGAGGCTCCATCCGTATCGGTTGGATGGTTGGTCTTGGTCCTCGTGCTTTCTCCGACGCTCCTTCCATGCCATGAATGGTGGAATTGCATGCGGTGTGAGTCGACACGCGGTGTGGTAATCCCGGGTTAAGGATAGTTTGGCAGGTCTACGGGCTCGCCAATCGTCACACCGATGGGAGTTGACAGTTAGACCTTGGGCGGTTGGGCTTGGTCCTCGGTGTTCACGTCCCGAGGCTCCTTCCGTGCCAAGTGAACGGTTGGGCTTGGTCCTCGTGCTCATTTCTGAGGCTCCTTCCGTGTCATACCATAGGCCAGTCGGGGCTAGGATCTTGGTGCATACTTACCCGAGAGAACCCGCTGAGCCGTAGTACACATGTGAGCTCCGCTGTTGTGTTCTTAGCATTGAGGCGTACGGAGGCCTAGGCCAGGTAGTGTGGAGACCAGCCTAGTAGTGGAGATGCCCGCTCTACTGTCACCGTTTGGCCACGACGGTTGATGCCTGAGAGGTTAGCTACCTTCTCGAATAGTGGGAACTATAAGTCTGTGTCGACATAGCGATTGCATGTGCTTGATCATGGGTGAGTCATTGCATTGCGTACATAGCATTGCACTTCATTACATACACAAGACCCTCATCGTATAAGTTTGTATGGGCACTCCTATACGATGAGTTACTTTCTGCTGAACGACCCTCAACTTATATTCTTGTATGGGCATCCATATAAGTTGAGTTACTTACTGTCCTAGATATACACTCTCTTGCTGTTGTAGATTGTAGATTTGTAAAATAAGACCTTGTTCATTTGTATACTGTTTTTATTGCTATTTATGATATGTACACATACTTCACCTGCTTGTACTACTGATATATATTTTTGTACTTGTTCCTTTCTCCGCCCGGTGCCGAGGAGTCGTCGGGGGAGCGGATGTGAAACCACTTAGTCTTTTTGACTAACGGTTGCTACATCTTCCTTTTTAGGAGGAAACCCCGCAGGTGGAGCAGCAGGCTATGCAGACGGACAGCCAGGCCAGGGTGACAGGGCCTGAAGGGACGGAACTGTCGCTACCGTCGGTTACAGATGTGAGTGAGAGAGAGATTTTTTTGTAGCCCTTCGAGGCAATTTTGTTCTCGTACTCTGATATTAGGAGCTTGCTGTAGCTTCTTTATTTATAATATTATGGATATATGTTTGGTGTGGATTTGACTTTCATATTAATATGGTTGGGTTGGCAGTTATTCTCTGATATTGGTTGTAGCCGGCAGAGCAGGCGTCCTGTGGTACAGGCTAGCCCGAGTGTTGGCAGTACCGCAAGGCGGCTATTCTGGGCATAAGACCCCTCTCGTGCCGTGTTTTGTGTTCCGGGAGGGGGGGTCTTACAACGGGTGTGTTCCTACCCCGTGTTGGTCCTATATATATAGGATTTCTGAAACTTAGCCATTTTTCAATCTCTTCCTAAGACTTTTCTGTGGAGAGAATGGTGTTGAAGCAACTTTCTTCCTGTGGGGAACCGACGCCGCTGAGGAGAAGAAGATTCGGCCGCGAAGGGTGACGAGATCCAAGGCCAGAAATTGTGGAAACACAGGAAACGAGGTTAGATTCCTCCCCTCTCCCTTTGTGTTAGATCTCTAGTTATTCCTAGGCGAGATATCGACTTAAAAGAGTCTTGATGTGTGAGATGAAGATTTCTAGGAAGAGGCCATGCTAGAACTTGTGTTCTAGGGTTTAGTCATCTTCAACATCTCATTCCTTCAATATGATGATGGGGGATGGTCTCGTGAAGAGAAATGGCCTTATGAGGGTGAATAAGGGTGGAGGAATTTCTGCTTGTGATTTTGGAAGATCAGCTAGAGGAGGAAGACAGACCGATGACATTCGTTCCGCCTTAAGATGCGCGTAGAAATCTGCTTTCTGCGCGCAACGATCTTCGTGGCCATTTTTCAGATATGAAACGGTCGAATCTGGGCTTTCAACTAAACACGAAATTGGTAGCCCATTGAAATACCTCTCCAACGAGTGGTTACACGTCTTCATGCAAAGTCTGTAGCCATGGGAAGGCCTGATCGAATTTGATGGCTGGTAGTATAAATGTGCATAATCTGTAATCTGTACGTAGAAGACTTTGAAGTCGATTTCAAGCATAAAACGGCAAGATTTGGCCCTCCGACTAAACATGAAATTCGTAGTAGTTGGAAATACCTTTCCAACGAGGTGTTAAACATTTTCATAAGATTCCTGTAGCATCAGGGATCCCCGTTAGAAGTTCTGCACTCTATATAATTCCCGTATGCTTTTTTCTTTTGGTTATGTAAACCTAATTTAGAACTATTAGAGAGATTGTGGATAGTAAGCGTGAAGTTATTTGTGAGTAGTTGGATTGATCCTTTGTAATAAAATTACAAACTGAAACGTACTAGTTTGAGATGGTTTTGTTGATAGACCCCTAGGTGAACTAGTGGGTAGGCGAGTTGGATTGTATACACAAACTAGATACGTGAATCGGTAAGATGAGCTAAATACTAGCATGGTGATGAATATTGTGTGGAAGAGGATTGAATAAGGTTAGTGCATTAATATGCTGAAGGGTTGATGGTGCGTGAGTGTTTGCCGCACTTGATCGATTGTGTTGGTAAGGGACTTGGTAAGCAGCCCTCGTGAGATGTTGAGCTCAAAATGTGAGATTACATGCGGTGTGAGTCGACACGTTGATGGGCAAAAACCCAAACAGGCAAGCGTACCTGTCGAATTGTAGTACCAAGGTCGTATTTAAACACGGGGTTGTCAATTACTGCTACTCACGCTTGAAATATTATCCTACCAGAAAATAGTTAGATTTTGAGAATTTTTTAAGTAAAATGAACGATAAATTGCGAGACGAAAACTTATATAAAAAAAGCTAGCATTCGATCATTGATTCACCATGAAATGAAACGAGAAAATCAAAAGGCATAGTTTTAAATTTGCAAATCCAACTCGGCCGTGACGGATCCGAAAATGAGACAAAATCTCGCTAGAGCATTAGGCCTCCTAACTTATAGGCTCTTTGATCGAAATCTCTTTACAAACCAAAGAAGCCTAAAGTTGCATTATCGAAGTGATCCACACTATTGGATTTGACTCCAATCCGGAAGATTTACGTCGTCCTATCTCTAGGGTTGCGTTCAACTCCTTCCTTCTTTGAGTGATCTTTCACATCCACGAGCCTCTCGGCTACTCGAATATGAGATCATAAGCCTACTACCGTATACCGAAAATACGGAGTTGACGAAATAAAAATCAAAGAAGGACCGAGTAGAATTAAGCAAAAATAAAACTATGGAATAAAAGTAATTCTCATTTCAAATCATGGATCCTCATGATCAAATGCAAAGAGGAAATTAGCTACGCATAATGGAAAAGAAAACGACGATAATAAAAGGAGAAGTTTGCATATTTCTTATAATAAAACGAAAGGGAGTACACGATAATGAAAAACAAAACTATACTACCAAACCCAAAATGAGATTACAAGAATGAAAAAAAACTAGAAATGAAAAATTACAATGAACTCTCTTGAATTGAACTCTCCAAAGCTATCTCCAAAAGCCCACTCTCAATCCAACCTTTTTAAAGCTTTAGACTTGGGTTCCTTTTATAGGAGAGGAGGGAAGCATCTAGAATAGGGGGAGCCCAAGGGGTTGCCGGCCATAGGGGGGAGAAATGTTCATGCATGTTATTAATGAAGGAGAGAGAAATGGTAGAGTGCATGCATGTATTTAATGAAAAATGTAAAATATAAAATGGGGGGAATGAATGGAAAATAAAGGAGAGGAGAGAGATGGTAGGGGCCGGCCATAGGGGGAGAAATGTTCATGCATGTTATTAATATGAGGGGAGAGAAAATAATATGATTCATGCATGGAAAGGTGGCAAAGAAAAAAAATAATAAATGAGAGAGATAGGGAGTGGCCGGCCATTGTGGGCTTGAATGGGCTGTTTTGGTGGCTCGGGTAGGCCATGGGGGGCTGCTCTTGAGGGAGGGGCTGCATGGGGCTGCTTTGGGCTTTTATATAGGCTCGGGTTGGGCTAGGGGCTGCTCCAAAATGTGAAGGCTGGCTGCTCTAATGATTGGGCTGCAACAAGGGCTCAGGTAGGAGGCTTGGCTGCACCAAATGGAAGTGGGCTGCACTTGAGGGAGGGGGCCGGCCACCTACAAAAAGAAATAAAACAAAACATTAGTTAATTCATGATATAAAATTAAATAAACTAAGCATAACATTAATCATTATATCATATTAGTTAAGTAAACCTAAACGAATACAAAGATAATAATAATAAAACATAACACAGACATAACATAAAATAAAACAAAACATGACATATAACATAAGTTTGTAATAAAAACATTAATAAGAACATAACATAAAATAAAACATAAGTTTATAATAAAAACATAACATAAAATAACAACATCTAAGCCTACAAAAGCATAAAATTATAATGATACTTAGGAAATAAGCTATTAAATTACCCCAAAAAAGGATGACTAAGACTAGTCATCAAACTCCCCCATGCTTAGACATTTGCTTGCCCTCAAGCAAATAGAAATAAAAACTAGGGAGAAGCAAAAAGAAAACAAAAGATATATTTTTTATAAGGTCCATAGTTAAGAAAAACAAAACATGAAAAATTAAACTATCCTAATATTCATATTATCAACTAGTGGGGTGAGAAGTGCACAATAGAAAATTTGAAAATGGAACCCTAAAAATCTCATTAAAACATAAGAAAATTCTACTAATTTCTAAATCTTAAAAACAAGGCATCCAAAATAAATGAAAATAAGGAAAACAAAAGTAGAGATTCTAAATAAACGGCGCATTAACAAACTACTAGGTTGCTAGATAAACATTAACCCTAAAACACTCCAAGATAACCTCCAAAGAAATCCATCAATGATGGTGGCCATATGCTTGTACGTTCACACTTTCTCCACTACGCGAATTTAAGTTCTAAGATCATTAGGACTTCTACTAGGCATTAAAACTTGGCTTAGGTAAATGATTAGGTAAATGGAATCAAAGATAAACATGAGGGCTTTAGGCACTAAACCATGGTGAGCTCAAAAATAAACAAAGCATAATAAAAATGAGAAATAACAAGTATGTTATTTCTCCAATATGAAACTACAAAAACAAGGCCATGAAAATTTTCTTTTATAAACTTGGCCAAACATAAACTTTTTTGCATTTTTTTTTGATTTTGATTTTTTTCTTTCTTAATTTTTTCCTTTTTGAATAACATTTATAAGAAAGCTCCAAAAATAAGCTTGAGAATTTCCTATTCATTTCAAAAATAATACCCCTCCAAAGAAATAATTTTTTAGCTCAAGGTTATAGTGCAAAAATAGGAAAGGTATTTGGCTTTGGTGAACATAATGAAATGAAAGGTGGAGCTAAAAACAAAGAAATTAAGGAAAAGGCCCAAAATTGTTTTGCAAGGGTTTTGTTTTTGGTGGGCAAGAAAAGCTCGAACTATTCAAATGGTGGCCTAAATCATTTCTAAAGAATGTAAAAACGGCGTAAATGCTTCGAGAGTAGCTTGGTACAAGTTCTAGACACCAAGAAAGACTACCCCGCAAATGAAAAAGAGCAAATGATACCTAGCAACCATTCGTAAGCAACTAACCGAATAAGAAGACATAACTACAAATTGCTAACTTATAACGTAAAAACCGGATGCCTCTATTTAAGAAAAAGAAACTAATGGAACTGAACTATGCTAAAATGATAAGTTTAGAAAACATTTTCAAAGGATTCTACATAGAACTACAAAAACCGCACGGGCCTACACTTCACTAGAAGAAACATGAAAATAAAGATAGAAATAATTTTAGATTTTGTTTTTCAAATCGATTTTAGCACACTTTTTTTTTGAGTTTTGTTTTTTTCCTAATTTTTTTTTGGGTTTTATATTTTATAAAAATTTTTTTGGATTTTAGATTTTGATGACATAAAATACTATACTAATTTAAAACATAAAAAAAATTTTCTTTTAAAAGAAGAAAAACAGAAAGAAAAGACCAAAAGAAACTAGACCCCCCCCCATGCTTAAATTCTTCATTGCCCTCAATGAAAAAAACATAAAGAAAAAGAGAAGGGGACTAAGAAGAAGAGAAAAAGAAAAAAATGCAGGAAAATAAGTAAATAAAAAGAACAGGACTTCCCCGGGTTCGTGAGATGAAGGCGGATGTCGCTCCCCCATGCTTGCTTTTTAGAGTACTTGATCGTCAGCAGGTATGACTTGATCCATTTGATATCAGCAGTGGTGGAGCGGCGACCACGATCATGGACTTGATTGGCCTCCGGTAGAAAGAGCAAAATAAAAGAAAAAATAGAGAGTCCGTGGGCAGATGCCCAATAATGTTTTTTTATTACAATAGGTCAAAGTCCGAATAAAAAAAAGGTTCGTAATAATAATAATGATATCCAGAAATAAAAATGTCCATTAAAAAAATAATAAGCTAAGAGTCCAAAAGAAGAGTCTCCTTTGCAGGAGTCACAGAATCATTAGAAAAATAGAGCTTAAGTTTGCGTTCATGCACATTAAATTCACCCCTCTCCGGGTGCGAAAGTAACACGGTTCCATCAGAAAAAACATCCTTGACCGCAAACGGTCCAGACCAACGAGATTTAGATTTTCCAAAGAAAATGCGTAATCGTGAATTTAAGAGAATAACTTGATCGCCTTGTTTAAAATTTTTGTGGTGGCGGAAGTTCTTATCGTGATAATTTTTTTCTGCAGGGTCAGGTGGTTTTTCAAAATAATTTGGCAAATTTTTATCATTTTGAAAAATAAGATTTTTTTGTCCAAAAACAGAGTCATTTTCGAATGTTGCTTGTACGAACATAACAGTTTTTTCAAAAATAGTTGATGAGGGTCCAAAAAAAGAAGAAGAAAAATAATTTGGAGAGAAATAAGAGTCTTCTTTTAAATCATCAATGAAAAAACAAGAGTCATCATTTTGTAAAGAGTTTTTCATCGATTTATTAATATCAAATGTTACTTCCTCATCTCCTACGTGCAGAAAAAGTTTTCCCTCACCGACATTTATGATTGCGTGAGCGGCGGCTAGGAAAGGTCGACAAAGGATAAGAGGGACCTCGATGTCCTCTTCAATATCGAGAATGACAAAATCCACCGGGAAGATGAATTTGTCGACCTTCACTAACACATCCTCAACGACTCCTAACGGATACTTAATCGAACGATCGGCTAACTATATACTCATGCGTGTAGGGCTGAGAGTGCCCAAACCTAGCTTTTTAAATAAAGAAAAAGGCATCAAGTTGATGCTCGCCCCTATATCCGCTAACGCGTGTTTAACGAAAAGATCACCAAAGACGCAAGGAATGGAAAAACTACCCGGATCACTTATCTTTTCAGGAAGAGTAGAGTTTTTAAGGACCACCGAGCATTCTTCATTCAACATTATATGCGATAAATTTTCCAATTTCGTCTTGTTTGTTAATAAATCTTTCAAATATTTCGCGTACTTCGGCATTTGACTAAGCGCTTCATGAAATGGCAAATTAATGTGGATTTGTTTAAATATTTCAAGAAAGCGTTGAAACTGATCGTCTAGTTTTTCTTTCCTAAGTCTAGCCGGATGAGGAGGTGGCGGAAATTCCTTTAGAACATCTGGAGCATCATTTTGAAAACCATCTTTTTCTTTTTGAGAATCAAAAATAATAGAGCTATCTTTTTCTTTTTCAAACGTAGATTTTTCTTTTTCAAGATTTAAGTTATCACTTTTCGTGGGGGTAAAAATAGGAGGGACAATAACCCTTGGCTCTTCCCCTGTGGTGGGCTCGTTAACAACCTTACCGCTCCGAAGGGAAATCGCATTTGCGTGTTCCCTTGGGTTAGGCTCAGTGTTCGAGGGAAGAGTTCCAGGTGGTCTCCCGGAAAAGGCCTTGGCAAGTTGGCCGACTTGATTTTCTAGATTTTTCATTGATCCCGTTAAATTTCTATTAGTGGCATCGTTCGAGCTTATATACTTAGCGAGGATCTCTTCCAAAGAGGAAGGTTTTTGAAAATTTTGTTGCGGTGGTGGTGGTGGTGGTGGTGTAAAATCGTGTGGTGGGCGTACGATGTTAGCATTATTACTCCATGAGAAATTAGGATGGTTACGCCATCCGGGGTGATTAGAATTAGACGAAGAATTAAAACCAGGCGGAGAAGAAAAATTCGGAAAAGCAGAAAAATTGTTTGCAGAATTATTTTGAGCAGGCCTGAGTATGTTCCCCAGATAATCCACCTGCTCGGCGGCAGCAGCATTTTCAAATACCTTAGCAGCGGAGGGAGCAGTCATCTCCGAGATCTTCTTGTTCAGCATTTCCACTTGTAGCGCTAGTTGCGACACCGAATCAACTTCAAAAATACCTACAGGTTTAGCTGGGCTAGTCCTAGACGAATTCTACTTATATGTGTTCATCGCCATGTCCTCGATAAGCTCAAGAGCGGCTTCCAGAGTTTTGCGGTCTAAAGAACCAGCGGAAGCGGAATCTATCATCTGCTTAGTCTCTTGGTTTAGCCCATTATAGAATGTCTGGACTTGCAACCATACAGGCAGAGTATGGTGTGGGCATCTTCTCAAAAGCTCTTTGAACCTCTCCCAAGTGTCATAGAGGGTCTCAGAAGCAATTTGAGAATAAGAGGTGATATCATTTCGAAGCTTAGCAGTTTTGGCGGGGGGAAATAGCGAGAGAGAAATTTTTCAGTTAAAATGTTCCAAGTAGTGATTGATCCACTAGGAAGAGAACTCAACCACAGTTTGGCTTTGGTCCTTACGGAGTAGGGGAAGAGTCTTAGCCTTATAGCATCGTCTGAGACACCATTGATTTTAAAGGTGTCACAGATTTCAAGAAAATTGGCAATATGCAAGTTCGGATCTTCATCTTGTAATCCGTCGAACTGTACATATTGCTGCACCATTTGTATGATGCTAGGCTTAAGCTCGAAGTTATTGTTCGCAATCGTAGGTCGAACAATACTTGATTTAGTCCCTTCCAAGTTGGGTCGAGCATAATCGGACATAGTCCTTTGCTGAGCCATTCCTGGGTTAGGGTCTCCCATCTCAGAATTAAAATTACAATCCCCGTAGGAATCCTCAACCGCTGTTTGAGAAGTGGAAGCCCCGAATCGTAGTTGTCTCCGAAATGAGCGTTCGATTTCCGGGTCCAAATCAACAAGTAGCGACGGATTCGCTCGGGTCATGCACTTGCAAAGAAAACGAAGGAAAATGAAAATGAAAGCTTGGAAAAGAAAGAAAAAGAGAAGAAAGGATTTTTTTTCTTCTGAAAATAGATTTTTTTTTCTTCTGAAAATAGATTTTTTTTACGGCCTTGCTCTTGAACTTCCCAAGGACTACCCGATGAAGGGTTCGCCCGGTACTACGTAAAATGGTGGCGCTTAAAGTCCCTTACCCTTTTCGAGAGATTATAGGTGGGGTAGAAATAAGGCGAAGTGGGTTGATTATAATTATTAAATATATAAATATAATTTTTTTTTTATTTTTGTAGAAGTAATAGTGCAAGCGTTTTCAAAATATTGACGAAGAAAAGTCCCCGGCAACGGCGCCAAAAACTTGATGGGCTAAAACCCGAACAGGCAAGCATACCTGTCGAATTGTAGTACCAAGGTCGTATTTAAACACGGGGTTGTCAATTACTGCTACTCGCGCTTGAAATATTATCCTACCGGAAAATAATTGGATTTTGAGAATTTTTTAAGTAAAATGAGCGATAAATTGCGAGACGAAAACTTATATTAAAAAAGCTAGCATTCGATCATTGATTCACCATGAAATGAAACGAGAAAATCAAAAGGCATAGTTTTAAATTTGCAAATCCAACTCGGCCGTGACGGATCCGAAAATGAGACAAAATCTCGCTAGAGCATTAGGCCTCCTAACTTATAGGCTCTTTGATCGAAATCTCTTTACAAACCAAAGAAGCCTAAAGTTGCATTATCGAAGTGATCCGCACTATTGGATTTGACTCCAATCCGGAAGATTTACGTCATCCTATCTATAGGGTTGCGTTCAACTCCTTCCTTCTTTGAGTGATCTTTCACATCCACTAGCCTCTCGGCTACTCGAATATGAGATCATAAGCCTACTACTGTATACCGGAAATACGGAGTCGACGAAATAAATATCAAAGAAGGACCGAGTAGAATTAAGCAAAAATAAAACTATGGAATAAAAGTAATTCTCATTTCAAATCATGGATCCTCATGGTCAAATGCTAAGAGGAAATTAGCTACGCATAATGGAAAAGAAAGCGACGATAATAAAAGGAGAAGTTTGCATATTTCTTATAATAAAACGAAAGGGAGTACACGATAATGAAAAACAAAATTATACTACCAAAACCAAAATGAGATTACAAGAATGAAAAAAAAACTAGAAATGAAAAATTACAATGAACTCTCTTGAATTGAACTCTCCAAAGCTATCTCCAAAATCCCACTCTCAATCCAACCTTTTTAAAGCTTTAGACTTGGGTTCCTTTTATAGGAGAGGAGGGAAGCATCTAGAATAGGGGGAGCCCAAGGGGTGGCCGGCCATAGGGGGGAGAAATGTTCATGCATGTTATTAATGAAGGAGAGAGAAATGGTAGAGTGCATGCATGTATTTAATGAAAAATGTAAAATATAAAATGGGGGGAATGAATGGAAAATAAAGGAGAGGAGAGAGATGGTAGGGGCCGGCCATAGGGGGGAGAAATGTTCATGCATGTTATTAATATGAGGGGAGAGAAAATAATATTATTCATGCATGGAAAGGTGGCAAAGAAAAAAAAAATAAATGAGAGAGATAGGGAGTGGCCGGCCATTGTTGGCTTGAATGGGCTGTTTTGGTGGCTCGGGTAGGGCATGGGGGGGCTGCTCTTGAGGGAGGGGCTGCATGGGGGCTGCTTTGGGCTTTTATATAGGCTCTGGTTGGGCTAGGGGCTGCTCCAAAATGTGAAGGCCGGCTGCTCCAATGCTTGGGATGCAATAAGGGCTCGGGTAGGAGGCTTGGCTGCACCAAATGGAAGTGGGCTGCACTTGAGGGAGGGGGCCGGCCAACTACAAAAAGAAATAAAACAAAACATTAGTTAATTCATGATATAAAATTAAATAAACTAAGCATAACATTAATCATTATATCATATTAGTTAAGTAAACCTAAACTAATACAAAGATAATAATAATAAAACATAACATAGACATAAAATAAAATAAAACAAAACATGACATATAACATAAGTTTGTAATAAAAACAATAATAAGAACATAACATAAAATAAAACATAAGTTTATAATAAAAACATAACATAAAATAACAACATCTAAGCCTACAAAAGCATAAAATTATAATGATACGTAGAAAATAAGCTACTAAATTACCCCAAAAAAGGATGACTAAGACTAGTCATAACACGTGGTGTCGTAATCCTGGGTTAAGGATAGTATGGCAGGTCTACGGGCTCGCAAGTTATCACATCGATGGGAGTTGATGGTTAGATCTTGGGCGGTTGGGCTTCGTCCTCAGTGCTCATTCCAGGGGCTCCTTCCGTGCAAAGTGAACGGTTGGGCTTGGTCCTCGTGTTTTTTCGAGGCTCCTTCCAGGTCACATCTTAGGCCAGATCGGGGCTTGGTTCTCGATGCACATCTACCCGAGACTCCCGCTAAGCCGTAGTACGGGGGTGAGCTCCACTGTTGTGTTCTTAGCATTGAGGCGTACAGAGGCCTATGCCAGGTAATGTGGAGACCAGACAAGTAGTGGAGATGCCTACTCTACTGTCATCGTCTGGACACGACGGATGACTCCTGAGAGGTTTGCTACCTACTCGAAAAGTGGGAACTAAGATTCTGTGTCGATACAACAATTACGTGTGTGTGATCATGGGTGAGTCATTGCATAGCATTCATGACATTGCATTATATTGCATACACAAGATCCTCATTGTATAAGTTTGTATGGGGACTCTTATACGATGAGCTACTTTATTGTTAAACCAACCCTTAACTTATAAGTTTGTATGAGCATTCTTATACGTTAAGTTACTTTCCTATTGTAGATTTATATGCCTGATAGATTGTTATAGCTTGGTTGAATTGCTGGATTACAATGTTGTTAGTATTGATATAATCAAGTTATTCAGTTAATCATGATACTATATAGATTCACCACCTGCTTTTACTTATATGATACTTACATATTTTGTACCCTTGTCTCTTTATCCACCCGGTGTCAAGGAGTTGCCTGGGGAGCGGATGTGATAGCCACTTAGTCTTTATGACTAACGGTTGTTACGTCTTCCTTTTTTAGGAGGAAACCCCCCAGCAGGACAGTCAGGCTAGGACGACATGGCCTGAGGGGATGGTACCGTCGCTACCGTTAGTGACTGATGTGAGTCTTTGAGAGACTCTTGTTGTAGCCCTTTTGGGCAAGAATTAACTCGTACTCTGATTATGTAGAAGCTTGTTGTAGCTTCTTTTATATGTTGTATTTTTGGACTATTATATGTTGGTGTTGATTTTACTTCTCATTTTATATGTTTGGTTGGGTTGGCAATGTTTGATATTGGTGAAGGTCGGCAGAATATGCGTCTTGTAGTACAGGCTAGCCCGAGTGCTAGTGCGACCACAATGCGGATGTTCTGGGCATAAGACTCCCCTCGAGCCGTGTTTTGTGTTCCGGGAGGGGGGGGGGGGTCTTACAGTACTACTCTTGCCCAAGCACGCTTAACTATGGAGTTCCTTCACTTCTCATCACCAGTTGTGCTGCAGCTCAACTGGTAATGAGAAGTGAAGGTGCTCCATAGTTTAGCGTGCTTGGGAGAGAGTAGTACTAGGATGGGTGACCTCCATTGAAGTCCCCATAGGCCCAACTTAACTATCGAGTTCGCTCATCAAAGAGAGGTTGTGGCCACCAACAACCTGCTAGTGGGCTGGAGAGGGGTTGGGGTGCTTAAACTGCATCCCGATAGCGTCGCCTAGAGCGGATCCGTGATATTGTCATGTTGGATCGGCTAGGGGCGTTACACGTAGTCTCATCGTCATGATCCAAATACAACACATTACGTATTTGAGATACGAGAAATCCATATCTCTCAAACTCAAACCTTGGTATACCAGATCTATGTGGAACTTGCGTTTCTTGAGTAGGTTCTCTTGCTACAACATCTTGTAGTGCTTGCTAAGGTTTTAATTCTTGTTGATTAACTATTTGTGGTTCTTGAACTTCTACAAGTTCTACCTTGGTAGTCTTTCTACTTAAGAACTCTTTCTCAAGAAAGCCACCAGTCCTTGCAAAAAACACTTTGCCCTCAAACGGTAGGTATAAATCGTACCCTTTAGTTTCCTTAGGATACCTCATAAGATAACATTTATCTGAATTGGGTTCCAGCATGTCAGGCATTTGACATCACACGTATGCCTCACAATACTAAATTTTAATGGAATACATACTAGGATGCTTCCAAGTCCATATCTCATATGGTGTCTTCAGAACTGATTTCATTGGAGCACGATTTATTGTAAATTAATAGTATCTAGAGCAAAACCCCAAAAGGAAACAGACAGATTTGCATGACTCATCATCGACCGTACTATGTCTAACAAAGTACGATTCCTCCACTCAGACACACCATTTTGTTGTGGCGTTTGGGGTAGAGTGAGTGGTGATACAATACCACACTCTTTCAGATTTTCACGAAACTCATGACTTAGGTATTTGCCATTTCAATAAGATCAGAATGCTTTAACCCACTTACCCAGCTTGTTCTCTACTTCATTATTAAACTCTTTGAACTTTTCAAAGGTTTTGGATTTGCACTTCATAAGATACATGTATATGTATCTACTAAAATCATCAGTAAATGTAACAAAGTTAAAGTACCCACCTCTAGACATATAACTCATGGGTCTTCTTACATCACTATATATTATACCCAAGAGATCATCAGCCCTCTCATTGAAACCAGTGAAAGGTAATTTAGTCATCTTGCCTAACAAACAAGATTCACATCTCTCAAATGATTCATAATCAAATGAGTCCAGTAGTCCATCTTTATAGAGTTTGGATATGCATTTCTCATTTATATGACCCAAATGACAATTCCAAAGGTACATAGGATTTCAGTTATTTGTTTTTAGTCTTTTAGTATTTTCTATATTATAGATCTGATGCTTTAATTTCAAAACATATAAACCATTAAAAATTTGGGCAACACCATAACAAACATCATTCATAAAAATTGAACAACAATTGTTCTTAATTATAAATGAAAATCCTTTCATCTCAAGACATTATATGGATATAATGTTTCAAGTAATGGAAGGAACATAATAATAATTATCAAGTCCTATTACAAGACCACTGGGAAAAGAAAGACGGTAAACTCTTACAGTGACAGCAGTAACTCTTGCTCCATTCCCAACACGCAGGTCCACCTCTCCTTTACTTAGCATTCTTCACCTTCTAATTTCCTACACATTTATACAAAAGTGACAACCATATTCGGTATCCAATACTCAGGATGTAGAAGCAGAAAGGTTTATCTCTATAACATAAATACCAGAAGCAGAAGTCATACCACCCTTAATATTCTACAGACCCTCAATATAAGAAGGGTAGTTCCTCCTCCAATGACCAGCCTTGCCACAGTGTTAACATTTATTTTCATTCGCCATGCCTTTCTTCTTCAATGCTGAAGACTTGGGCTCAAGAGATGACTTAGGTCCAACCTTTGTATTCTTGAATCCCTTAGCCTTGACCTTGCCTTTATGCACCATCATATAGGGCTAACAGACTTGGCCTTCTTCATATTGATCTCGACAGTTCTCAATATTCTTAGGAGCTCGGGCAGTGTCTTGTCAATTTCATTCATATTGTTGTTCAAGGCAAACTGCTGGTAATTGTCTGGCAACGGTTGTTGGATCAGGTTTGTAGCCAACTCTTGGCCCAGATGAAAACCTAGTATTTTAAGATTCTCTATATACACAATCATCTTGAGTATGTGAGTCCCTACCAGGTCTCGTGCTCCCATCTTACACTGAAACAACGCTTTGGTGATATAATACCACTCTTGGTGATCTTGCCCTTGAAATATTTTTTTTTAGGTTCTTGTCCATCTCCTTACAACCCATGTTCTCATGTTGCTTCTGAAGCTCAGAGTTCATGGTGGAGAGAATGAGGCATTCGACATCCAAGGAGTCGTATTGATACTTCTTGTAAGCATATTTATTAACTTAGGGCACATTCCCAGTTAGCTCTCAAGGGAATGCTCTTCCAAGGCATAGAGCTTACGCTGTTGCCTGAGAACAATTCTTAGGTTCCTGTACCAGTCCAAATAATTTGACCCACTCAGTTTCTCCTTCTCAGGGATCGCTCTTAGGGATTGGGTGAAGTGAGATCCACTTGTCACGGAAATTCTACAAGGATTTATGAAAATAAAAAATTGTACTACATTTCTAAAAACATTTTATTTTTTCAATTAGGAATTTAATTAAAATTACTTCCACTAATTTTAATAAAACTGATAACCCTCAATATCAATTCAGAGAGTTTATACGAGCTACTGTTTTAGCGGACAAGATCTGTATTTCACCAACACTTTGAGTCATCTTTTGCTTTCCCTCACATTATAGCTATTTAGGTAGGCAAGGCTTGTCGATTACATCATTATGTAACTCTTATATGATTGATGAATAATTCTTTATTCGCATTCATCATATGGTGCATACAAACCCTACGCCTCTGGGCACTCAACTTTTGAGGTCACCCAGTTAAGTTTGACCCTATGTCGATAGTGGAATATCAGAATTATCCGCTCACACCCTTACCAAGATAGATTAATGCACCTTACTTTAGTAAGCCCACACTTCATCGATTGAGGCTGGAAGAGTGTCAACCATCGGAAGGCATCTAAATACTTAATATTACATAATTGACTTTTAAAATGATTGATTAACACTTAATCATGACTAACAATTAACTAATGTGCACATCCACAAAAAAAACTTATATCATTCATAATCCAAATGCATCCCAGATGTGTACAAAAAAACATCAACACTTGATGAATTGAACTAAATTTGAACATCTAGAACCCTCCTAAATCTTCAGATTTACATGCATTGCACATGAGCAACACAAACTCCACTTACACAGTAGACAAGCTCGTATATCTATGTGAGATTAAAAATCTAACAGACTTGGTTTCACAAACAAACAAGAGGGATGGTTACTGTTATTGAGAAACAAGGATATCACAAAAAAATCACATGCGTTCTTGGCGGGGTTCAAAGAATAGATCTGGGCATATAAAAAACTTATAAATTTCCAGATCTACAAGCAATAGATTTGCAACATTCGAAACAATAATCATCGCTGAACCTCACTATGATACCACTGTTAGAGTTTTTTATACGTTACAACACTTGTGTATAGCGAAATAGGGAAATAAGAAAACCCCAAAAGAAATAGATCTTGCGATGAACATTAATCAAGAAGTAAAGTGCTGTAAATAAATTTACCATTGTGGGATTGAGTCACTACTCAACCTAGATGCTCCAAGAAATCTGGCGACCACTAGTGACCGGAGTTCCAAGCATAGAATAATATCCATGCCTCTACAGTACATCCACACGAATGGGAAAACCATTACATCGTTGCTATTAGCAGTCCTGTAACATATGGAATGTCAATTTGACGAATCATCACTTGACTCGACGAATCGTTGAGTGGTCACAACACACTCATCGCTAGGAAGTTGCCTTAGCACTTGACTCAATGAATCAACATTTGATTCAAAAAATCATCGAGTGGACTCAACTCTCTCATCACCTCGATGAATCAACAGTTGACTCGATGAAGCATTGAGTGGTCACGACGCTCTGAACGCCTCGATGAATCAAAACATAATTCAACGAAGTGTCGAGTGGACTCAATGCATTCAATGCCTGAATCGACGAATCAACATTTGACTCGACAAATGATTGAGTGGTCTCGACGCACTCAATGCCTAACTCGACAAATCAAAATTTTATTCGACGAGTAGTTGAGTGGTCTCGAAGCACACAACGCCTGTTTATGTTAGTTCTCATCACACTCAACGCCTACCAGTGCTTTGTCCTTCACTCATCACATGAGTAAGACCCACATAATCCATTCTTCCAACTTCTCCAAATGATCTTATATGCGACCCTGTAGGCTCATATTGCATTGGCAGTGAGACTGCATGCTTGATCGCTTTTAGATCACAATAGTAACACCAACAGTGTCCGGCTTCCGCTTCATGGCACACGGCTGAGACAAAGTGCCCATCTCCTTCCTGCAGGCTGCAGCCACTGATTGGGCGAGAGCCAGGTCATGGGTGAGAGCCTCAGTTTCCTCATACGGCTGATGTAGTGGGACCTCTCGCTCACCTACGCGGAAAGTAGGGGTAAGCTTTACTTAACATCCAAGGAGAGGGATTTATAAGCAAATAAGATAGAATGTTACCTTCTCCGGCGGGAACGGGAAGGAGGGAGTCAAGGTTCTGCCACAAATACCTGACATCGAAGTTCTTTGTGCTGAAGAAGGAATGCAAGGCGGCCTCATGGCCGCCGAGTGTGGGAGGTGTGTAAGTCGCCTCATCATAATGAACTGGCGAGAAGGGAACATTGTCAAAGTTCCCTGACACAAAGATGAACTTCTGGGGCTAGTTGTGGTCCTTGTTGGCGTGACCACTGATCTTGATCGTATGGCCTTAGAATAAGACAATCCCGGTCTTTTCCTAGAAGTTGAACAGCATCCGGAAGACTGAGAGGTTGAACTTGATCCTCTCCTCGTGCATGTAGCAGTCGAATGCTACAAGTAGGGAGCACCTCTAGCCATAAGGGGAGGCGGAATACCACCTCAAAGTTTTCCAGGGGAATGGCGAGATCCCCCTCATGCAAGAAATTAATTTTATCGGAGCTATCCAGATGGCGCATGACAAACCCCAGCGGCGCGTAATTGGCAATGATAGAAATATACTCCTCTTCGGTCATCTTGAAGGGGTGAAGTCATGGTTGATGAAACCTTGCGCACACCGAGTTTGACCATCGATCTCTCCAAAAATCTTGCGAATATATGGGGTAAGCTAGGTTTGCACAGATGTATTGCCTCGCAGTTGCGAGTGTGCAAGAGAGCAAGACGAAGACTAAGAATTGAAATAATATTAAATGTTGTAGGTGGGGCCCTAATTATATAAAAATTTGGCAATAATGAGGTTTCCTAGGCGTCAGGGGTGCGGATTCCATTTCTTGGCATTTTGGCGCCTTGCAGTACATCTAGTCCCACCGCCCTCCTCTTACCTGCGAATGGCGAGATCCTCTAGGGAAGACTCAGGGTAAATAGAAAGCACAGTGAGATGGGTATTAAGAAAAAGATATAATGAGGGAACATTCAGCAGGGGCATAAATCATTGTGCAAGGAGAAAACATCATTTAAAATACGAAAGGCCACTCGTTGGGCGAGAGCATGCTTAAGTGTTTATTACAGAGAAAAATAGAAGGGGTACATATAAAAAAAGGGAAAGCAGAAGGCTGGGTGAGAGGTGGCGAGAGTTGACAGAATTATTACTGAATCTATTGCTAGCGACCCTGACCTCGACTACCTAACCTCGGAGGCACTCGCAGATAGTAATACATGTTCATGGAGGCTAGATCCTGGTGGACTAAGCGCATCTAGTCCCTTGCTCTTGTGATATTCCTTTCGCGAGAGGTCTCTTCGCACCCGCCTCCTTGGCTCTCCATCTACCCGATGATCTGCGAGTATTCTCTCTCAAGAGAACTCAGCCATCACTCAGTGGCTGCCTTATGTGCATCTGCGTGATTAAACGCCTCTCGCTGCGCCCAGATGACTATTTCCAGGACTTACACCATTCGCTCCTTCATTAACTCAGCATCACGAGGGCCATCGAGAGAGTCCGCAAGCTCGATGGGGGAGGGAGGTGGTGATATCTCTTCATCAATGTTACGGTCGGTCGCCGGGACCCTCCGATAACCTGGCGTAGGGGAAGTGATTTTTTTTACCTGGCGTAGGGACAGTGCTTTTCCTGGTTGCTTCCAAGATGGACGGGTCTCCCCTTGAAGGGCCTCTCAGAGAAGATCTGGCACAACTTCCCCAGCCCTGGGTAGAGAAGCGTTTTCCCCGCTAGAGGGGTCTCGGCTGGTGGTCTTTTCGGTCAAAGGCTGGGAACCTGAAACGGATCTGGTGGGTTCTCGGCAGCCGGGTTCCTTAGCGCTAGACTGGTCATGCCTGTAGTCTAAAAGGGAACATCTGCAAGGAATGATGTGGGTGGGACATGAACTAAGGAATGCGAGAAGATAGCAAGTTGATCACCACAAGCGAGTGAGGGTTCAACCTGTGAAATTTGAGGGATGGCCTCCTGGACCTGCTATTTATTCCCACCGGAGTGCCGGTACGCATCAGTATTTGTCAAGGGGACCCCAACATTGCTTTTCGTCGGTGGATCCTGGGAGTGGGCCAATTTATCAGTATCATAGACCTTTTTGGGTTATCGACAAGGTGGGGGTGAGTAAAATACATTCGGTAGGATTGAAGTTTCTCACGTTGAGGGGTTAGAGTCAGGGAGGCTGACTTGTTTGTCGTGAGGTTCCATCGAACTATCTTGGCCTTTTTCTACCGATATGGCAAATCCGCGGGTCTCTTTGATGCAAACCATGGAGCGTAGGGTGATGTTTTGCAGTTAGTTTTCGCTTGTGTGGCTGTGAGATAGTCCAACAGTTCTTGCAAAAGTGGCTTCGAGTTCAGTTTTGCAAACATCGTTGGAGTGGCGGAAGCTCAGAGGACGAATGGTGGATGAGCAGATGTTACCATGTTAGGGTGTGGTCATGGGATATATAAAGTGTCATGGAGGGACCCACGGAAGATTCTTCTACAGGTCAATAAGCCCTCACCGAATACTGGGATTGGACTCTTCTTTCCAAGTGTAGGACTAGCTTAGAAAGAGCGGGAATTGTGAACAATCCTGTATTTGCTGAGTGGGGCATCCCGACAAAGCCAAGGACCCAAAGGATTAGGGTATTCAGAGTAGACGAATGGGTAAGACAAACTCACACTCGCCTAGAGTGAGTGAAGGCCTTTTGCCAAAGCGGAAGGACTTTCTCCAGGTGACCAGAACGACTATAAGGTTAGGCGGAATGGCTCTTGCCAAATCAGGCGGATGGTATGAAGATACCACACTCGCCCTTTTAGGAGTCACGGGGGAAAATGCTCGGCTCACCCCCAGCATTTGCTTCTTCAGGCATTAGGTGCCTTCATGGGCAACTCGCCCAGCAGGGTCAAGAGGTAAAATTACCTGGATGCCCTTGGGGGTCATTAAATAGCCTTTTAGAACAGTGGAGTCACGCTATTGGCAGACCAAATTGGGATGTGTATAGCATTTCTAGAACAACGAAGATACACTGTTTGAAGACCAGGTTTAGAATTCTATAAATAGACCATGTGGATAACTTTGGAGGGGATCCAGTTCATTTTGTGCTTCTTCCTCCATGGTTTATTTTTGTCTGGATGCACAAGACATCCAAGCTGCCAAGCCAAGATTTGTCTTGTGAGGGGAAGCACACTAGAGATCTTCCAGGTGTGTGGTAGGAAATCCGGGATACAGCCCAGGGTAGGTTTTACGGTTACGAGTAATTGGATAAGAGCTCAAGTTAGGGATAAGTATTTGTTAGCTACACCCTTCATCCCGAACTCTCGTTGAGGCCAAGTTTAGGTTCCAACACTGATGCTACCATTAGGCAACTGTTCTGGGCATAAAACTCTCCTAGGCCATCTCTTATGTTACGGGAGGGGAGGGGGTTTATAATTGGTATCAGATTGCATCAATCTTATGATGAAGAAGTCATTGAACATGGCGTTAACCCCGCTCAATTATTAGGTTTGCGGACAAACTGGATTAACGGAAGCAGTGGTATGCTCATTTGTGATTCACACAAAGTATGTCCACTCGTTACCCTATGTTCAGCCAACCTGACCCAAAATTTGTGTTTTGTGCATATATTCTGGTATATACAGAGCCAATGATAAGCATTCTTTTCCTCCAATCCCTACTCCATTCCAATAGTCGGAGTAGGGGAAGACCTTAACTACAATCTTAGATGCCTTTTGGTATCAGCATACGCTGATGAAACAATAGGCCTTGGATCCAATTGGCTGAGTACCTTTTGATCTCTTTCTCCACCCGTTTACCAAGGGACAGAGTTTGCTGTCTGCACAGAGGATTGGTTGGATTCTGTGCATGAATTGATGACAATTAAGATTGCAGTTTTAGTGGCAGTATTGTCTTGGGCTCGTAAAACTCCGCCACTAGCATCCTCTATTTGAGGAGCTTCTCTTCAAGATCTTTAATGATTTTATTCTTCTGGATAATGGTGCCTATTTGGATGATAAAGATTATCTTCATCTGACTCACTTCCCTCCTCATCTTGGCTAGTATAGAAGTTAATTCAGGCCGCAAGGGATTAGATTGCTATAGAGAAGCAATCTCTTCAGCTTGTCTCTTGACAAGCTTCTTGCTCTTCTGCATAGCTTCTAAGATAGAACCATATTCGTTAATCAATTGATTGACATCCTCAACAGATTCCGATGCATCATCCTACTGAATGAAGTCGATGTCTCAGAGTTTGAGCCAGTCTCATAAACAGAAGGAGAGTTGGGAAGAGAGACTACCTCATCAGGAACAGAATTTTCCTAATTATCTTCAATTAAGGCCATGAGGCTGAACTCTTCATCATCATCACAGTCACTATCAACAAAGGACAATGGTGCTCTTATCCTATTATGGTAGCAGGAAGATCAACCTTCTCTTTTATAAAAATAAGAGAATCATTGGCATCCTCTTCTTCTGATTCTGAAGACTCAAAATCTTTGTCTGACAAACAAGACTTCTTATTGGACAAGAAGATCTTATCAGCCTTCTTGTCCTTATGATTCTTTTGTCATCACACTTCTTATTCACCTTCCTCTTGACAGGACAATCAACAATGACATGTCCAGACCTGTTGCAACAATAGTAAACTACATTAGTCTTAAAGTGTTTGTTCTGTCTAGAATTATACCTTACCCTAGAGGGGTCTTTTCAGAAATTCTCCAAGTTAATATATGGCTTTTTGGAGCTAGAGCTAGAAGAGACCTTATTCTTCTACTGCCTCCATCTGCTTAGCATCTTCTTGAACTGTTTGTAGAACAAGGCAAGTTCTCCATTTGACAGCTCATCCCCTGAAGCGTTAGAACATGAGCTTTTTGACTCAACATCCCTTCTTGGAGGAGAAGGAATCTTCTCCCTCCTTCTTCTTATTGCCTCAGATTTGAAGGCAAATATCTTATATCTATTGAGGGACTTGATAGCATCCTCTTTAGTACTTTTGCTGTTTAGCTACAACTCATGTGACAAAAGCTTCCCAAATAGATTTGGTGGCAGTGTATTGGCCATGTTGCCAACTTCACTGATGGCACAAATCCTGATATCCCATTCTTTATTGAGGGATCTTAGAAACTTGTCATTCAACACATAGTTGGTGAAATGTCTTCCATAGGTGATCAAAGTGTTCACAATCTTGAAGAACTTATCATAGCAATCAGCTATGGAATCTTTCTTGACTTGCTTAAAGGCCTCATACTGCTGGTTATGGGGGGATTTTTTGTCATCCCTCACTTCCTTTCTACCTTCCATATAAACAATCAGTGAATCATACATCTCCTTGGTAGTAGTACAGTGGACCAAGTTCTGGAATGTAGAATCATCTATAGCACTCACAATAATATTTTTGGCCCTCTTGTCCATGGTGGCCAGAATAACTTCATCCTTAGTCATCTCTTTATATTTCTTGGGAGTGTGGATGTTGGCATCTATCGTAGAGACCTACATGAGAATGAAAGGTCCCTCTTGAACTATAAAATATATCCTAGGTCCTGAGGTTTCCTTGAATAGCCTCACCCTTTCCTTGGAGATCCAAAAATTTTCATTCCTACAAATAGGAAGTTTCATAAAACTGAACTCCTTGTGGTTCTCAGCTGAAGACATGGTGATATTTTTCTTCTACCCTTGTTTTTGAACAACCTCCCTCTGATATCACTTGAAAGTCTTTTCTAAGAGTAGCTAAAAAACTAGAGGGGGGGGGGGGGTAGGTGAATTGATTTGTTTTTTATCTTTTTGAATTTTTTCAACTTCAAGCTTTGTGTGTGTTTCATTTAGTAGTTATCTTTCAAGATCACAAAACAATACAAAAGATATATAGTGGTTCCCCTATCTAGGGTGTATCCAGTTTCCCCCTACACCTATCTAGTAGTGTGCTAGATTTGGTTAACTCCTCCTTTATACTCGGCTCCTTGAGCTTACACCTCAGATCCCTCAGGATCTTACAACTCAGAGTTCAACAAATCCTACAACTCAGACTACTTTAAGTCCTACCTCAGAGACTCACTCCAGTATACTACTTCAGGAACAAAAACCCTAAAGCTCAGAGTTATGCAAGTCCTACAGCTCAGGGGTCCACCTAATCTCCTAACTCAGATCTTAATCATTATCCTACTTCAAATCCACTATAGGATCCTACCTTGCTTCAATAACTCCTACCTCAGACTGCTTCATAATCCTAAGAACACAACCTTTATAAATCAGGCTTATAATTCAGATCTTACAGAGTTCCTACTTGTTTGAGTAAAAGTTTGATGAAACTAACTCTAGAGAAAAATCTATAAGACTTCTTCCCGGAATGTGTAGAACACAGTCCTCCTTCTTGACAACAACAAGAAAGTATATCTTCAATGTTGTATCAGCTTGTGTTGTGAAGATCTTCTACAGAGCTCTGCTGCTTGTTCAAGGTTGAGAAAATTTAAGTTCTGAGTAGTCGGCTTGAAGATGAATAGTGAAAATGTCTTGAGCTCTGCTAGCTGACTTTTGTAGAGAAAAATTAGGGTTTTTAGATATGGCAAAACTCCTTTCAAAAATTTACCTTGCTCTGCTTTTAAAAGTTGGCCATGACAACGAATCAATGCCACTTTTAGAATGCGGTATGGGGAACTTGAATTGTCTCTTTATCCAAGATAACACTGTCGAAGAAGTACGATGTTCTTTGTCTTTTAATGCTATATCTGTTTTAATATGATTTTAAGAATGACATCAGCATATTTGATGTACCCCCTGTGGACTTAGAAAAATATTCCCGAGAACTTGTAGAGGCATTGAGTGTAATTGTGTGACTGAATGAATTTGTTATAAACACTTAAGCCCATAAGAGTTGATAGAACAACCTTCACTCGACGCTTTTACCCTTAGCTGAATTTTCTCATACTGAAGAGGTTGTGTGTAAGACCCCCCACCCCTTATCAAGGAGGTAACCCGGTCTTATGCCCAGAACCGCCGCCTTACGGTGAGACTAACACACGAGCTAGTACGATAATTCAACCTGTTGGCCAATCGAGAATAGAAGTGTGTAAGTAGTAAGTAAAACTAGAAAGTCCACAATACTATAGTACAAGATCATAATATATACAAAACTAAAAAGTATAATAGTCCACAATGAGTACAGAAATGAGAGAAGGGCTTATGCCCTGTACATAACAAAACAAATCTCTCTCTCTCTCTCTCTCAAAACAAAACTATGCGGAAGCAAACACCATCACAATTACACTCATCCTCACTTGACAGCAAGCTGCAGTAGTAGTAGGTGGTATCAGCTCCTCATGTCCTGCCACCTCGTCCTACTAGTTGTGCTTGTAATCCAGCTCCTCGAGCTCCTATGGTCATAATCGACCGTTAGTCATAAAGACTAAGCCATTTTGTCCTCGCCTCACCCCCGCGACTCCTAGGTACCGAGCGGGAGAATGAAGCGAAGAAAACAAGGGGTATAAAAAGGAAAGAAGGTGATAATGGATCTATTCTATCATGGTATAGATTAATAATTGTATCTCTACACTAGCAGTTCTATAAGGTACAACTAGAGTATGTACAAACAGTACTAAAAAGTAGTGCGGTGGCAGAAAGTAAACTATCTACTACTTATCTACTATCACAAAAGTACCTTAACTTATATGAATGCTCATACAAACATATAAGTTAAGGTTCACAAATATAACTTATCATATAAAAGAGCCCATACTAATTTATATGATAAGGATCTATGGTGAGTATGTCCAAAGTATGTATGTATGTTATGGTATGCGTATTATGATTCATTCAATTGCAACTCACCCACACGACTCTGTGATCAGAGACCTTTAGTTCCGACTTTTTGGAATTATCTTAAATCTCGGGTACCACCATTGTGGCTACGACAAAAGCATAGCGGGCATCTCAACATCCTAGGCGACACACTACCAGGCCTAGACCCTTCGTATGCCTCCTAATGATACACCAGAGTCACCACATACTAACGCTGACAAACCCTCCAGTCTTTTTTGCCGGTTGTGAGTTTTCGTGGAGTGTCCTCCAGACTGCAGTATAAACAAAATACTGGCACCTCAAACCTTCACACCTCACCAGAGTCACTGTACTTCCATCGGTGTGACGATTGGTCCAGTACCGCATGTCCTGCCACTAATATGTTTATGCACATGCAAGTTATTTCCAATCCGAGCCTCCATCTTGCATGACCAAAACTCATCCTGTAACCAAACATCCTAGCCACCAGCTCGCAGGACTAAAACCTGTCCTATAACCAAACATCCGAGCCTCCAGCTTGCAGGGCTAAAACCCGTTCTGCAGCCCTCCAACCCTATGCGGGTGAGTTTTCCATATCGTTCCCTTAACCTATTAGACTACTCTTTTCTAATTCTTGTTACACATATCTATTTAGGGTTAGTCCTTGGACTGCCCAGGGCATACCCGATGAAGGGCTTTCGGGGGAACTAGGAACTATGATGTGGTGAAGCCCAAAGCTCCCTTTCTTAAGATACTTACTTTTATTGGTGTCTACCCATTATTTATACTCACATCTCGTTATTGCTTTTGAGTAGACCTAATTGTTTAAAGTACTTATCGGGAAGGATGACAATCTTTCGCTGACCCTCGTTATAATTGCTCTCATTGTGACTTGCACCACTATAACAAACTGCACCTATCGTAAGGATTGAAATATAACTAAAACACAGTTTGTTACTAATAGCTATATTTAGTAACAAATTTTTTCTGTTGTTACTAAAAAGTACTTTTTTGTAATAAATATTTTCTATTTAGTTACAATAATAATTAATTTGTTACTATAAGCTAAGTATTTGTAACAACACTAATGTTATGTTACAAAGAGTAAATTTTCTTCACAATATTTATCAATTGTAACCACATCATGAAAGTTTTGTGACAAAGAGACTTTCCTTACTATTAGTAATATTTTATTATTAAAGTTTTGCTATAATAAATATATCATATTTTATTTTCAAATTTTGTACTATTTTATTATCAATGTTTTCAATTTATTTTTTTTAGAAATAAAAAAAAATTTACATGCTTGCAACAGTTGTACCCCGCCTTGATAGTGCATTAACGTGATGACACTTATACAGCTCGTAAACAACCGTATGCAGCTGTCGCAGATATGTGGTACTATTGCGACATGTGTATTTTTTCACCTGCGGGGATGGTTTGTGTGCTGTGCAATGTCATCACGCTGGGACACTATCGAGGCGAGCGTAATTAATGTCGCTCAGGGAACGAGCGGTTTTATGTTTTATTAGTAAAAAGAGTGTTTGATAGCTACCATTTTTGGCCCGTGAGAACATTTTTCTCCCAAGCACGCGCTTTTCAATCGGACGCACGTTTTTTGCTTAGTCTCGCATATTGCACTAATTCTTTTTTGCTCGGGAGTACCAAATTTTGTAAGTGCACGTTTTTTGCTCGGGAGGAGCTAGCATTTTCTTGCGAATCACATTTAATTTTTTTCGGCCTGGCTTTTTTCATACGAGTTCTTTTTTGCAATTATACCTGCGCGACAATACCACCACCGCCTCACAATGCTCCAATGTGGCGATGCTCTTATAGCTCACAAACATTCATGCACGACTGTCACAGACATATGGAACGTACTTATGCGAAATGAGTATATATTTTCAGGCGCGAGCGGGGTTGCGACCTGCATGAGTGTCGTTGTGCTGGGATACTATTAAGTTTTATATAAAACATTATATACTAAATTTCTTTATATACAGTTTTTATGTAAATTTATTAAAACGTATATAAAAAGTTTTTATAAAACTTTAACTTTTTATAAAAGTTTTTCTTACTCTCTCCCTCTCTCTCACATGAATGACATATATGGAGGGAAATTTTCCTCCATAAAATTTTGAACAAAACAAAACAAAAAATTAAAAATATATTATATTTAAATTGAATGCAAATATGAAATTAATTTTTTAATATAATTTTGGAATAAAAATAAAATCATGCACGTACCCACATACACGCAAAGGCACTCTCGCGCGCACGCAAATGCACTCTCACGCACACGCAAATGCACTCTTACGCGCACGACAATGCACTCTCGCGCACATGCAAATGCACTCTCGCGCACGTAATTAAATTCACAGATACATGTCAATTCGATTGATAAATACAATGCGTGGTTCAATAAGAATTACTTTTTAAAAGAGATTTTTTTATTTTTTAGATAAGAATTATCTCTGCCCAATTTCAATTCGTCGGCTAGTTCTTGGATATGATGCTCAATAACTGATAGTGTACATGAAGTTCTTCCCCGCGATATATATAGTGACCTCCGCCACATAGACACAAACACACAAACACAGACACACAAACAGAAACGAACAGCCAAACACACAAACACACCTTCAAATAGAGACACAGACACAGACACAGATAGAAACAAATACACAAACACAGAACACACAAATATAGACACGGACCCAAAAACATATATAAATACTAACACACACAAACACAGACCGACAACAATACAAACACAGACACACAGACACACACAGACAAAGACGCACAGACACAAACATGCACACAGTCACAGACACACACATTGATACTACACAGACACAGATATACATAATTAAACACACACACACACACACATATAGGGACGCAAATACACAGACCCCAACAGGCACAGACAAACATATATAGGCACGCAGACACAGACACAGACACAGCCCCCAATAGGCACAAACAAACATATATAGGCACGCAAACACACAAACATCCATATACAAAAAAGTGACACACAAAAAGACAAAGACACACATCGCCACAGACACACACTATACATAGACACTGCACACAAATATAGGGACACAAATTCACAAGCACATATAGACTACACAGAGACACATACACAAAAATAGACAGAAACACAAACCCCAATAGGAACAAACAGACATTGGAACACAACTACACATAAATGCATATATATGAACTTGGGCATACACACAAACAACTCGACTCGAGCTCTATTTACTTCTCAAAAAAGCTCGACTCGAGCTCGAGGCTCTCTTGCTTGGGCTCATTTACGAGTCGACCTCGAGCTCATTTACGAGTCGAGAGGTCGAGCACAAATTTTTTTTTCTCATGATGGCACACGTGTTATTATTTCCACGTGAATTGCTCCCTAAAATTTACAAAAAAAAATTCACGAGGATAAAATATTTGAAGGGAAATTTCCCCCCACCCAAAATAAATATTTAACATTATTATTATGTGCACCGCAATTTTCCCTATGTGCACCACAAAATAACTAAACTCTCGATTTAAACTCGCTAAAATTATAACTAAGCACAAGCATTATTGTGCACAACACTCTCAACCCTAGCCCCGAGAAATCGCCCACAACATTTTCCATCATCGACGCCTTCCGCTGGCTCGACGCCGTCCGCTGCCTCGATGTCATCAGCCCTCTCGACGCCCTCCGCCACATCCAGGTTGCTTCTTCTGCCTCTTTAAACCTCGCCGCCATTACTTCCGCCTTGCGCCGTTTATTGTTTCCTCCATTTTGTGCTAAGGCCTCTATGTGTTAAGATCCTTCTGAAACCAGGTAATCATCTCTTAATCCAACCTTTTAATAAAATCTCAAATCAGGTAATCGATTTTTTGTTTTGTTTTTTCGCTCGAATAAGACATTCCATAGGTATTGATGAGTGTGTGAAGTTAACTCATCTACAAATGGGAGTTAACTCATCTACAAATGGAAACTGTCAGAAGTTAACTCATCTGCTAATCATAACAGGGATCTTCATCCAGTCCACAAAAATCCTCATCTTTCTACCTCTAAAAAAAAGAAATTTGTATTCTCTTCAAATTAATCCTCATCTGCACACCGAAGAAATTATATGGGAGAATATGGAGTATAATAGTCATTTTTGAGCACTTTTCTATAATGGTATGCAATCATTAATTATAGGAATATGATAAAAAAAGAATCAATGGGGTAAATGTTTTGACAAAGAAAGCGGAGTTATATTTACTTTATTTTTGGTTTTCCCATTTTGATGGAACAATATTTTTGTTAATTCATGTTATTTTTTGGTTGTTTGTTTTCAAATTCGCGTCTCAAGTCTGTTTTCATATATATTGTATATGTGTTTCTTGGTAGTGTTATCCCATTTTTTTTATTAGCTATGGATAAAAGCTGGATTTATGAACAAGATAGATATAGTTCTACCTATACAAGAGGCGCGGATTTATTTCTAGAGTTTGCATGGGAAATGCTATTTACTTTGAAGATAAAATTCTTTGCCCATGCAATGTATGTCGACACACTAAAACGTACAGATAGCCTCATTGAAGTTCAAACAGACTTGCATTTGAAAGGTTTTTACAAATATTATAGGGACTGGATACATCATGGAGAAGCTAAAATGACAAGTTCTTTTGTGTTCAGTTCTAATAGTAACAATAATGGACCTTCTCAAAGTCAGGAAAGTAACGATGATATTGAATCTATAGATGATTTAGTTGATTTGATACTTGAGATCGGAGATGCAGAACTTCTTGAACATTCAAAGGAAGATAGTACTGGAACTTTTTTAAGTATATTATGTAATGCCTGACGTGAACTATGCCAGGTTACAAAAAGTACTCTTTGTTAGCATTCATTGTTAAACTGCTACATATCAAAGTAATGAACAAGATGTAAGATAAGTCAGTTAACACGCTTCTTTAATTGCTAAAAGACGTGATGCCATAAGGTAATCTTATTCCAAAATTTGTTTATTGGGCTAGTAAACTTCTTTCAGGTTTAGGTTTGGGCTATAAGAAGATAGACGCATGTAGACATGATTGTGCACTATTTTTGAAAGAGAATGAGAAGAAACATGTGTGTCCTGTGTGTGAAGAACCACGTTGGAAATATAACGAAGGAAAATGAAAATTAATTGCTCAAAAGGTTTTGTGGCATTTCCCCTTAACACCAAGGCTACAAAGGCTTTATATGTCTTCTGTAAGAAGCGAGCTAAAACAAGCCGGAAATGGTATAACTGAAATTTTATTATCAAAAAAGGTATCTATTACAAAGGTATGCCCTCCCTTATATAGAATGGAGGAGAGATGAGAGAATACAAATAAGAGATGTGGGACTAAAAAATACAGGACTAAGCGGACTATACAGAACAAACCGCACAAGCCGCGCAGTTAGACAGAAGGGCTAACCGCACGGCTACAACCAGAGAGAGAAAGACCGCCAGGGGAGAACGCCTGACCGCTCGACAACCGCACAGCAACAGCACAGGAATCAAACCACTGACTCCAAATCGCCAGACCGTGCGGTCTCCAAACCGCCAAGACAGACCGCCAGACCGCCCGGTCACCAACTTCAACACTCCCCCTCAAGCTGGAGCATATATATCAATCATGCCCAGCTTGTCACAAATATGATGAAACGAGGCGGAAACTGGCTTGGTGAAGATATCAGCCAGCTCTTTATCAGAAGTGACAAAGGGAGTGCAAATTTGTTCCTTTAAGATTTCTTCACGAATGAAATGACAGTCAACCTCAATGTGCTTGGTTCTTTCATGGAAGACCGGATTTTTGGAGATGTATATGGCAGCCTTGTTATCACAGAACATAGGTAGAGGATGGTTATAGACCTCTCCTAAATCCAGCATTAGAGCCCGTAGCCATTTTAGCTCACAAGTGGTCGACGCCATACTCTGATACTCTGCTTCAGCACTAGACCTGGAAACAACAGACTTCTTCTTGCTCTTCCAGCTCACCAGATTGCCCCCAACAAAAGTACAGAAGCCGGAGGTAGACTTGCGGTCCCCTTTGTCATCAGCGTAACTCGCATCTGAGTATGCTTCAACCCTCAGATGATCATTCTTCTAAAAGAGCAATCCTTTCCCTGGGGCTGCTTTGACGTACTCCAAGATCCACAAGGCAGACTGTAGATTGCACTCCCTGGGAGCTTGCATGAATTGACTCACCTTGCCCACAGCATAGGAAATGTCGGGCCTAGTCACGGTGAGGTATATGAGCTTACCAACCAGACGCATGTACCGCGAAGCATCTGAAAGAAGAGGCGAATCATCTATCCAGGTTTTATCTTCTCCAACAGCCATGGGACATCGGGCAGGTTTGGCCCCAGTCAATCCTGCTTCTTTTAAAATATCAAGGGCATACTTACGCTGAGAGATGACTAAAGAGTTGGGCTTCCGAGAGATTTCAATCCCCAAAAAGTACTTCGGAGAACCCATATCTTTCGTGACCAGATGTTGGCGAAGATGCTGCTTTGTAAAGGCTACCCCTTCCTGGTCATCGCTAGTGAGAAGAATATCATCAACATATACTTCAAGAACCACCAGTCCCGAAGAGGTTTTGCGAATAAATAGAGAGTGATCAGCAGAGCTCCGAGCAAAACCAACGGCCACCAAGATGCCGCTGAACTTGTCAAACCAAGCTCGAGGGATCTGCTTGAGGCCATAGATTGCCTTCTGTAGCCGGCATACACGTGTCTCCCCCTGAGCAATATACCCAGGGGGTTTCTCCATGTAGACGGCCTCCTGTAGATCACCATAAAGGAAGGCATTCTTGATATCCAGCTGGGAAAGTGGCCAGTCTTTGTTGACTGCCACAGAGAGAAGGACCCGTATAGTGCTGAGACGAGCCACAGGAGAGAAGGTGTCAAAGTAATCAACCCCATAGTTCTGAGTAAAGCCCTTAGCCATGAGGCGAGCTTTATAACGGTCCACAGTGCCATCTGGGCAAAATTTGACCACAAAGACCCAGCGACAGCCAACAACATCTGTATCAAAGGGAGGAGGGACAAGAGTCCAGGTACCCCGCTCTGTTAGGGTTGTCATTTCCTCATCCATGGCCATATTCCAGTGAGGAACAGCAAGGGCCTCCTGGTAAGAACGAGGTGTGGTAGTGGCATAGAAAGCCAGCGCAAAGACCCTGCGAGAAGAGGTAAGACAATCATATGAAACAACAGCAGCAAGGGGGTGTAGGGTACACGTCTGCACCCCTTTGCGACGAGCGATAGGAAGATCCAGGTCAGCGGGCTCTTCGGTATCCAGAGCATCCATGACAGAGAGAGCTGGCCCGGGAGGAGAGAGCGACGATAGCGGAGATGAGGGAGATGGAGGCGGAGAGAGAGGTGGAGGGATAGGAGTGGGCGGAGATGGAGGAGGGGCGGATATCGCAGTAGGAGATGAGGGAACGAATGGAATAACAGGAGAATCAGAGGTGGGGGAAGAGACTAGGATTCATCCGAGAAGTAGGAGGCATTCTCGAAGAAGGTAACGTCAGCAGAGACGAACTGCTTACGAAGAACAGGGTCAAAGCAGCAGTAGCCTTTCTGAGTGGCGGAGTACCCCAGAAAGATATATTTGGTGGAGCGAGGGGAGAGCTTATCACGGGTGGCAGATGGGGCATGCACAAAAGCAGTGCACCCAAAGATTCGGAGAGGGAGAGAAAAGGCTCCTTGCCTGGATAAAGGATGGAAAAAGGGGGTTTTTTAGTTGAGAACAGAGGAGGGAATGCGATTGATGAGATAGCAGGCAAGAAGAACAGCATAGCCCCAATATGAGCGAGGGACATGCATTTGTGCCATCAATGTGCGAGCGACATCGAGGAGGTGACGGTTTTTGCATTCCGCCACCCCATTTTGTTGGGTGGTGTAGACACAGCTTGTCTGATGAATAACGCTATGTTGCACACAGAAGGAGGTAAAAGCATGACTTAAGTACTCTTTTGCATTTTCAGATCGAAAAGTTTTAATACCAACACCAAACTTATTTTTGATTAAATGATAAAAGAGGTCCATACATTAAAAAGTTCAGAGCGATCTCGTAAGAGATACACCCAAGTACATCTAGAAAAGTCATCGATAAAGGTTACAAAATAAGAACTACCCCGACCAACAGTAAGGGTAGGAGCAGGCCCCCAGATATCGGAGTGGACTAGATCAAATGGACGAGTTGATCCCCGACCTTGCTTCGGCGGGAAGGAGGAACGATGATGCTTGCCAAGTTGACAGGCTTCGCAGTTGAGAGGAGTATTGGAGGGAGGGAGGTGGGGTAGAAGCTGATGTAGAAGCCGTGGTGGAGGATGACCGAGACGGAGGTGCCACAGGAGAAGATCCGTACAAGAAGAAGAGAAGACGGACAAAGCGGAAACATTGTCGAGGAAGTAGAGGCCGCCGCTCTCAGTCCCAGTAGCAATCGTCCGCTGGGAGCTCGAATCCTGAAAAGAACAAGAAGATGGAGTAAACGTTACAGAACATTGAAGCTACTTGCACAAAGAAGTAACCGACAATAGATTGCACGAAAACTTGGGCACATAGAGAGTGTCCTCTAGCCGAAGGGACGGAGTAACATGAACTACTCCCGACCCATGAACCGGGGAGGGAGAACCGTCTGCAATGAGGACCGGGGGCAACCGATCATGTTGTTCGAGGAGAGAGAAGCATTGAGGATTGCCCGTCATATGATTAGTTACTCCGGAGTCGAAAAGCCATTTACCTTTAGTGACCACATGGGCACTACCTGATGATGTGACCACGAAAGCAGACGGCTTGGAAGAGGACGCAGAAGAGTCACCCGAGGGGCGAAGATGGGGATGCTTCATCCAGCAGCGGTCAGAAGTATGTCCAGTGCAGCCGCAGTGAGAGTAGAGGTAGCGGGAAGAAGGACATTCGCCAGACTGATGACTGCGGCTACTAGAGCCACTCCGCTGAGTGTGATGACCATAGTTATCCGGTGGAGAAGGAGCAGGCAGAAGCGGGCGCTGAAAGAGAGAGGTGACAGCGGCGATGCGAGCAGCGGTGGCATCTAAAGTAGGAGATTCCGCCTCACCCAGAATTTGTTGGCGGATCATGTCATAAGTGTCAGGAAGACGTGGCAGATAACACACAACCAGAAGCTCCTGGAAGTGCTTGTGTTGTTGAGCCAAATCCGCAGAAAAGGGGCGATTCTGAAGAATCTCAGCCCCAAGAGCTTGAACTTGTTGGTAGGCAGCACCAGGAGACAAGGTAGGCCGGGCAAAGAGGTCCGCATACAACATATAGATGCGGGACGTCTGAGCCCCTTTGGAGTATAGAGCAGCAAGATGAAGCCAAGCGGCCTTCACCGTCTCATCATGACGGATGACGGGAAGGCACTCATCAGATAGACTGTTAGCGAGCCAAGTACGCACAAGCGCGTCACTCGCATCCCAGTCATCAAAGAGAGGTGAAGTGGTAGGAGGGGCGTCATCAACGAGATGGTGGCGTTTGCGTTGCGAGCGAAGGAGAAAAGTGATAGAGACGCTCTAATATAGGTAGTTGGAGCCGACAAGCTTGGAAACGGTGCCTAGGTTCCCGGAAGAAGTAGGAGGTAGAGGCGGAGCCGGATTGGCAACAGGGGTGGCGACAGGAGTGGTGGTAGTGGAAGCATCAGAAAGAGCCATAAGAGCAAACAGCAGGAAGCCACGCGGTTAGGAAACAAGCCGCGCGGATAGGCAGAACAAAAACTGCAGCGGTCAGGATGTCAAACACTAGCTGCCAGAAAGACCACGACCAAGCCGCAGTATCAAGCAGAGGGGAAGAAGTCGAGCGGCAAGCAGACAGTCCGCTCGAATAGAAGCACAAGAGAAGGCAAGGCACACGACGATAGGTCGCGGCAAACAAGGCGACAGATCACAGCGAACAAGGCAACAGGTCACGCACACAGAGGGCAATGACAAGGAAAGAAGGAGACCGCGCGGACAGGGCGCAAGCCGGAGAAGCAAGTCGCGCGGACAGAGAGGGCTCACAGAATCAGGAGGAAAGGTTCGATTCCTCTGATACCATGTAAGAAGCGAACTAAAACAAGCCGAAAATGGTATAACTAAAATTTTATTATCAGAAAAAGTTATCTATTACAAAGGTATGCCCTCCCTTATATAGAATGGAGGAGAGATGAGAGAATACAAATAAGAGATGTGGGACTAAAAAATACAGGACTAAGCGGACTATACAGAACAAACCGCACAAGCTCCGCGGTTAGACAGAAGGGCTAACCGCACGGCTACCACCAGAGAGAGAAAGACCGCCAGTGGAGACCGCCTGACCGCTCGGCAACCGCACAGCAATAGCACAGGAATCAAACCGCTGACTCCAAACCGCCAGACCGCGCGGTCTCCAAACCGCCAAGACAGACTGCCAGACCACCCGGTCACCAACTTCAATATCTTCTAAAACAACAGCTTATATGAGGTGGCATATTGAGAAGCATATAGAGATAGAAGGTACTCTGAGTCATCCTGTAGATTCACTTGCATGGAAGAGTTTTGATGCGCACTATCCCAGTTTTGTCGCAGATCCACGTAATGTTAGGCTTGGATTGGCTGCTAATGGGTTCAATCTGTTTTGAAATATGAGTACTACTTATAGTATGTGGCAAGTTGTGCTAATTCTATATAATATGTCGTTATACAAAGGTATGAAAGATGAGTTTCTTATGATGTCATTATTAATTACAGGCCCACGTGCGCCTGGAAAAGATATTGAAATTTATCTTAGACCATTGATAGAAGAATTAAAAGAATTATGGAATGGTGTTGAGACTTATGATACATACACCAAAGAGACTTTTAAAATGCATGCTGCACTTATGTGGACAATTAATTATTTTCCAGATCTTAGTAATTTATTTGGGTGGAACACAAAGGGTTACGGGGCATGCCCAACATGTTTATATGATACAGATTCTAAAAGAATTTGAAGTAAGATATACTACCTGGGACATTGTCGTTATCTACATAAAGATCACCCTTATCGAAGGAGTAAATTATTCAATCGAAAGTCGGAAACATGTTCAAAACCAAGGGAGTGGAGTGGTACATAATTTATTTTAGATTTAACCAAACTCGAACTTAACTTTGATAAATTCGGAAAACACCCAAGAAAGCGAAAGAGGAAGCGCAATAGTGAAGAAGGAAATTGGGTAAAGATAAGCATCTTTTTTGAACTACCTTACTAACATAAGCTTCTGATATGACACAACGTTGATGTAATGCATGTTGTAAAAAATATTTGTGATAGTGTGTTGGTCACATTGATGAACATTGATGGAAAAAACAAAGATAGAAAAAAAGCGTGAGAAGATTTGCGATACCTTAACATTAGGAAGGAGTTAAACTTGATTAAAAATGGAAGCACTATAATAAAACCTCAAGCATTATATAATCTATCTTCCAATGAGAAAAAAAGGTTTTGCAATTTTTTAAAAAATGTCAAGTTTCCGGATGGATATACGTCAAATATTTCAAGATGCGTAAAGTATGGGAAGATTTATGGACTTAAATCTCATGATTGCCATGTTCTACTACAACGGTTAATTCCTATTGGCATTCGTGGGTTTTTATGCCCAGATGTCATAGAGACACTATATGAGCTAGGAGATTTTTTTAAAATTTTATGCTCAAAGACACTAAAGGTAGAGCATATCGAGAAGTTGGAGAGTAACATCCAAATTATTTTGTGCAAATTGGAGAGAATACTCCCTCCAACATTTTTTGATGTAATGATTCACTTGGCTATTTACCTTCCAAAAGAGGCAAATATTGCTGGCCAAGTTCACTCACGTTGGATGTACCCGATTGAAAGGTACTTATTTTTTTATGCATTTATACTTTATTATCTTACATAGGATAAATGAACAATTTTGTTGATATTATCATTGAGTTTTCCCTTTAGGTTTCTTAAAACTCTTAAAAGATTCATACGTAATAAAGCTCATCCAAAGGGTTCTATAGCGGAAGGATATATTGTAAAAGAGTCTTTGACATTTGTGTCAATGTACCTAAATAAAATAGAAACAAAGTTCAATAAAGAAAATAGAAATGAAGATTCAGTGGTGCATCAACAAGAGTGTGAATTGTCTGTTATTGCTTCAAAATTGAGACCCTTCGGACTTCTTCGCCATTGCAAAGCACTTTCTAAAAAGGATATAGATGAAACTCATAAATTCATATTAAACAATTGTAGCAAAGTAGATGATTTTCAAAGGTTCGATACATGAAAAAGCTCAATTTCCTTACTTTGTAACTAATTTTAATGTACTTATTTTAAATAGTAAGCATATGGAGGAGCTTAAAAGGGAAAATGAAAGAAACATTGACAAAACTCATCAAGAGCAGTTTCATTATTGGTTTCAGCTCTTTTAAGCTCCTAATACGAGGATACCCTTAAGGACTGTTAATTTATAGTATCACCTATCTAATTAGCTTCATATTGTATTTTGTATAGATAAATAGAGTGCATCACACAAACTCGGGCGATGTCTCCGAAGAATTATGGGCATTGGCAAATGGTCCACAATCATATTAAGGCTTTCTAAAACATACACTATGCCTTTATACTTTATTACTTCTACTTAGTATAACTTTGATATATCTGAAATTATTGTTATGTTGTTCTTTGGGCCTTATGGTGGGATTTTTGTACAGATTCATTTAACAATTATAAAAATTCATTATTTTCCATCATGGAGTAGTGATGGAAAAATTTGTGCAAATGCAATGTGTCACATAATATATGATTTCCCTCTTCAACCCGAGTCAGTACATGCTCCTCCGCAAATTCACTGCCATCTTGGTGATACCGTGGTGCGCTGAGTACTGAGAATAGTGTGCCTTTCTGAGTATATCCCCCTGGATACCGCCTCCTGTGGGTATATATACATGGCCACGGAAATGAACAAGGTCATCACCCAATGAATAGTTCTCCGACATGCCCCCTTCCAGGGTTATGAATACTGGCTCCAAATCTGCATCCAGCCTCTACTGTGTCCTGATGCGCTCCCGTATATCACACTCGATGAACAAGGAGTTCAAGTACTCCCGATTAACATCTAGCTAAGCTCTTAAAAACCATGGTAATGTGCTTATCCTCCATCATCCGTACTAGCTCCAGAGACATCATCCGGGTCTCCGGTCCAGTAGTGTCGGCTCTCCTGCTCAAGAAATCCACCATAGTGTTCGCCTTCCCCGGGTGAAAATGCATCTTGTAGTCTTAGTCGCACAGGAACTCAAGCAATCTCTGCTGGTGCAGATTTAGATCCTTCTACATGTCAATATACTTGTGGTTCTTGTGATCTGAGAAGATATCACAAGAAGATATAATAATGAACCTTATACAAGTAATGCATCCAAATCTTCAACGCGAATACCACTTCCCGAGGTCGAAATTATGTACGGGGTATTTTGCTAGTGAATCTTCAGCTGTCTCGAAGCATATGTGATGACATGTCCTTACTGCAATAGGACTGCACCCATTCCCTGATATGATGCGTCGGTATAAATGTGAAATCCTTCCTTCCCAAATGGAAGTGCAAGGATGGGAGAAGACGTGAGCCTGTCCTTTAACTCCTAGAATGCTGCTTTGTACTTCTCGATCTAAGTAAAAGCTGCATCCTTCTTCGTCAATGATTTGAGGGGGAGTCCTACCCTTGAGAACCCCTCCACGAACTTGTGATAATATCTCGCAAGTCCCTAGAAAATGCATATATCTGAAGCTGACATTGGCCTCGACCAATCTCGAACTGCCTGTACCTTGGCCGGGTCCTCGACCAACTCAGATCCACTAATAGTATGCCCCAAAAATGTTACCTCCTGCAGCCAAAACTAGCACTTTGAGAACTTTGCATACATCTGATGCTCTCTTAGCTTGCCAAACACCAGTGCCAAATACTGGGTTTTCTCCTCCTTCATCCTTGAGTAGATTAGAATGTCGTCAATTAAAATTATAACAAATCTATCCACTTAGGGTTCAAATACACAGTTCATCAGACTCATGAATGTAGAAGGTGCATTCGTGAGCCCGAAGGGCATCACCAGGAACTCGTATAGGCCATATTGAGAACTAAAGGCTGTCTTCGGTATATCTCTTTTCATACCTCCTGTAATCCAGATCGTGTAACCCCGAGAACCTGGCCAGATGAGAAAATTCTGTCTGGTACTATGTCACTGATCTGGTCCCCTGCATGATGTTCAAAAAACTCTCCTCCAACTCATCGCTATCTATAACAGACATGAAGTGCTCCAGGAAGGCCTCACAGAACTCATCCCATGAAATATCTGACAACTCCCTATCTCAATATGTTGAGTCCAGCATGGACTTCCACCACCTCTTTGCGTGAACATCCAGTGTAGAAGTCTCCAAAGGAACTGCCTGCCTAATAGGGCACCTGATGCCATCAAGCATCTCCTAAATGGCCTCGAGCCACTCCTCCATATTTACCACATTCTCTGTCCAGTGGTACATCGGGGGGGGGGACATATTCTTGAAGGCACTCAGCCAATTCGATCCGAGATTTGGCTGTTGGGCTGAGGCATGCTGCCAGATAGAGACGTGGAGTACCTATCACTGGTTCCTAACACCGAAACCAAACAAGCAAAGCAGCTGGGACCCAAAAGTTCCCGAACACATACCACCGAAATGGCCGGAGAATTATGGCGAGCTGCGGTTAAGGATTGGGTGAGACCTGTGTCTCCCAAAGAGATCAGAAGCTTCTTGGGCTTGGCTGGTTATTATAGAAGGTTTGTAGAAGGATTCTCTACCTTGTCTGCGTCGTTGTCTAAGTTGATGCAGGATAAGGTAGCCTTCATAAGGAACGATAAGTGCGAAGAGGCTTTTGAAGAATTGAATAGAATATTATGTTCAGATCCAATTCTGTCTTTGCCAACGGGAGGGTTGGATTGTGGCGTCTATGTGGACGCATCACACATGGGCCTTGGTTGCGTGTTGATGCAAGAAGGTCGAGTCATTACGTATGGGTCTTGGCAGCTCAAGATCCGTGAAAGGAATTACCCTACGCACGACCTAGAGTTTGCTGCAGTGATTTATGCATTGAAATTATGGAGATATCTATTGTACGGCGCGCAGTGTAAGATATATACGGATCATAAGAGCTTGAAATATATCTTCACTCAAAAGGAATTGAACCTGCCCCAACGCCGATGGTTGGAATATGTGGCGGATTATGAAGTTGATATTCTGTATCATTCGGTCAAGGCTAACGTGGTAGCAGACGCCCTTAGCAGAAAGTCAGGTAGAATTTTCAACCTCTCTGTAGATTTGTTGATTGAGGAGTTTCTTTTGATGGACATCTCCGTTGGGAGTAGTAGTTCACCGAGTTGGTTGGAAATATCTGAGCCTTCACGGATTTCTCTGACGAGGCTTCATCAAAAGGACTATTCCGATCTTCTGCACCTTTACGATAGAACCGAGAAGGGGGAGCTGCCAGATTTTTCGATTGATGACGCTAGTGCTTTAACGTACCGTGGTAGATTTTGCATCCCCAATGATAAGAGCATACAAGACAAGTTATGCAGTGAGGTGCACGGTTCCAGTGTGGCCTGCCATCCAGGCTCTACTAAGATGTATCTGGATTTAAAGAAGATCACCTGGTGGATTAGGATGAAGAAAGATATAGTGAGGTTTGTATCTGAATGCTTTACTTTCAAGAGAGTTAAGACCGATCATGGAAGGCCTGGTGGCAAGTTAGTGCCCCTTTTTATCCTAGCTTGGAAATGGGAAAGTATCTCCATGGATTTTATTACCGGTTTGCTGAGATCTTCCCGTGGACATGATTCAGTGTGGGTAATCATGGATAGATTTACGAAGTGTGCGCACTTCGTCCCTTTTAAGATTGGTTATCCGATGAATAAGATAGCAGAGCTTTATGTGGATAAGGTGATCAGATTGCTTGAGGTGCTAGTGAGCATTGTGTCAGATCGAGACTCCAAGTTCACATCTCACTTTGGAAGAGCCTTCAGGAAAGGCTGGGCACCGATTTGAGATTTTCTACGGCTTATCATCTGCAGACCAATGGTCAAACGGAAAGGGTTGATCAAATTGTGGAAGATATGATCCGCTGTTATATTCTGGACCACGGTGGGGCGTGGGATGAGCGGTTAAGGTCAATGGAATTTACCTACAATAACAGTTATCAGGCGAGTCTGTAAATGGCTCCTTTTGAAGCTCTGAATGGGATGCAGTGTAGGACTCCCTTGTTCTGGACAGAGGTTTGAGAAAGGATACTGTCTGGTCTTGAGGTGCTTGAGGAAATGGAAATTTCAGTAAAGCTTGTTCGGGAGTAGCTCCAGATAGCTCAAGAGAGCTAGGAGAAGAACGCCAACTAGCGTAGGTAAGATTTGACTTTTGTTGGAGTGGACATGGTTTTTCTGAAGGTTTGCCTTATGTATGGAGTTAGAAGGTTCGGTAGGAACCATAAGTTGGATCCAAGATTTGTTGGACCGTTCAGGGTGCTGAGCGGATTGGTGTTTCTGCGTATAGGCTAGTTTTGCCCACAAACTTCCCAGGTGTGCATAACGTGTTTCACGTAAGTCAACTGCGGAAGTGTGTTCTAAGAGACAGGCATGTTCTAGATTTAGGTCCCCAGTTGGAGCCTAACCTCTCTTATGTGGAGGTGCTTGTTCGTATTCTGGATGTTAAGTTTCGGGTCTTGCGGAAGAAGACGATCCCGATGGTGTAAGTTTTGTGGAGGAACCAAGATGTGGAGATCGCGACTTGAGAGTTGGAGTCAGCAATGAGGACGGCCGATCCTCACCTGTTCTCCTGATGTTTTGCTGGTATGTTTGTTTTCTTTTGGCCTGTTTTGCCATTTTACTTTCCTCCCGATTAGGAGTGTTGTGTGTAAAGTTTCGGGATGAAACTTTCTTTAAGGGGGAGTGACTATAACACCCCCGGTTTTTCTGCGATCGTTATATCGTTTCTTTAGTGTTACCTTGATGCATGTTAGGCTTGTGCCGATCTTTAGAGCGTGGTCTTTGCTATCCCTTTCCTGTGTGGCTGGTTTGTAGCCTGTTGGCAAAATTCCCTAGCCAGTCGGGTCTATTTTGATGACCGGTGGGGTCTTTCGAGGAATGCTTGAGTTTTGGCTTCGGGTGGTGTTTGCCCGAGTTTTGTTCGTCGGATGTTCATTTCGACTTCGTCATTGGATTCTTAGCGTTGGTTTTCAGCTGCGGCGCGAGTTTCGCGCGTTTCCGAGATCGTTTGTGTTTACGTCATTTTTGGACGCTTTATGATGTTTGTATTATATATATATTATTATAAGTAATAGTATAAATATGGTTAGGTTTTTGGGTTCGGCCGATCGTGCGTCTTCTTCTTCCCAAACCCGACGGCATGTTCGATTTCGTGAAGAGCAGGAGAACGGAGGACTCGGCGGAGCTTCAGTCAGCGGTGAGCGGCGTTGGAGGGCTTGGTTTCCTTGTCCGAGTAGGTTTTCGAGTTGCTCTCGGCGAGGGCTTCGTAGTGGAGGTAAGATTCATCCGTTTCTTTGAGTTTTTGAGGTTAGGGTTAGGGGTTTTCACTTGATTTCATCCGCTAAAGTTTCAGGAAACGTAGCTCAGTGTTCCTTGTGGTTGGATCTTGAAGCGGCAAGGGCGGGCGGCGGCGTCTCCGGTGGTTTCGAGGCAAGTGGATTTTTCTTCCCTTGCTTGCTCCGTTTCTTTCCTATTATCTTCCCTTTTCTTCTCGTTTTGATTAAGTGTAAGTTATAGGGCTAGATATCTAGGAGAAATCTAGGCTAAGACGAAAAAAATAGCACTTAGAAGAGAGACTTTGAAATTCCTGCATTACGAGGTGAATTCTCCGGATATCATGGTGATATCCGACGAATTCGTCGGTTATCAGTAAGGATAACCGGCGGCTAGATTTCGGGGTTCGCTAAGGCTAATTCGCCGGATATCACCGCGGATATCCGACGAATTCGCCTGGTATCAGTGGTGATACCTGATAGCTGAGCAGCGTTAGGATGCCAAGAAAATTTTGCCGGGTATCACTAGCGATACTCGACAAATTTGCCGGCTTTTCTCGACAGTACCCGATGAATTCGCCTTGTATCAACGATGATACCAGATGAATTCCGTGGGACTTGTCCGTTGTTTTTCGTTGTGTTCGACGTTCTCGCTGAGTAAAGTCTTTGGGGACTTGGTTTGGGACGTTTGACCCCAAACATCGGGGAGTGTGACTAGGTGTTGTTGATAGGAGTTAAGTGGGGATAGGACTATTAGATTGAATCGTATCATTAATATGCGGCGATGCATGGGTCTCTGAATAGAGGCGGCTCTTGGTGGCTTGTTATGCCAAGTGGCCACGTTTTTTCCGAGGCCTTTGGGACATTCTGGGTCCCTGAGAGGTGCTCTTTGTGTGTTGGACCCTGTGGCTGTCACCCACTGCATTTGAGATGAGGGTCACCAAGTGTTAACGATTTCTTGTCTTGTGTTGGACTGTTGTTCCTGCTCTTGTTTTGTTTATTGGCTTGTTTAGCCGTTTTCTAGTTTTGCTTCAGCAGGTTTGAGCCAAAGCAGGTTGATTTACCCTTTGCACTTGGTACATTATTCTTCAGTATTTACTGATGACTTTTGTTATTTTAATCTTGCTCATTTTGCTGACTTGTTGCAGGGCTTGACAGCTTGGTTGGTGGGGGTTTGTTTTTCCTCGTTTGTTAATCCTTCCCTTAGCTCTTAGCTTATATATATTTTTTTTATGCTTGCTTTGTTTCTTCTTTGCTAAGGTATTCTATCTTTTATGCCTCGGGTCCAGGTTGCAGCCGTCTGAGCGGCTATGTTGGAGCTGTGTTTGGTTTGCTGCCTTGTGGAGGCGTTTCTCTCACTTTTTGGTGAGATTCTTCATAGTTTTATTAGTACATACATACTTACTCACCGAGGGGTTCGTGTCAAGTTGTTGACGCCCTTCAGTGGTTCTCTTTTAGACTGCTGCGTACTTTTCCTATGCTGTTAGTTACCCATTTTAAGGGTTGTTTACTTGCCTCTCTGGGATGTTTTATGTTAGGATGCATGTTAGTTATTTTGCCTAATAAATCCTACTATTAGTATATCTTACATCTCATGTTTTTAAACCTAAAAGATGTACTTTTCAGCTATCGTAAAATGTATCTTTTACTTATACTAAATCTAGAGTCTTGTATAACCTGAGCTGTCCTTCGGGGACGTTTACGCTCAGGTAGGATGTTGAGTCAAGTCAATTAATGTATTTTCCGCGGTGTAAAACTATGTTTTCTCCTAAGTGGGCTAGATGAACCACTGGGCCGAGGGATACGACCTCTAACTAAAACTAATTTTCTATCCATTATAACCTTGGATTCCTTTTTTTTTGAGGAAGCTGGAGTTTTGCCGGAGCGTCGGCAGTTATCCCCTGCTCGACGTGGCATCACAACGCATTTTTTCTCATGCTCTAATACTTGCTAAATTCGGAGAAAATGCGGGTTGTGACACTATGCGTCCACATACATAACATACTCTGTCCCTTCCGTAGGCAAGGTCAACACCGGAGGAGTGCACAATCTCCTCTTTAATTCCAAAAAAGCTTCCTCACACTTATCGCTCCGCACAAAAGCTACGTTCTTTTGCATTAGTTTAGTCATAGGCGAAGAAAACATAGAGAAACACTATACAAATCTCTTATAATATCCTGCAAACCCTAGGAAGCTCCTTTCTCTTTGGGAGTGGTCGGCCTATTCCAATCCATGACAGCAGCTATCTTCTCAAGGTCCACAGAAATTCCATCCTTATCAATCACATGGCCCAGAAAAGAAACCTTAGGGAGCCAAAACTCGCACTTACATAGCTTGGCATACAACTTATACTCCCTCAAGATAGACAAAACTAAGAGCAAGTGTTGAGCATGCTCTTCAGTACTGCGGGAGTATACCAGAACATCATCTATAAGCACAACCACGAAATGTTCCAGGAAATCCTTAAATACTCTGTTTATCATATCCATAAAGGCAGAGCGTACATTAGTCAATCCAAAAGACATCACCAAAAACTCAAAATGCCCATGTCGTAAACAAAAAGTTTTCTGTGGAATATCTGTCTCGCGAATCCTCAACTGATGGTAGCCTAATCGAAGATCAATCTTTGAAAACATAAAGCTGTCATGTAACTAATCAAACAGATCATCAATCCTTGGCAGAGGATATCTATTCTTGATGTTCACCTTATTAAGCTCTCTATAATCGATGCAAAGCCTCATCGATCAATCCTTTTTCTTTACAAACAGTAAAGGAGCACCCCACAGAAAAAAAACTTGGCCTAATAAAACCGTTCTACAGTAACTCATCCAATTACGTATGCAGCTCGTCCAGCTCACGCGGGGCCATACGATACGGCGCCTTAACAATAGGATGGGTACCCGGCTCCAAATCTATAACCAACTCCATGTCTCTCTCGGGAGGAAGACCAGGAAGATTATCAGGAAAAACATCAGGAAACTCGCGCACAATAGTAAGCTCCTCAACCCGCGGAAAACTACAAGCAGTCGCCAACACTGACACCAAACAATAAAAACATCTTAAATTTACCAGATTCTGAGGACGTACCCCAGAAATAATCGGATACACTTGGTGCGAAAAACCATAAATGCTCCTGGGTTGACTGTTGTCCATCTTTAAGTCCAAGCACTTAACCTTGCACTGAATGAACGCATTATAATAGGACAACCAGTCCATGCCCAAAATCACATCAAAATCTTCCAAGTCTATCACCTTCAGATCAGTAATGGCTAGAAAATCCCCTAAATGAATTAGACAACTCTGTATGCCTTGGTTTGATACCACTGATTCGCTAGATGGAAACTTGACACAGAACGCAACACCAACAAGATCGTGGGTCAAACCGTGATGCTCTCCGAAGGTTCTAGCCACGAATGAGTGGGTAGCACCAGAATCGAAAAGAACACGAACCCAACGGTTCTTGACCTTAAACTTTCCTATAAAATCGTATACGCAACTAAGGAAATGTACGTTTAATCTACAACTACAAACAAAAAGCCTGAACTAGGTTAGGATCTAACCTGAGATAACTTGCGAAGACGTCTGAGCTTCCTCAGAAAATATTACGTTTAGCTTGTTCTTCCCCTTGTCTAAAAGCTATGGCAGCGATAAAGCCTGAAGAGGAACTGGTTGCAACGGGGGCTGAGCCTGCAGGCACTTCGACTTAACATGACCCTTCTACCTACACTAGAAGCAGGTCTTGTCCTTATGCCAATAGTGGGCAGCGTCGTGCCCCCTCCTTTTATAAACAGAACTAAACGAATCCCCTTTAGGAGCACTCTGAATCGCATGAACCTACTCTTTCTTCTGAGCTCCTAATCTCTAGTAACATCTTTCAAAAGGATGGCCTGGTCGACCGCAAAAACTATATATCTCCTTGCTTCTTTTCCCTGAAGTGTTGCCAGATTCTCGGGAACTTTTACCCACATCGGTCTTCCTCTTATACTTTCTCATTTGTTGACCTCGATTCTTAGCATTGTCAATCACCTCAACCTTTAGAGAATCCTCCACAACTTCAACATAGCTTTCAGATCCATAAGCACTAGCTAGCTGCTGTATGTCGTTCCTAAGACCACCAAGAAATCATTTAACTCAGTTTGACTCTGAAGACACCATGTTTGGGGAAAAATGACTCAGCTTGCTGAACTCCACCTCGTACTCGGTAACAGTAAGCTGTCTTTTCTTTAAAAGCAGAAAATCATTCTTTAGGCGGTCTCTCTCTACCAAAGGCAGAAACTTCTTCAGCAGTAACTCCTTGAAGGATTCCCATGAACATCCATCCTTAAGATTCTCCTTCTCTCTCAGCCACCAACTCTTAGCAAGTCCCTTGAGTTGATACGCAGCGACCATCACCCTCTGGTATGCTGAAATTCTTGAGTATGCAAACATCTCCTCAATGGCTATTATCCAGTCATCTAAAGCAATAAAATATGATCTACCGTCATAGGTAGGGGATCCTAGTCTCTGAAAATGCGAAATAAATGTCATCTCTGGTGGTAACAACACTGGGGTAACCAAAGGGGCTGGAGGAATAGGAACAGTCTGGCCTACAGCCGTATCCTACACTCGCGACAGCTGTCCTAACACAACTGATAGCAATACTTGGACCTGCGTCTTCATATCCAACATCTATCTAGATAAAGCCTCATTACTCTATCGCAGACTTTCAATCACCGCTTCGCTCTGCGCACCTGAAGACTCGCCCTATGACTGGGGAGTTGACTTGGTCGCCACACGCTTAGGCGCCATCTAAACAAATAACGAACATCTAATCAAAACCTTGCCTAACCACTAGCACTGAACAACATAGTCCAGACAAAACATAATTAAGTACTTGCTCATGCTGCTAGCTTGCTCCGGGATTTTCAATTATGATGTCTTGCCTAAACTTAGGATGATATACCATCATCCCACTAACTCATGTGCCTAAAACATGAATGCATGAATTCTTATTCTTTTTGACTCAAAACCATGTGTGTGCACATTTCATCATGTAAGTCTTTTGCTTGGCACGTGTGTTGATGTAATGTTATGCCATGAATGTTGTGCTATGCAATCAAAAAAGGCCTTAATGCATGTTATGACCGGCGTACACATGAAATGTTATGCATCCCATACTACATAACATCGCATGCAACGAAAAAAAAAGAAAACATGCTAATGGGAACCCTTGTGATGATGGTTATACATCCCATACTACATAACCATCACATGTTGCCACCTATGGTGGATCGATATACAAACACATATTATTCATCTCATACTACATAATATGCCTCGTATACTTCTTATTATGTTATGAGTGTAGTGTTTGTGCTTCAGCCAAGACGTACTGATGACACATCGGTGTGTGTATGTAATGAAACTAGACGACCAACACAGACCTGAGATAGTTGTTCGACCAATTGTCCAACAACCTATCCCTCTGATACAACTTGTCACAACCCACATTTTCTTCGCATTAAAGGATATATCAGAGTAAGGAGAAAATACGCGCCGTGATGCCACGTTAGTAGGGGATAACTGCAGACGTTCAGGCAACACCTCAACTAAACACCTTTTAGAAAGATTTATAAGTTATTTGACAAAAAACAAGTTTTAAGTTAAGCAGTTAGTTGTATCCCTCGGCTTAGTGGATCAACTAGTCCACGAGTGAAAATATAGTTATAAGCTGCGGAAATAATTTAATTATGTTGATTTAACATCCTACGCGAGCATAAGCATCCCCGAAGGATAACCCGCGGCATGCAAGACTCTAAATTTATTATAAGTATAGAAGTAGTCTTTACGTTAGCTTAAAATAGTATCTTAGTTTTGGAAAGATGACATGTATGAGTTACTAGTAGTAATGCTTTTATAAGTTAAAATACCTAACATGCAACCTAGATAAAACATTTCCCAGAGAACAAGTATAAACAACAACAGAAAAGGCAACTCAGCAGCTAAACATAGTACTTAATATTTCAAATAAAACCACCAGTGGGCGTCAACCTCCTAACACAAACCCACCGAAGGTATACATGTATGTACTAACAGTGAAAGCTCAACACTACCTCACTACAGTGAGGAAAATCTCTGTAACAAAGTAGTCCACTAGCAAACCAACCTAACCGCTCAACCGGTACTGCCCGGAACCTGAGGTATTGAAAAGAAGAAAACCACAACAAGAAATACAAGTGGCAAAGGAAAATAATCAGGTAATAAGTACAAAGAAAGAAAAGGGTTTATCAAACCAGAGTACAAGAAATGCTGAAGACCACAGCTGGTTAGCCAAATAAATATAAATACAGCAAGAGTCTGCAATGATGGAATTAATTGGATAAATGCACCAAGTGCAGAACGAAGCCATGTTTCGATAATATCTGCTAGGATTATTATATAAAATATAGACTGATCTAAGAAGCAAACTGAGCACAAAACAACTCGAATAACGTGAATCACTAACACTTGATAAAATATCAACCGGGCCGGAGTGGGTGACCAATTGTCCCATACCAGGGTCCTAAACCCAAATGTCTCAAAAAAAGAAGGCCCTGTAGGGGTGACCATTTGTCCAAGACCAAACCAACATTCCTCAAAATAGAGACCAAACAACCACCAAGTGTAATGCTCCACAAACCGACATCCAGTTTGCGGTCCTTTATAGACTACCAACCTTCACAACCGAAGAAACATCAACCTAACAAAATCCTAAGTCTAAACCCAAAGAAAAACTTAAACAAGTCCTAAAACCACTATAAGGACCAAACATGATGAATCAGGCCAAAAACAACGAAAAATTCTAAGTCCTGACCAGATTTGGCGAGTATACCCAACGATCTACCTTGATATTTGACGAATCCTAAGTGATATACGGTGAATCATTCTATACTCGACGAAAATGCTGTGTAATACTCGACGAATTTTTTTGATACTCGCCGAATTTCCCTTGGCGACAGAACTAATCTCAGCAATACTCGACAAATTTGTCGAGATTACTCGATGAATTTGCCTTAAGCTCAAAAATCACTCAACGCTCTAAGCGCCACGCCTAAACCACTCAACGCCAAGTCATATACTCGATGAACTTGATGCCTAACTAGCCTTACATGATGAATTCGTCGAGAATACTCGACGAATCCAACTTCACTCAATGCTGCGCCAGTCAATACTCGACAAACCTGACTCCTTGATATTCGACGAAAAGGACTTAAGAAAAAATATACATACTCGACGAATTTACCTTAAATAATTTCTACCTCTAATTCATACTTGAAGAATTTTACCCGATATATACACTGAATTATCCTTGGGCTGAACTATGATACTCGATGGAAATTCCTTAGGTTGTAAGATATACTCAAAGGATTCCTAGCCAAAATTTTAGACTATTCTAAGGGCTCTTTTCAATACTAAGTCCTATATTATTGCAACCTTCTAAGGAGACGAAATAAACAAAATAAAAGGGAAAGAAACGGTTATAAGAAGAAAATCGCCACTTGCCTCAAAACTCTGGAAATCCGCCGCTCCGTGATAAGAATCGGCCGTCAAAGGTCTTAAGCATCGTTTCCTGAAACTTTTGGGGGGAAAAGGAGGTCAAAATCACAAACCCTAACACACAAAAATTGGAGAAATGGGGAAAACATACCACGATCGCGTAGATTTCGGCGAGATCTTTCCAAATCTCAAATCGTTTGACAAAATTGACCACCAAATTGCTAGAAATCATCGGCCAAAGGTACGCGAAATGCCATACTCCTCCTCTCTCTCGAAACAGGCGACTAGGGATGGGAAGACAATGAATAGGGTTTTGACGCGACCCTTATAACCGGCTATTTATATGTATAGATAAATAATTATATAATTATATTACAATTAATAATAGATAACCCCAAAATGACCTGAAATAAAAACCAACTCGGAATCTTACAAAATTCACACTGTAATTAAATACCAATGCTACGAATCTAACAGCGAAGTCGAAATCCAAATCCAGAAAACCAAACTCGGGCAAACACCTCCCAAAGTCAAAACACAAGCATTCCCTAAAAAAATCCACCGATTCACCAAAACAGACCCGGCTCTCGAGGGAATCTAGCAAATAGGCTAAAACCCAGCCACATTGAAAACCTAAAGAGAAGAAACAACACTCTAACAACGGCACATGCTAAACACGCGTTGACGTAACTCCCTGACGTCATAAATACACCGGAAAAAGAATTAACATAAATACTATAAAAAAAATCAGGGGCGTTACACCGGTCCAATAGGTCAATTGGCGCTTATCCCGAACCCGGTTCAGCCCATACACTAAACCAGCAAATATACTATGGAATGAAAATCCTCTAACTCATAAGCATTGAGTGGAATTGAGACCACTCAATGCCGTGTTGATTCCACTCAACGCCAACATCATTCCACAGGTTCTAAGTCAAAAGCATTGAGTGGCGTTGAGACCACTCAATGCAAACATCATTCCGCAGATTCTACGTAAAAAGCATTGCGTGGCGTTGAGACCACTCAATGCCGCGTTGAGTGGAATTGAGACCACTCAATGCCAACACCATTCCGTATATTCCAAGCAAAAAGCGTTGAGTGGCTTTGACAACACTAGACGCCGCATTGACTAGCATTGAGACCACTCAACACCAACATCATTCTGTAGATTCCAAGTAAAAATCATTGAGTGGTGTAGAGACCACTCAAATATGCATTGAGTGGCATTGAGACCACTCAATGCCAACATCATTCTGTAGATTCCAAGTAAAAAGAGTTGAGATGCGTTGAGACCACTCAACGCCACGTAGAGTGGCATTGAGACCACTCAATGCAAACATCATTCCACAGATTATAATTAAAAAGAGTTGAGTCGACTTACGACCACACAACGACGCATTGAGTGGCATTGAGTCTACTCAATGCCAACATCATTCCGCAGATTCCAAGTAAAAGGCGTTGAGTGGCGTTGAGACCATTCAATGCCGCATTGAGTGGCGTCGAGTACACTTGATGCTTTGTTGAATGGCTTCGAGACCACTCGATGCCTATAGTTTCCAGAATATTTTGTAAGTTAAATTCGTCGAGTGGAGTTGATTCCACTAAACGCACTCGACGCTTTGTCGGCTGGCGTCGAGTTTGAATCACTTGACTCTTCCCGAGCCTGATTCAATTCTCTTGACTCAAAACGCGTGTGGGGGGGGGGGGGGGGGGCTAGCGCAAAATTGGATGTTACACTATGAGTGAATATTGATAACAAAATTCTTTTGACTTAAACTCCTTTTCTTAAGCTGGCATTGAGTGATCTTTCTACACTCAACGCATTTGAAGTTAGACAGCTCTGCTTCAGTAGGCATTGAGTGAATGGAATTCACTCAACACATTTACACTTAGCAACATTTCTGTGTAGGCATTGAGTGAATTTCCTTCACTCAACACATTTCCACTTGGACAGAATTTCCTTAGTAGGCATTGAGTGAACTGCCTTCACACAATGCAATTGAACTTAGCTGAATTCCTTGAGCAGGCGTTGAGTGAACCTTTCTTCACTCAATGCATTTGTATTTAGTAGAATTTAAGTCATGTACCACTGAGGCTTTGAGAGATTGAATATCTATCGATGCTTTTTGGCCTTTGGCATTGAGTGGTGTGTGATCACTCATCACATCTATACTTAGCCAAATTTCTATCTCTCCCACATGATCTGTCTTCTGTCCAACCAAACCTTTGACTTATAAAACATGTCTAATCATTAAATAGTAGATTTTTTGCATATATGAACTTGAACACATATCAAATATATGCTTGTGTATATTATTGACATATGACCTTCAAATCAGGGATATTGTATTCAATGGAACCAACATCTTCTTTAATGACAATTTGATTTATAGCACCATTCATTCGGATCACTACCCTTGAAGATTATTCTTGCTACATTGCATGAAGAAAAATTCTTTGTTACTTTTAAGAAGTGCACATTTTTCGTATGCTCCATAGAATTCTTAGGATATATAGTGAGTTAGGAAGTTATTAAGGTGGAACCAGGAATGTTCTAATTTATTAAGGATTGGTCAAAACCTAAGTGCATCCATGACTTGAGATGATTTAATGGTTAAGCTACTTTTTATCACCATTTCATTAAGTACTTTAGTAGTATCATGGAACCCATTACGAAGTGTATTAAGAAGGGAAATTTTTAATGGACTACCTCTGCCACCATTGCATTCCAAACTATCAAAACATAAATGTTGGAGACTCTGATTCTTCACTTAGAAGACTTCACTAAGATTTTTGAACTATCATGTGATGCATCCAGAATCGGAGTTGGCAGAGTGCTAAGCCAAGAGGGACATCCTATTTGTTATTTTAGCGAGAAATTTGCAGGACCAAAACTAAATTATTCAAATAATGATCGGGAATTCTATGTGTTCATTCGTTGTCTCCAACATTACAGGCATTATCTCCTTCCCAAGGAATTCGTTATCCTTTCACATCATGAATCCCTTAGGTTCATAATTTCCCAACATAAAAACAGTTCCTGGAACGATAAATTTGTCTCCTTCCTAAAAGAGTACACATTTTCCCTCAAGCACCTTAATGGTTTACAAAACTGTGTCGTCGACACCCTTAGCCACCACACTTTATTTTTGACTACTATAAAAGTTAACGTCATCAGATTTGAAAGGGTAAAGGATAAGTACGACACTACCCAGATTTTAGGGATGCTTAGTTAAGTGCCCAACATGAATCCCATACAAATATTTTCTTCTACTATATTTGAGATGGTTAATTATTTGAGAATTCTTAGTTGTGTATCCCACAAATGTCACTACGCAATTTCATCATTTGGGAGATACATAGTGGTGGTATATGTGGACATTTTTGTCGCGATAAAATGATTTCACTAGTTGAAGATAAATTTTATTGGCCGAGTTTGAATACACTAGTTGGCAAGATTGTTAGTAGTTGTCAGACTTGCCAACAGGCTCTGGGAATTAAGACCAACGTTAGGTTATACACACCGCTCCCCATTCCTTCGATTCCTTGCTAAGATAAGAGCATGTACTTAATTTTATGCCTTCCCCCAACCATTCATCGGCATGACTCTATATTAGTGGTTGTAGAACGTTTCTCCAAATAGCCAATTTTATTACTTGTGTCAAGATGAGTGTTGCCTCCCACATCGCCAACCTTATTTCATAGAGGTAGTTAGTCTCCGTGGTGTACCCAAGACTATAATTTGTGATAGAAACGTCAAGTTTACTAGTTAGTTTTGGAAGACCCAATGGAAATTAATGGGTACTAAGCTTTTATTTTCTACGGCCTATCACCCTCAAACAGATGGGCAAATGGAAGTCATTAATCGTAATTTGGGAAACCTTTTACGGCGTCTTATGGGAGATCACAAAGGCACTTGGGATATCATCCATCCATATGCCCAACTAGCCTATAATCAAAATCGATCCACTGATCTATCACCAGTTGAGATTGTGCATGGTTACAAAGCACATTTGTACTTTATTTGATTCCACTAGCTCTTACTTACAAATCAAGTCACTTTGCACATGAGTTTGCTCAATACATTCATGATCTCAACAAACGCATATAAGAATAGTTAGCTACCCATTATTCTTATTATCAAACACATGTTATACATCATTGAGCTTCTAATTTTATGATGATGATTTGGTTATGGTTCGTTTACTCCTAGAGCAGTTACCTTTGGGCACCATTAAGAAATTGGCCTAAAGGAGAGCCAAATCCTTTAAAATTATTAAGAAACTGGGAGACAATGCTTCAAAGTTTTGGATTTAACGGTGTATGTCACTCCATCGCAAGAATTACTTCGCTCTCAATTCTCTTCTTCTAATGCATCTTCTTCTTCTTTAGGGTTGGGGGGGGTGTTATTTTGTTTCCGTGTCTCTCTTTCCATAGGATCCTATTATGGTTATATCGGATGGTGGGTTTACCGTTAATATTTTACCTCATATTGTTGGGTCCATTGATCCACGTGGCCTAGATTTGTATGAAGTCACACAAGTCAATGACACACACTAGTTTTATCTGATGTGTATTTGTGTTTATGCATGCAGGTCAGTCCCCAGTACACTGATTGGACAAGTGGACACCAAGAAAGCTGGTGATCCGGCAGGAAAATACTACTAAGTCCACAAGCGTTGAGTGGAGCAAACTCACTCAATGCCAGCTACTTAAGAAAGAAAGGTGGACAGAAAATAACAATAATTCCACAGGCATTTAGTGGAGAAAGCTCACTCAACGCCAGCTGCCTTAAGAAAGAAAGGTGGACAGAAAATTACACTAATTCCATATGAGTTGAGTGGAGCAAGCTCACTAAACTCCAGCAGCCTTGAGAAAGAATGCTGGATAGAAAAATATTATCAAGTCCACATGCATTCAGTGGAGTAAGCTCACTCAACACCAGAAGTCAAGGAAAGATGTTGGCAAGCAAGAAATTCAGCCAAGTCCACAGCCGTTGAGTGAAGCCAACTCACTCAACGCCATGAGACAAATAGCGCTGAGTCAGGTGTGGACAGTCAAAGCCAATGCATCAGCAAGCAGATAATTCAGCCAAGTCCACAGGCGTTGAGTGATGTCAACTCACTCAACACCATACTACTTAATTCGTTGAGTAAAGCTTATTCTGTCAAAGCCACAGAGTTTCTGCCAAAGAAAAAGATTCTAAGTACAAAAGCATTGAGTGAAGCAAGTTCACTCAACGCCAAATGACAGAAAGTGTTGAGACAAGCTTCATCACACAATGTCGTCAGACAGAAAGAAAAATTGGCTAAGTATAAAATCATTGAGTGAGGCCAGCTCACTCTGCGCCGTTAGATAGAAAGAAAAATTGGCTAAGTACAAAATCGTTGAGTGAGGCCAGCTCATTCAACGCCGTCAGACAGAAGGAAATTGGGCAAGTATAAAAGCATTGAGTGAGGCCAGCTCACTCAACGCTGTGAGACAGAAGAAAAATTGGCTAAGTATAAAAGCATTGAATGAGGCCAGCTCACTCAACGCCTTCAGATAGAGGAAGATTAAGCTAAGGCAAAAATCGTTGAGTGATGCTTACCCACTCAAAGCTCTCAATGACTAGACGAACTGAAGAAATGACTAAGTCAAGAATAATTGAGTGATGGCCATTCACTCAATGCTCTCAACGCCTGAAGAAATTTTGTGGATTTGGCTAAGTCCAGAATTGCTGACGTCAGCATGAGCCAGCAAAAGTCAACAAAGTCAACACAGTTCAATTTCTTTGCTGGAATGATGGAGTAAGCCATTGATGGTGCCAGCGACCAACTTTTGTCATATTCTTCAAATAGAATGTGGTAGATTGGCAATTAAGGTTGGGCCCACATCGCATAGAGCCGTTGATTGACAATTAAAAAATGGGAAATATTTACTGAGTCGATAATGAGCAATTTAGGGTTTTATGATTTTGCATTGCGGCTTGACATCGTCTTCTTCCTCTCCATTGTTGCCTAGCCTGAAGGTCTTGTTTAGATTTAGTCAACCTAAAAGTTAAAAGTGATAGTTGCTGCAATATTCATCTGTAATAGCAAGGTCAGGACCGATTCCTGAAAAAGGAGAGGCAGAGGTTTCTGCACGCTACTTCCAGAATAAGTTTTAATTCATCTGAAGATATCTGTCAACTTGTTGCTATGAAGAAGAGGTTAGGGGAGACTTAGTTTCTGTCTAGGAAGACAGACACAGAGAAATTTCTCTGGTGTCTGATTGATTCAAATCATTATTGTTTTCTATAGGATCCAATCTTGGATCAATGTGTAAGATTCATAAGTGAATCTATGTGGTAGGCATGTGTTATAAAGGCGGAAGTAGGTTATAGATTGGATCTGAGTGGTAGGGCATAGTGCCTGAGCTATAAGTCTTGAAGAAGATTGAGTGGTCCTACGGGGTCGTGTTGTAAGCTCCTTGGAGCTGGGATTTAGGTGAAGAGTTTTTTCTAACACACTGTTAGATATGCACAAAGGGACAGTGGATGTACCTATACTCTGGGGAACCACTATAATATATTGTTGGGTATTGTATCCACAATAACCCAGATTTGTATGAAGTCACCCTTGAACTAAGATGAATTACGTTGTATTTGATTTCCTATTCTAGTTATGTGTTTGCAAGATTTATTTCCAAGTGTAGACCAATGTCAGTGTACAGTGGGTCATCAAACACAGGACCATGCAATGTAATTCCTCATTGTGTGATCCAAGGTGTCGACTCATGTGTAGCCTCTCTATTAGGATACACTTCATATTCAAGCACATGGACTAATGGATGAAGATTGGATGCTATTTGGAATAAAGAACTCAAGTTTCATATAGCTGAGAAAATTCTAAGTGTTGTACTCGAGTAGTCCTTTTTGTACTCAAGTGGAAGGCTTAAAAGCACTCGAGTAAATGCAGTCTACATTTCGAGTATGGAAGTGGTTCTCGAGTAGTTCTTATCTTGCACTCGAGAAACCAAGTCCAGTAGTCGAGTAGATCTGCTCTCATTCTCGAGTAATGTTATTTATATCTCAGAAAATTTTCCAAGTCAAGTACTCGAGTATTCTAGCTGAGTACTCGAGTAGGTTAGGTGATCAAGTCGAGTAACAGAACTTATGTTGGGTATTGCATCGACAATTACCCGGATTTGAAGAAAACTCTAGTCAAGCTAAGATGGATTAAGAAGGTATTTGACGTTCTTATGTCAAGTTGTTCTTGCAGCTATTCCATGCTACTACAAACCAATGTCAGGGTACAGTGGGTCAAAATACATGGGTCTGTGCAACGTAATCCCTCGTTGTGTAGATCAGTGTGTTGATCCACGTGTGCTCTCTCTGTTGGAGTGTACTTATTTTCAAGTATAGGGTCAAGGTAGATCAAGAGCAGAAGACGGAGCAAGGATTGGTAAAAGACCAAGCTATCAAAATAAGGAAGGAGGAAAATTCTTCCAAGTAAGAATCGAAGGGAGTCGTTAGTGATTCTCGCCGACTTCAACGGGAATCACTAAGCAACTCCCGCCGACTACTTCTGGCCGGCAAAGTCAGAAATTCTTCCAAGGCAGAATCGACGGGACTCGGGAGTGATTCCCGCCGACATCGATGGGAATCACCAACGACTCCCGCCGATTTTGCCTTAGGCAGATTCTCGCCGCTCGCTGGACCGAACCGAGCCGTCGTGCGCTTTTTCGGCCAAGGCTAGGGCTTTTCCTCGTGGGCTCTACAACAGCTCTTAGAGTTGGCTCCTGGTATAAATACATGCGTATTTTGAAACTCAAAAAACTCCGGAATACGAAAAACAAAGAAGTCGGCCGTGACCTAGCCAATCACGGAATCTGCTGATCGAATGTTGTCGTTCGCAAGGTTTTCGTTGCCGCTAATCTCAGCTAGTCTCTGATTGCTCGACGATAGTACCGAGGCAAGCAGCCGGTCTCACGTTTCTCTCTCGAGATCTCTTGTCTTTCGATTCGTTGAACGAGACTTGTTCTCCCTTCCGAATCGGTTGAGACAGTTTATCCGACTGAGATCGTTCGAAGACCTAACTTGCTTCGTCAAGAAGTTTGGAATTACAAAGCAACGTCTCCGCACTTTCTTGTTGTTGCCGATCTTGACAAGATCCATTCCAAGTGAGAAATCCGGTTGTGGACTCTTCGTACTTTTCATGCAAGCTTCAACGAACGAAGAAGGACATCAGAATCTCCATAAAGCATTGTTTGTATTTTTATTTACATTCAATTTTGTTCTAAAGGAATTTTCATTCTTATTTGTAAGGGTTGGGTGCAACCCGTTGTGGTGGATTTGTGACTCCGTTGTTGGAAGGGTTCCTTCCATGGTTTGGGGAGCGTTGCTCCTAGTGTGGGGATTGGATTTCAATCCGTTTGGAGAAGTGACCAAGTCGTCCCTTGGTGGGAGATAAGTCGAATGGGGAAGTGGACGTACCAAAATCGGGGATCCACTATAATTCTTTGTGTGTTTTCTGTGTTTTGTTTGCTTACTTGTGCAGGTTAGATTAATTCCGCAAAAAACTGCACGACACCTATTCCCCCCCCCCTTATAGGTGGATTAGGTTGATACTAGATACTTTCAAGTGGTATCAGAGGGAGGTTACTCATCAATAAGGTTAACACCTTGAGTAAGAGCCTGTGTCTAGTGTCGAGAAGAAAACAAGATACAAGCATGGAGCTATACACAGATGTCTCTCCTTTGAGACTGCCTGCATACATTAAAGAATATTTTCCCATCTGGAAAATGAGAGTTCAGTTTTATCTGGAAGCCATTGACACCCGTGCTTTATACATTGTGGAAGAGGGTCCCTTCATTCCCATGAAGGCTTCGGACGCTGGAGAAGATCTCCAAATCCCAAAGAGTCCCGCAGAGATGTCTGAAACTGAGTTCTCATTAGTCAACTTGGACAAGCTGGTTCGACAGATCATTTTTGTTATTTGGTCAGGATCATCTCTTATAAGGTTGGATAAGTGTAAGACTGCAAAGTCCAAGTGGGAAACAATCTCTGACCTTATGGAGGGAATGAAGACTGCCTGGACTGAATGCTAGTAAGAAGATGAAGCATACGTGGGCGTCCTCATCTCTGAAGATGAAAGTCAAGAACAACCTTTCAAAATCAGGGCTCCCATCTCTCTATCAGAGACTGAAGAAGAGATTGAGTAATGCAGTTGTGATGAAGAGGAAACATCAGCTTCTGTAGTCCATAACTATAACCCTGATCAGCCAAATCAGGACCAGGTATCTTCCTCCTCTTGCTCTTTCCCACCTGTATCTCCTGAAGACAGGAGAAGTTCGAAGGATTGTCCATCAGTTGATTCCAGGGATATTGACAGCTTCGATTAACAGATTGAAACTCTAGATTCCCTTCGAAGAGCCCTTCAGGAGAGCAACTTGCTTATTGAGAAACAAGCTAAGGAAATTTCTCAGTTTAGGACCATGATGGACCTCCAATTGGAATCCATCAAGGTGAAGGACTCAAAGATCTCGGATCTAGAGTTTTATTTAGAGACCGAGAAGAGGATAGTATTTAATTTTTCCAAGGTAGATGCTATTAAGAGAAAGGAAGAAAATGGGTGGATCTCGCGAAATATAAATTCGTGGAGAAATGGGGAAACTGTTTACAGACCCCCCACACCGAGTAGGAAGGGCACACATCAATCCTTCAGGTATGACCATAAGAACAACTATGCTCACTGCAAGAATGGTCGGCCCTCATGTGGAAACACCCATAGTGCAAGTGTTGTTATGGTTCCCTGTGAGAAAATACACACGGCTCATCTTGAACCGTTTGTATTTACGTCCTTAGCCCCCACACTTCATGATATTGTAGGAACCAACTCTCACAGGATATCTTCCCACCCTAAGATAAAGGGAAAGGGAGTTGTCAAACATGTAGCAAGCATCACTAGGGCCCCCGGATGTGTGCTGGCTGAAAAGAAAGCACCATCTCCCAGGCCTCATGATACTTCCCACATGTTCACCATCAGACCCACCTCGAGTCTCAATGGAAAGGGAAAATCTAAGAGCAGAACAAACTCTGCCCCATACAGACCTAGGATCGTAACTAACTCTGTTAGTAGTGAAAGACTTTGTTTCAAGAGCCTAAACACCTAGAGGGGGGGGTGAATAGGCTCTAATCTTTTTGTGTCTTTTTGATTTTAAGCAAACATATATTTGTAACTTCTTTTAGCACAGAATAATTCTATCTACAGAAATTAAATACAACACAGCAAACACTAGATAGTGGTTCCCCAAGATATGGGTACATCCACTTCCCCCTTCGCCTATCCAACAGATAACTGGATTCAGCCTAACTTCCTTCCACTGGCTCGGATCCGCAGATCTTACAAACTCAGAACCCAAAATGGTTCCTACACCTAAGACTTTACACAAGTCCTACCTTGAATTCTTCCCTGAATCCTACCTCAGGCCTCAGCCCTACCTAAGCCTTTATAATTAGGCTTACAACTCAGACTTTCCACAAGTCCTACCTCAGGCACACTACCCTACCTCAGCCTTTATAATTTTAGGCTTACAATCTCAGATCTAACAATAGATCCTACAAGAATTTGTGAGTAATAAGTATCTCAAAACTTCACCGGCTTGATTTCTCTATTGATGTTGTCTTCTTGATCAGTTCTTGTATAGACTAATCCTTCTGATCCAACCTAACTTAGCTTTTCAGAGCTTCTTGATTAGGACAAATAAGGTGGATCTTCTCTTGAAGTTGATGTTGATCTTCAGTCAGCTTCTTCCATAGATTCAGATTGAACTCTGAATCTTTCTTGCAGAAAGGCCTTGATCTGTTAGAGTTCTTCTTTATGATCTAGAGATCTTTCTTTTTTTCTCTGTCGTTTCTGGTCTGGCTGTTATATAGAGCTTGCTCCATGGTTACCAGCTGATCAGGTTCATAACAGACTTCTAACAGTTCTGATAGTGGTGTCAGGCCGGTTAGTTATGACATCAGTCAATTAACCAGTCACGTCACCAGGTTCTTCTGTGTATTTCCAACTCAGCACACAACACTCAGCAGACTACTTCACATATGTCGATAAATATAGGCTAAGTGTCGACACAAGTCTTTAATGTGTCGACACAAATACTCCAAGTGTCCATAAAGTCATACTTCTGCTTCTCAACACTGCTTTTTGTTGTATGTGTCAACACAAGTCCTGTGTGTCGATACAACAGCTTATTGTCTTGACATTTTGGTTGCAGACAGATGGCATTGAGTGTTTGTCAAATGGCATTGAGTGTGTGTCGATACAAGTCCTATGTGTCGACACAATTACTTCTGAACTCGACACAGCCTCTTGAGAGTTGGTGTGTCGACACAAGTCCTGTGTGTCGACACAATTGCTTCAGGTGTCGACATAGCTCCTAAGTGTCGACTCATCTTTTGTTTTAAGTGTCTACACAATTTTGTTTTAATTTGTCGACACAATTCTGGATGTCGACACAACTGTTTCTTTAGGTGTCGACATAGCTTTGAGTGTCGACACAAGTTCTTTATAAGTGTCGACACATTATGCGAGTGTGTCGACATAGCTTTCCTGAGTGTCGACATAGCAGCTGGGTGTCGACAACATTTCGCCTCTGTGTCAACACATTTCTCTTGTGTTTCAACACAGCTTGCCTGTGTGTCGACACAGTCTCCTTGAGTGTCGACACAATTTTTCACAAGTGTCGACACTTGTACTTAGAAAATTTTTCCTTCAAATTTTTAAACCTGCACAATGAAACTCAAACTTTTATCAAATACACATTGATGCATATCATTGACTAAGTTGTGGCTTCTCCAAATCTAGTACACATTTTCCAATGTACCCAACAATATCCCCCTTTTTGGAGAAGTCATAACCCTTAGTCAAAGATATACATCTCTTAAGATAAACCAAATTGTAAATAGATGAAAAAACATTTCAGAGCAGGTAATCACATAATCATTGTAAACAACAAACACTTAATACTGAAACACATTTCATTAATCAGTAAAATTATGGTTTACAAAAATTTCTTATAGAACAAAAGAAAAAATAATACATTGTTCTATTACAAGAACCTAGCAATCCTATTACTGACTGGGTTCCTTAATAACTATTCCTTTGCCAGACTTGATTTTAGCTTGCACAGAAGGTTCAGCATCTTCAGCTTGCTTTTTCCCTATGAGAGCTTTCTTCTTCAATTATTCAGCCTTGATCTTCTTTCTTTCAAAATAGTGGAAAGGTTTTGGGAAGTACTTGCTTGGCTCTTGAGCATTAGCAGGTAGCTTCCCAGCCTTAGCACTTCTTCTATGCTGAAGAATTGCTTCTTGTCCAGCTTATATTTATTCAACTCTTGCTCAGAATACAACTTACCCATGTCATGGGTTTTATCCTTTATAGCTTTCCAGGCAGTAAGTATGATTTTTCTAGAAGTTGGGCTCCACTGCTCAAAACCTGGCTTCAGCTCAGCCTGCTCTCTGAATCTCTTCATGGAAAATTGAGCTTCCTTCTGAGCTTCTAATGCAGCTTCTGACATTTTAACCTTTTCCAGAATTACATTTTGTACCTCTGGTGGAGGACTATATATTTTTTGTACCTCTTCTTGAACCATCTCAAAATCAGCTGGGGGGTAGATCACCTGAGCAGCTTCAGGATGATCACCTTGAAAATATTTAGGATGTATCCAAGACTCAGCTACATTAGCATCATCACAAAGAGGAGGATATCCAAGAGTAGCTCTAATGCTATTGGTAGTCTATTTAGCATGGTCAGAGCTGGCTTTGACTAGTAATCTCTCCCCCTTTATGACTTCTCTTAGAACATGATCTCTTATATCTTCTTTCTAGAATCTGACTTGATATGCTATATATTCAGTTCCCTCTTTAAAATAAGCAGATATATCTTCCTCCATAGATTCTTGAAATATGGCTTTGACAGCAGATATATCTTCCTGGATTTGCTTGGAGATTTCAGCCTTACGAGTAGTGGTAGAATAAGTGAGCTTTGTCAATATTTCATGATGTGAATCCTTGAGATTTTCATTCATCCTTAACTGATTCTCCAGTACATATCCCTGCTTCACTTCAATTTCATCCACTTTAGCTTGTATATCTTGTTGTTGGTTGGCCAGGAACACCACAGCATTACCTCCTTTATGGAAGAAATCTGTCATCTCCTTCTTATTTTGATTCACTTCAAATCTAATGGATTTGATGTCCTGGGCCAACTGAAACTGTAACACCTTATGAGTTTCATCCACATATTTTTCTATAGTCTACCTTTGATTATCTAATTTTATCTACATCTTTACCACTAAAGAACTGAAGTCCATCCTTGATGTAGATGGTGTAGTTCCCAATCTTAAAGCTTTCTTATATTCAGAACTCTTCTTCTTGAACACAGACAACTTTCTTTTCTTAACCAATGTGGCTTCTTCATCTTCAGAAGATTCAGATGTAATTTTAATATCAACAGTTTCCTTTTCAGCTGGGGTATCCTTGGATAACTCCCCCTCAGTCCTTGGAATTTCCTTTTCTTTTTCAATTTCCTCCCCCTCAGTCCTATCAGTTAGACGATTAGGAAACAATTCTTCCATTGTAAATTCCTGTTGTATCTGTTCAGAAGGAAAAATATTAGTTTTTTATTTTAAAAAAAACTACTTAAAAGACTAATACCACTTGAAAGACCTCTTTTGTTGTGTAAATAAAAGTGTCCATTTGAACAATTTTTGAGGAGAATACTATAATACATCACTAGTCTATTGAGAAGATACTTACTGGCTCATTTTGAGCATCATTCTTTTTAGTTACTTCAGCTGCAGTGTTGATTTCAGATACAACATCCATTATTGTGTCTATAGCTAAGTCACTATCCAGGATAGCATCATCAATACCTCCCCTTTGGGCAGGCAACTCAGTTTCTTTTTCTAGGTTTTCTCCCCCTAGAGTAGAGTCAATTTGTTGCTCTTGGGCCTCACAGTCCTTTGCTTGAGCATGAAAATCTTGTTGTTGCTGGTTTTCATCAGAACTGAAGACCACTTCCTCCTCAGAATCATTGGAGGAGTCAGCCTGTACAACCACCTTCTTTTTCTTCTTGTCTTTGTTAGTTTGCTCCTTAGGAGCAAGGACTTCCTTGGTTAGAACTCTGTCCCACCTTGACAGTATCCTTACATCCATTCTTCTCATATGATTTATCTTAGAGCCATTTGCTTGTTTCAGAACATCTGCAATTACTGATGTTAAGCATAGGCTGAGGATCCTTCCTAGGTTAAGTTTCTTTATTCCTTCTTGTAGTTTATCAAACACTATTGCTGCCCAGTTAGTTTTATCTTGAATATGATTCTCACCATCAGATTGAACATGTGGGTAGAAATCCGATCATGTCCACCTGTTTTGCAGATAATCACTTTGCCCACTACTTCTGAAAGAAATTTTCCTTGGGAATTCATTCCCTTTCTATTGATAGATGAACCAATCTTAATACTGGGATTCAGTCCACACCAGCTTAATGCTTCAGTTATTTGGGATGGAGTAATTTCGTCTGTATCCTTAATCAATGACAGATGTAGTGCTTTCCTGATTGATTTCAAAGTGAGCTTCACCTGGGTACCTTGAATATATGCCTTGATTTTCTTTCCTTTAGTGTCCAATGAAGTAGTTGTGTAGAACTCCATGATTTCCCTCTTCCAAATTTTGGTCGGTTCTTAGACCAAAAATTCTAGTCCATTTTCAGAAATTAGGGCAATAACTCCCTGAATTTCGTCAGAAGCAGTTGTGAAACCTTCGCGAACCAGTTCGTAACCTTCATTAACCTTGTCTTCTTGGTGTGGAGCCATTGATGTAAGTACTAGAGGAGAAGAGAAGAGAAGGTCTATGTCGATAGAAGGTGTAGATTAAAAAATTCTGGTAGCGTAGTCGACCAAATTTTGGCTTCACCTATTTATAGTGTTTGAGTCAAGGGCAGATCAAAAGTCAGGTTTAAGTCGACAAATCAGTTTTTTTGTCGACAAAAATGACCTAGGTCTTGACAGAACTTAAGTTAAGTCGACATGACTATGTGTCGACATACTAATGTCTAAGTTGACAAAACGTATTTTATGTTGACACATTTATGTGTCGACATACTTAAGTCTGTGTCGACATACTTGCGTCTGTGTTGACACTGACAACTTAAGTCTCAACAGAGTTGTGTCGACACCGACTTTTTGTGTCGGCACAAATATCCTCACGACTTATAGTCTCGACAAGGTTGTGTCGACACCTATTCTTCTGTCGACACAGATACTGCTTCTGTGTCCCCACATCCTTTTCCTGTATCGACAAAACATACTGAGTGTGTCGACACAACTTGCTTGTGTCGACACAAACTTTGTACTAAGACAAATTTCAAGAAAAATTTGGTGTTTACTGATGCTACTCATGGAAACTTATGTTAACTTATTCTAGGTTCAACATACCTAATTCAATTTTGAAATGATTGAATTTAGTTTCATCCAATGGTTTTATAAAAATATCAGCTATTTGATAATCTATTTTTATAAACTTTAGACTAATATTTTCCTTTTCAACATGTTCTCTGATAAAATGAAACTTTTATATATGCTTGGTCATACTGTGTGATACAGGATTCTTAGCAATAGAAATAGCACTTGTAGAATCACAAAATCGTGGAATTCTACTTACCTGGATGTCATAATCTTCTAGTTGATGCTTTATCCACATTAATTGGGCACAACAGCTACCTGCAGCTATATATTTTGATTCAGCTATTGATATAGCTACACTTGTTTGCTTCTTACTGCTCCATGACACCAGCCTCCCACCAAGGAACTGACAGGTTCCTGTGGTACTTTTTCTGTCTTCTTTGTATCCAGAAAAATCTGCATCTGAGAAACCTGTTAATAGAAAATCTCTATTCTTAGGGTACAAAAGGCCTAGATTAGGTGTGCCCTTAAGATATCTCAAAATTCTTTTAGCTGCAGTATAAAGGAATTCCTTAGGGCATGCTTGATATTTAGCACACGCACATGTTGCATATATGATGTCAGGTCTACTTGCAGTCAAGTATAGTAGGGAGCCAATTATCCCTCTATACAAAGACTCATCAACAGGTTTCCCTGCTTCATCTTTGCATATAGACATACTTTTTCCCATTGGAGTTTTCATTGTAGAAGCTGAGTCCAAACCATACTTCTTAATCAACTCTTTGGTGAACTTAGACTAGGATATGGACAACCCACTCTTAGTCTGTCTAACTTGTAGTCCCAAGAATAACTTCAGCTCACTCATACTGCTCATCTCAAACTTCCCTTGCATAAGTTTCGCAAACATCATACAAAGGCTGTTTTTAGTAGAACCAAAGATAATGTCATCCATATATATCTGGACTAGTATTATCTTGCCTTTTGATTCCCTATAAAATAGAGTTTTGTCTATCTTTCCTCTAGAGAATTTATTCTCAATGAGGAAGACAGACAAGGTTTCATACCAAGACCTTGGAGCTTATTTCAAACCATATAGAGCTTTCCTAAGCCTATATACATAATAAGGAATATGAAAGTCTACAAAACCTGAGGGTTTGTTCTATATAGACTTCTTCTTTTAAATCACCATTTAGAAATGCTGATTTCACATCCTTTTGATATACTTTGAACCCTTGATAGGCAGCATAGGCTAAGAATAGCCTTATTGCCTCCAGCCTTGCCACTGGAGCAAAGGTTTGATCAAAATCAATACCTTTCTCTTGCCTGTAGCCTTTTGCTACCAGTCTAGCCTTGTTCTTGACTACAGTTCCATTCTCATCAAGCTTATTCCTGTAGGTCCACTTAGTTCCTATTTTGTTGTGATCCTTAGGTTTTGGCACTAGTTCCCAGACCATACACCTTTTGAACTGACTGAGCTCTTATTGCATTGCATCAATCCAGTTGGTGTCTTGCATGCCCTCTTCAATCACCCTGGGTTCTATCTGAGATAGGAAGCTAGAACATAAAACTATGTTCAAGCTCCTACTCCTTGTTAGAACACCCTGATTTGCATCACCAATTATCTGGTGAGCTGGATGATCCTAAAGGTGTCTCCTTGCTGGAGGAATTCTGTCAGCATTATGACTATCTTCAGTTTCCTCATCTTGATGCTCCACATTTTCTTCTTCACCCAGAGGGACTTGATCTCCCCCTAAATAGCTGACATCTTTATCCTAATCCAATTTAGCAGGAACATCTTCATTGATGGTCAGCTTGTCCAGCTTATCTGTTAGACCTGTAGAACTAACTAAATAACTAGACAATTCACTGTTAATAAACATTGACTCATCAAATACAACATGCACAGATTCTTCTACAACTTGAGTAGTGAAGTTGTAGATCCTGTATGCTCTACTATGGTTGCTGTACCCAACAAATATCCCTTCCAGGGATTTGGCAGCAAACTTAGTTTAGTAGTGTTTACCATTGACTAGTACAAAACACTTACTTCAAAAGATTCTGAAATAAGATATGTTTGGTTTTCTGCCTTTTAAAATCTGGTAGGGAGTATTCTTGTTTTTCTTGTTGATGGAGGCCCTATTGAGCACATGACATGTAGTATTTATTGCCTCAGGCCAGAAGTATTCAGGGAGAGTAGTGTCATTCAGTAGAGTTCTACTGGCTTCAATTGGAGTCATATTCTTTCTTTCAGCAACACAATTTTGCTGAGGAGTTCTAGGTGAAGAGAATTCCTGATGAATCCCAAGTTCTCCACAGAATTTTGTCATAGATTCAGACTGAAATTCAGTTCCACGGTCACTTCTGATTTTGACCACTGAGCTGTTGTATTCATTCTATATTTGTCTGAAAAAAGTCTTGAAAATGGTTGGGGTTTCAGATTTCTGCCTCAAGAAGAAAACCCATGTAAATCTAGAATAATCATCCACAACAACAAGTGTGTATGCTTTCCTACCAAGACTATAGACTGGCATAGGACCAAACAAATCCATATGCATGAGATAAAAACATCTCTTTGAATCTTTGATGTCAAGTGACTGAAAAGAGGACTTAGTCTGCTTGCCTTTTTGGCAAGCTGAGCACACACCCTCTTTTATGCACTGAACTTGAGGACCATTCCTCACTAATCCCATGTTGAACAGTAGTCCAATTGACTTATAGTTCAGATGAGCTAGCCTCTTGTTCCATTTGACACACAGAGAAGCTTTCTCTCCTGCAACCAAACAAATAGGTGAGTTGTTAGACTCAAAATCTAGGTTAAGGCAATACACATTTCCTTTCCTAGTGCCAGTCAAAATGATCTCTTGATCACTTGACCTTTTTACTAGGCACTCCCCTTTGTGGAAAGAAATATCATAACCTAGATCACAAAGTTGACTTGTGCTAATCAGGTTATGTTTTAAACCATTTACATTAGCCACTTTAGTGATTATAATTGAATCACAAGATATATTACCAAATCTTTTTATGATTCCTTTTTCTGATCCACCAAAGAAAACTTTTGGTCCATTCTTTATGGGCATATAGTCGCTCAACATTCTCCTTGTTCCAGTCATATTTCTGGAACAACCACTATTCAAGTACCATATAGGGGTATGGTCACTCGGATTTACCTGCAACAAATAATGAATTACTTACCCTTAGAACCTAACTTGCTAGTGGGTCCTAGGTCCTTATTAGTTTGAAACCCTGTGAGTGATCTAACAGGAATCCAACTTTTGGTTTTAACACTTAAGTTAAACCAGCAATCCATGGCAGAGTGGCCCACGTTGCCACAACACCAACACTCAAACCTATTATACTTATTCTTAGGTACAGGCCTTCTTACTTTGTTGTCAGTAGACTTATTAAGTGTTGGTGCTGGAACAACATTCTTCAAGAACTCCTCTTGAATATGATGGACATGCCTATAGATTGGTCTATTTACATTTGCACCCTTCCACATGAGATTTTCATTCTCACAGTGACCATGTGTAATGTCATGATCATACTTGTTAGTAGGATTCACTACCTTCTTAAAGAAAATAGATGGATTAACATCTAGAGGCTCAACTATGGCTTTACCTTTTCTATGAGAATTGGTAGCCCTAGTTCTTCCCTTAAAGCCTAGACCAGTATTTCCTTTTTGTGAAACAAAATTATCTATCAAAGGTAAGACTGATTTTGGCTTGGAGAATTTTACCACTAGCTCTCTCTCTTGCTTAAGTTTTCCTTCAGTTTCTTGATATGATTCTCTTTGAATGAGATTGTGCCCATTTGAATAACTGTAATGTTTTTCAATTTGGCAACCTCATTTTATTTTTGATCCAGCAGTTTCGCTGAAACTGCTGCAACAAGCTTAAGAGACTCAATCTCTTTGGCTTGCTCTTTAACATGAAACTTGCTCTTCTTTAGAGCATGCAACAACCCACCATACTCATTAATGAGTTGGTGAACATCCCCCTCAGACTCACATCCATCCACTTCTTTAGAAGAAGATGCTTTTGATTCTTATCCAGTAAATTAATCTGAGACTAGGGTGAATTGTTTACCTTACTTGGTCCAAGCTGATCCTGGCACTTATCTTCTTCAGATTGAGCCATCAGCCCTTTATATCAATATTCTTCCACTCCACTTATGGAGTCCAGCATCTGTAGGAATTCTAGTTCCCTAGAATCCTCTTCTGTTGAGAAGAGTCCAACATATGCTTCTGCCACTTCTTCAGATTCTGAAGATGAAGAGCCTGTCCAACTCTTCTCTTCTTAGCCACTAGAGACTTCTCCTTCTTGCCTTTGACCAGCTGCTTCTTCTTGTCCTTTGACTCCTTTCTTTTGTCAGGACAGTCAGCTATAACATGCCCAGACTTGTTGCAGCAATAACACACAATCTTAGAATTAGATTGTTTACCAGGTTTAGAAGCATACCTGTCCTCCTTAGGTGTTTTCTTCTTCCTGTAGTATTCATCCTTGGAATAGGATGTAGATGAAGGCATGGTTCTCCAATTCTTTTTCTTCATGAACCTTTGAAATTGTCTATTTAAGGCAGCAAAGTCTTCATCAGATGTGTGACTATCTGATGTACTTTTTTCAGGAACTTCTTCTTGTGCTGCAGTACTCCTTCTAGGTGGAGAAAAATATTTTCTCATACCCTTCCTTGAGCCCTCAACCATGAAGGCTACTGTCTTTTCTTTATGTTCAGATCTGCTGCCCTTCTCTTCCTCTTTCCTAGTAGTAAGCTGCATTTCATATGAAAGAAGCTTTCAAAAAGGTGTAGGTGGATGTGTGTCAGCCAGTCTGGCCACTTCCCTGATTGCACATATCTTAGTGTCCCAATCCTTTTTTAGGGACCTAAGAAACTTGTCATTTAGTTCATAAGTACTAAAGACTCTTCCATATGTCATCAGTTCAATCACTATTCTAAAAAACTTTTTATAGCATTCAGCTATGCTGTCATTTTTAGTTTGCCTAAAGCTCTCATACTCCTTATTCAGCATAGACTTTCTGTCCTCTCTGACTTCTTCTGTGCCTTCCATATAGACAATCAGTGTATCCCATATTTCTTTGGATGTTTTACAGTGCACAAGATTCTGGAATGTTGCATAATCTATGACACTTACAATTATATTCCGAGCTCTTTTATCTAATGTAGCCAAGATGATTTCTTCCTTAGTCATCTCTGAATTACTCTTTAGAGTTTGAATGTTTGCATCAAGAACTGAAACCTTCATTGGGATGAAGGGGCCTTCCTGTACTGTGATATAAATTCTTTGATCATATGCTTCCATAAATAGCCTGACCCTTTCTTTCCAAATGCCAAAAGATTCTTTCCTGCATGTGGGCAATTTCATAGAACCAAACTCCTTTTGATTTTCACTTGAACCCATTCTTGTTGTCTGTTATTAACCTTGGAAAAATCCTCTGACTGTTAGGTCAAATATTGAGGAACCTCTCTCTGACACAACTTGAAAGACTTTATTTCAAGAGACTAAACACCTAGAGGGGGGGGGGGGTTAATAGGTTCTAATCTTTTTGTGTCTTTTTGATTTTAAGGCAAACAGATATTTGTTACTTCTTTTAGCACAGAATAATTCTATCTACAGAAATTAAATACAACACAACAAACACCAGAACTACAGTGGTTCCCCAAGATATGGGTACATCCACTTTCCCCCTTCGCTTATCCATCAAATAACTCGATTCAACCTAAATTCCTTCCACTGGCTTGGATCCGCAGATCTTACAAACTCAGTACCCAAAATGGTTCCTACACCTCAGACTTTACACAAGTCCTACCTCAGATTCTTCCCTGAATCCTACCTCAGGCCTCAGCCCTACCTTAGCCTTTATAATTAGGCTTATAACTCATACTTTCCACAAGTCCCACCTCAGGCACACTGCCCTACTTCAGCCTTTATAATTTTAGGCTTACAATCTCAGATCTAACAATAGATCCTACAAGAATTTGTTAGTTATAAGTATCTGAAAACTTCACCATCTAGATTTCTCTGTTGATATTGTCTTCTTAATCAGTTCTTGTATAGACTGATCCTTCTGATCCAACCTAACTTAGCTTTTCAAAGCTTCTTGATTAGGACAAATAAGGTGGATCTTCTCTTGAAGTTGAAGTTGATCTTCAGTCAGCTTCTTCCTTAGATTCAGATTGAACTCTGAATCTTTCTTGCAAAAAGGCCTTGATCTGTTAGAGTTCTTCTTTATGATCCAGAGATCTTTCTTTTTTTTCTCTGTTGTTTTCGATTTTGCTCTTATATAGAGCTTGCTCCATGGTTACCGGCTGATCAGGTTCATAACAGACTTCTGACAGTTCTGAAAGTGGTGTCAGGCCAGTTAGTTATGACAACTGTCAAGTCACCAGTCACGTCACCAGGTTCTTCTCTGTCTTTCCAACTCAGCACACAACACTCAGCAGACTGCTTCACATATGTCGACACATATAGGCTAAGTGTCGACACAAGTCTTTAAGGTGTCGACACAAATACTCTAAGTGTCGACACAGTCATACTTCTGCTTCTCGACACTGCTTTTTGTTGTATATATCGACACAAGTCTTGTGTATCGACACAGCAGCTTCTTGTCTCGACATTTCTGTTGCTGACAGATGGCGTTGAGTGGTTGTGAAATGGCATTAAGTGTGTGTCGACACAAGTCCTGTGTGTCGGCACAATTACTTCTGAACTCGACACAGCCACTTGAGAGTTGGTGTGTGGACACAAGTCCTGTGTGTCGACACAATTGCTTAAGGTGTCGACATAGCTCCTGAGTGTCTACTCTTCTTCTGTTTTAAGTGTCGACACAATTCTGTTTTAAGTTGTCGACACAATTCTGGATGTCTACACAACTGTTTCTTTAGGTGTCGACGTAGCTTTGAGTGTCGACACAACTTCTTTATAAGTGTCTACACATTTTGCCAGTGTGTCGACAAAGCTTTCCTGAGTGTCGACAAAACAGCTGGGTGTCGACAACATTTCGCCTGTGTGTCGACTCATTTTGCCTATGTGTAGACACAGCTCGCCTGAGTGTCGACACAGTCTCCTTGAGTGTCGACACAGTTTCTTCACAAGTGTTGACACATGTACTTAGATAATTTTTCCTTCAAATTTTTAAACATGCACAATGAAACTCAAACTTTTATCAAATACACATTGATGCATATCATTGACTAAGTTGTGGCTTCTTCAAATCTAGTACACATTTTCCAATGTACCAAACAAGTAGATCCAAACAGAAAAGGAGGTACAATATCCATGAGTGTTGGTGTTGTGGCAGAGTGGGTCACTTTGCCATAGACTGTTGGCGCAATCCTTCTGTGCCAAGAGCAAGTGTATGTCCACATCCTCCGGCAAGAGACAGCCTTCTTGTCAGAGATCCTGTCGGAAGGCATGCTATATTTTATACTGACAAGAACCTAGGACCCAATACCTATTGGGTTCCTAAGGTAAGGTAATTTTATTTTGCAGGATAGTCTAAGTACCCATGAACATGATGGGACTTGGACAAGAGATGTTCAAGGCTTGTTCTGGAACAAGGAATATGGGAAAAGATAAAATGCTAACTACAGTGTCCTTCATGTACATGACACTCTTCGTGCTCGAAATAGTGGATCCGAATGATCATCCTGGTAATCCCAGGTGCGCTCATTCAAATTAGATAATTGAATCGTATTGCTTGGATATATATACAGATATATATAGATACACACCTTGAACGGGAGGACACGCAAACAAATAACCATATGATCCTCATCTTGGAAGCTGAAAATCTTTCAAAACTTTGATAATCTGTGAAAGTGTGTGTCACATGGTCGGGCAAATCTCGAGGGACTTAAACCAGAAGTTGCAATTATAGTTATTACATTTTGAACTCTCTGAGAAAAAGTCAGTGGTTAATTCTAATGTTAAACATCCATCTAACTCGACTTAGGGATTATAACATGAAAATTCTAATGTATCATTTAGAAGAAAAAGGAAATCAACTATACCCTTCGATGTTAAGGTTTCAAAAGTGCAAAAGCAGACCCTAGGTTTCAAATTCTGAAAATTGGCCCTGTCGTTATAAATTGGCGGTAGACCAAATAAAACCTTGAACAGAATGACACGCAAGCAACTCCCGTCGACTTCGGACTCTCTATATCCCGACCCTTCGGCTTCCCAGCGACTGCCTATCCCTCTTCTGAAGCTCGTCAGCTGCATCCAACTCCCGTCGACTCTAGCCTCCCGCACCCGTCGACACAACACCCGTTGACGTCAGCTCGCCAGCTCTCCAGCCCCGACGCAAGCTTCTCGTTGTCATCAGCCTCAGTCGATGCCAACCCTAGGGCTACAACTACTCCCGCCTTCTACCCTTCTGTGTCCCTGCACCCTCCTAGAGAAAAATGTCACCATCGAAGTTGATTCCTTGAAGTTTTCGAACTATAACTTTTCTCATAAGCTCGACTATTCATCAGTGAAGCTCCCCATCATCGCTCCCAACTAGGATTGAACCTACATTCCCTCGACAGCTCTCTAGCATGGTTGCTGTTGATTTTCTATCTCTTAAAGCCTCCTTACCAGTGCTTCTGCAAGGGTGGCCTCCTCGTTATCTCTAAGCTAAGAACTAAATTTGTAAGTTCTACTTTCACAGGGATCATCCCTCTAGCTAGTTCAATTATTTCTAATTCTGAATTTAGAAAGAGTTAACCCCTTGGGTTTAACTCACTTAGGTTCAAAATGGATCCTTGAACAACGATGTGCTACTCACTGGAAGTGAATTAGTGAGGACAGGCTTTGCTCATGCCTCAGACGAGTTCAGAAATATAATTCTGATGCTTGATCAAGCCAGACTCTCTTTCATTCTCGAGCACCCGTGCAAGATCCTAGACAAGGAAGTAATAGAGTTTTTCGCCAACTCCAAGTTGCGTCACAAGGACACAATGATAAAGAGTAAGATAGCAGGCCTCAGGAAAAAGATGACGGCTGCAACACTGTCCCATCATCTCCAGCTCTCCAGCTCCGAGCAAGAGGACTATCAAGACAAAGATGATCGTACAAGGACCTTGCTATTCTGTGGATTGACTCGAGGGACTAGGGCCATTAAACGCAAGAATATGAATAACGAAGGAAATCTTTTGTCAGATATCATAGAGAAAGTACTGATCTACAAGCCAGGCTCCCATGATCACATCTCAGGTGACATGTTCAAGAGCCTGATAGCTATTGTGTGCAGAAAGAAGATGAACTGGGGGCCATGCTATTTGAAAAAAATAAAAGATACTCTATGCACCCCAAACTTCGGACGAATCATCAGTCTCTATCTAAACCAGATGGATGGAGATAAGTTTTATATGACTATGGGAGTTCCCCTTTACTATCTGAAGAAGATGGACTCCAACATCTTCGATAGGTGGGAAAGAAGAATCCTTGTCCCAGGGGGAGCTCCTGCACCACGTGTTGATGAGGATGACAGAGCTACCTGAGATCACAAATCTTCCGGTTGAGCCCAATGAAGTTCCTGATCTGCCGAATACAGGAACTGAGGGGGAGTCACTACCCAATCCTTCTGCTGCCCTTATTACAGAAGCCTCAGTCCCAGAACAAGTAAATTTTATAACTGATATTTCCCTCATCGCTAAGGATGCGGTGGAAACCCTTGCTACTGATGAGACTAAAGAGGAGGAAGAAGAGGATGATGTTGCAGATATTGCTGATAGTGAAAATGATGTGAACTCCCCTGAAAAGCATGTTGCTGAGGATCTTGAGGATGAGCAGGCTGATAATGATGTGGCTGTGTTGGAGGTTGATTCTGAACTCCTTTCTGAGGAACAGATTCAGATAAAGGTTCCTAATATGACTGGTGTTACGGTTGAGGGGGAGACCTCAAGGCCTCAGGTGACAATTGATACTCTGATGGATGGGGAGATGAGAAAATATGGCAGCATGTTAAACTCCATGGCAGATGCAGCTTCAATCCCTCCAAAGAAGAATGTAAGTTTAATGAGCTCCACAGGTGAATCTGAAGAGGAAAGTCATGACTCTCAGAACCCTTTCTCTCCAGGACCTGACCAGGCTATACATAAAGAACATCAGTTAGGAACAAGCCTAGCCAATCACACTATGAACATCATTCAAGGTATAGTAGACGAGCTGAAGGAATCTTTTGAACATTCTCACAACAAAGTACTCAAACAAATAAAGCAATCAGAAGATCTGATGCTAAAGAACATAGTGGAGATAAATCACAATATGGATAAGATGAAAGAAAGATTTGAAGCCAAGTATACTGAGGCATGCAATACCGTCACTCTTCTAATGCAAGGGCTAAAGAAGACCACAAATGACCTGGCGGCGGTCAATCAAAATGCTAATGTCGTGGCCAAAAACATAAAACTATTCGATGCCAACATGGTCGCCCTAAACACGAATCAACAAACCTTGCTGGATGATTTCGCTAAGAATGTGAAGCATACAGATGAGTCACTGCACTCTTATGCAAACTCAATAGCACTAGAAGCCAAAAAGGGGGAGTAGGAGTATGTAGGTAAGATGGCAGGGCTCGAGAAAATCATAGTCGATAACTTCAAACAATCAAACGAATATGTATTTAAAAGTTGTCATTAGCTCGTTCAACAAGCGTTAGGCATTCCTATTCCTCAGCCAGATATGGTTGCTGTTGATCCTGAGGTAACCATAGCCACTGATGATGTTACTACTGATGCTCCTGATATTGCTCCTGCTGCCGCTATTGCTATTGCTGAGGATGTTCCCTTAAGTGAAGTTGATGCCAAAAAGGCTGCTAAAGCTGCTGCCAAAGCTGGTAACATTGCATTCTTTGATCAAGATGCGATTGCGAAAGGGAAGAGAAAGCTTCAAAAAGGAACCTCTAAAGACAATCCAGCAGAGATGAAACTAACAAGAAAAAAAACGAAGTAAAAAACGAACGATGGAGTCCCGTCTCTAGGAGAATCATACTTTATACGTTCACACTACAAGATCGGGGAGAGCTTAACAAGAATGAAGTCTATAGTCAGTATGAATGGGAAATGCACAGAGAATTTGAGGCAAAAAGAAATGTATTCTTCAGGACAAATACAATTGAAAACAAAGCTCCTCCCCCAGTTACTACCCAAAGCCAAAGAAATATTTTGAAAGGCAAAGCAAGAAGTTCTTGGCAAAACAGTAAAGAGAAGCAGAGGCAAAGGAGAGGAAAAATAAGAAACCCAAATGATTAATTTTCATTATGCGTATACTTCTGTTCTTAAATTTGAAAAACACTTTGGATATATATATATATGATTATATGCTGATTCAATTTCTGTTTTGAATGCGTGAAACTTTATTATTATGATTTCTTGTCTCTCATATACTTATATATATCTTTGTGTTCAGTGTAATTCATCTTAGCTAGTAGGATTTTGGCTTCTTCAAATAGGGGGAGATTGTTGGGTATTGCATCCACAATTACCCGGATTTGAAGAAGACTCCAGTCAAGCTAAGATGGATTCACAAGGTATTAGACGTTCTTATATCAAGTTATGCTTGCAGTAATTCCATGCTATGTTCACACCAATGTCAGGGTACAGTGGGTCAATATACACGGGTTTGCGCAACATAATCCCTCATTGTGTAGATCAGTGTGTTGATCCACGTGTGCTCTATCTAATTGAGTATACTTATTTTCAAGTACAGGGTCAAGGTAGATCAAGAGCAGAAGAAGGAGCAAGGATGGGTCAAAGACCAATCTATCAAAAGAAGGAAGGAGGAAAATTCTTCCAAGTAAGAATTGACGGGAATCGTTAGTGATTTCCGCCGACTTCGACGGGAATCACTAAGTGACTCCCGCCGACTACTTCCGGCCGGAAAAGTCAAAAATTCTGCCAAAGCAGAATCGACGGGAGTTGGGAGTGATTCCCGCCGATATCGACGGGAATCACCAACAACTCCCGCCGATTTTTCCATAGGAATATTCTCGTCGCTCGCTGGACCGAACCGAGCCACCGTGCGCTATTTCGTCCGAGGCTAGGGCTTTTCCTTGTGGTCTATACTACGGCTCTTAGGGTTGGCTCCTGGTATAAATACATTCGTATTTTGAAACTCAAAAAACACCGAAATATGAAAAACAAAGATGTCGGTCGTGACCTAGCCGATCGCAGAATCCGCCGATCGTACGTCGCCGATCGCAAGGTTTTCGCCACCGCTGATCTCAGCTTCTCTCTGATCACTCGACGACAGCACCGAGGCAAGCATCCGGTCTCACGTGTCTCTCTCGAGATCTCTTGTCTTCCAATTCGTTGAACGAGACTTGTTCTCCCTTCCGAATCGGTTGAGACGGTTGATCCGACTGAGATCGTTCGAAGACATAGCTTGCTTCATCAAGAAGTTTGGATTTACAAAGCATCGCCGCCGCACTTTGTCGCCGCTGATCTTTACAAGATACATTCCAAGTGAGAAATCCGGTTGTGGACTCTTCGTACTTTTCGTGCAAGATTCAACGAATGAAGAAGGACAACGGAATCTCCATAAAGCTTTGTTTGTATTTTTATTTACATTCAATTTTATTGTAAAGAAATTTTCATTCCTATTTGTAAGGGTTGGGTGCAACCCGTTGTGGTGGAGTTTTGACTCCGTTGTTGGAAGGGTTTTTTCCGTGGTTAGGGGAGCGTTGCTCCTAGTGTGAGGATTGGATTTCAATCCGTTTGGATAAGTGACCGAGTCGTCCCTTGGTGGGAGATAGGTCGAAGGGGGAAAGTGGACATACCCAAATCGGGGAACAACTATAATTCTTTGTGTGTTTTCTGTGTTTTGTTTTCTTACTTGTGCAGGTTAGATTAATTCTGCAAAATACCTCACGACACCTATTCCCCCCTCCCTTATAGGTGGATTAGGTTGACACTAGATACTTTCAACTTAGTTCTTGAGAAACTTCTAAGACCACTCGAGTGGCACTTCTTTGTACTCGAGTAGTTCGACTAGCACTCAAGTAGTTAAGCTTTAGCACTCGAGTGATCAGATTCCTATCCAGAATATTTTCCAAGTCTAAGCTCTCGAGAAGTTCAGTCTACTTCTCGAGAAGTAAGAATAGCACTTGAGTGTTCCATTAACTACTCGAGTGATTTACTTCAACATTCAGATTTTACAGGATTGTCTCCTCTCGAGTACTCTAAGTGTAGCAGTCGAGAGCCATCTTTAGTACTCGTGTAACTTATTCTTCACTCGAGAAATGCCGATCAACATTTCAAAAAGTTCTTAAGTTCTGTTAGATCTAATTTTTGAATGTCGTGACGTGATTGGTCTACGTGGCCCTCAATAATGACGAATATTACCATTAGGGAGATCTTATCAAAGGTCATATCATTAAGACAAACCCCAAACGAGTAATTCTAAGATCTGGACCGGCCGACAGTTTTCTTATTCTACAGAAAGTCTCTACACGCCTTCAAGAACTCCAAGGGTAACTTTTGATCCAGAGAGATTTATAGATCAAGTGATTAAACACTCTCAATCTACTCCATGATCGTCTGAGTCAAAGTTTCTCAGAACAAGATTAATCCAAGAGTATTCTTCTTCAGTTTCTGATAAAGCCGCAAATCCAAGAAAGAAGACCTAGGAAGATTTTCAGATATGAGGAAATTATTGTTTGTATTTCTGCAAATCTATTTTTAATCTTGTAGGAGATTATTCTCCGAGTGTAGGAGATTTGTACTCCAAGTTGTAGGAAGTTTTTATCTTCCGAGTGTAGATCCGTTTTGTATCGAGATTGTAGGAACATTGTTCCTAGTGGTAGGATCGTTTTGATACGAGATTAGTGGAGTAGCCGAGTCTAGTGCTTTGCTAGATCAGTGAGTGCAAAGTGGACATATCCAAGATTGGGGAACCACTATAATTCTTGATGTCCTTTGTGAATGCTTGTTTATTTCTTGTGCTTAGTTCGCTATAGTTTTTATTTAAATAAAAGTAGCATAACACACAAATTCACCCCCTCTAGGTGATTTAGGTAGAAAACTTAGACGTTTTTCAATTAGTATCAGAGGGATGTTGATCACTAGAAGGTTAACACCTTGATCAGATCTTCCCCAAGTTGTCTTTGAGTTATTCAAGCATGGACAGAGCCATGGATTTTGCCAAGCTTCCCTTGTGTATAATGAATAATTTTGCAATGTGGAAAGAAAGAATAAAATTCTTTATGGAAGTTGTGGATCCAAAGATCTTCATGATTGTTATAGAAGGTCATTATGTACCTATGACCACCTCCACTATAGATGCTACAAAGCAAGTTCCTAAGAAGTAATTGGATCTCGGAAAAGATGTGATTGCACTTGTCTCTTTAGACAAGAAAGCAAAAAATATTATAGCAAGTGCAGTAGATGATTCAATGCTATAGAATTTGATTCAGTACCAATCTTCTAAGGAGATGTGGCAGTCTCTAATCATCTTGATGGAAGGTACTGAAGAAGTAAGGGATAACAGAAGATCCCTTCTGAATCAAAAGTATGAAGCCTTCCGGCAAGGAACCAAGGACACCATTGCTGAAACTTTTGAGAACTTTTTCAAGATAGTAAATAGACTAACAGTATATGGCCGAGTATTCACAAATGGAGAGCTGAACGACAAGTTTCTGAGGTCCCTAACCAAGGAATGGGACAAAAAAGTCTGTGCCATTAGAGAATTTGGCAAGTTGGCTGAGACTGATCCTCAGAACCTCTTTGGAAAGCTGATGTCCTATGAACTTCAAATTAATTCCAGAAAAGCTGAAGAAGAGAAGAGTCGATTCACTCCCAAGGAGAAGTCTGTCGCTCTGAAGGCAGACAACTCAAGGAAGGGGAAAGCTACTACACCTTCCCCTCCTCAAGTAGAAAGTGAAGAAGAATAATCTGAGCCAAGTACTTCAGGCTAAGATCTATCTGAAGGAGATTTCTCGCTGCTCTCAAGACAGTTCAAGAAATTTTTGTACAAGAAAAAGCAATGGAGAGGCAAGGATGCCTCATTAAGAAGATCACGACATGATGGTGATCGACAACAGAAGGGCTCAAGTAGCCACGACAGGTATAAGTTTAAACCGAACAAACATATTTCTACTAACATAGTTTGTTACTGTTGTAATAATCCAGGTCATGTAATTGTTGATTGCCCCCATAAGAAGAAAGAGGGTGGCCAAAGAGAGGAGACGAAATCTTCTTATAATAAGAAGAAGATAGAAAGAAGCCTTGTAGCTAAAAAGGGCAAAACCCTTAGCGACACTGACTCATCTGAGTCAAGTGATAAAGAGGAAGCCTACTTTGGGATCTTGGCACATACTGACAAAGAAGAAGAGCCTCAGTTTACTGGGGAGGTAAAATCTCATACACCCCTCTCTGAATCTGATGTCTCTGATCATGATCATGAGAACAGATCTTCTGACGATGAGTCTGAACTCATGTCCCAGTATAAGGAGTTTATCAAGGCCTATGACAAATATCGAAATGTCTTGAAAACTCATGCAAAAGAGATTAAGTCCCTGAAGGTGGTAGAGAGCTCTCTGAGAGATGAATTCGTTAAGATGGACTCACTTAGAGAAGACTTAGATACTACAGTTGATGAGTACAATAAGGCTCTCAAGCGCCTCGATCTGAAAGAAGATATCATCAAGGGAATGGAAGATCTACTTGAAGCCGAAAAAAAAATTGTTGAAGGTTTCTCTAAGCCAAAGATAGTTCTTCCTTTTGTTGTTGAGTTCTCTGCTCAGACTAAGGGTGCTGGCTTAGGCCATGTTGAGGCTCCTTGTAAATCTTCTAGGTGGAATAAGGCTCAGTGAAAGAATAAGGCGGCCAAGAGGCTTTGGCCAAGGCAAAGGGGAATGCTCCACAAGATCAGACTACATTTAAGAAGGTTTTTTTTCCTACCAATAAGTTTGATCTTGACTCCTCCTACGGTCACTTCACTAGGCCTACTTATGTAGAGCACAAGTCAAGGTACCAGGGATGGAATCGCCCTAAAAACTTTGGTGAAAGTGTCTTTAAGGCACCTTATGAAGAGACCACTCTTTAGAGCTATATCCCTTTTGATCATGGTCATAACATCAAGAAGGCTCCAAAAGTAAAACCTATTGTTAAAAAGCCTATGAAGGATAAGAAATCATGTGATTGTCTTTACCATGAAGCTTCTACCTCTAAGAATGCTGCCTCTGCTGCACCAGACTCCCCAAAAGTCAAGCAGGAGCGAGTTAGGCAAAGATACAATAGGTTTGACTATTGGTGCTGTTGCAGAATTGGTCACTTTTCCCTCGATTGCTGGTTGAATCCCGAAAACTATGTTACCCCTCAGATTAATAATATGAAAAAGACCGCTCATAATGCTAATACATGTAGGGGGAGCAAGCTAACTAGAGACCAAGGACCCAAGCAAGTTTGGGTTCCTAAGGCAAACTGATTTATAATTACAGGTATGTCCAAAGGCCACAAGAACTCACATTTGGTATTTGGACAGCGGATGCTCTAGGCATATGACCGGGACTAGAAGCTTTCTCTTCTTCTACTGCAATAGTTATGCCTATGGCCTTTGATAACTATTGACTGGTGGGGCTGAAGGATGGAACATCAAAAATAGATTCAACACCATCACCATCTCTGTCAATTTCAGGCTCATCATATATAATAGGTTCAAGGACCGATGCTTCTCTGACTATATTTGAATTCAAAACTACATGATCTGCACTAGCCTTTTTGTACAATCCCATATTCGATTAGTGGGCCCCATCGGGTTGGCGAGTGTCCAGTACCCGTCCAAGGCCTTAAGAGAGGCACTCGGGAAATACGAAGGGAAGAGGAGCGTTTTGGCCCTTCGGCGAGTGCAATCCCCACCCAGTATTTTCCTGAATATCTCGTGTGCAAGCGTGCATGCGAGATAACCTCTCGCCAAGCTAGGAGGGTGGTCGCCTAGCCAGGAATTCGCCCTTCAGGGGTCTTTAAGGCGGGGAGTGTGTTGAGCTCCCAGCACTCGCCCCCTTTAGCCGAGTGATGATCTCATCGATCACTCGCTCAGAAGGGCCTAGAGGCAAATTACCTGGATGTCCTTAGAGGTCTGCATTTAGCTATTCAGAACAGCGTAGTTTGGCTATTAGCAGGCCAAGAAAGGGTGTTTTCAGTAATTCCAGATCAGTAGAGGTTAGTTATTTGCAAGTCATTTTCAGAAATTTATAAATAGACCTAAGGGGGTACCTCAGAAGGGCATGCTTACTTGTCTCCCAGTCTTCTAGCGCCTTTTAAGGTTTCCTTTGCTCGGCTCTTGGCTAGGGAGGGGAAGCACTCTAAGATCTTCCGAGTGTGCGGTGGGACCTCCATGCCGAGCCCTTAGGTCAGTTCTTTGTTCTGTTTTTCCTTGTCTTTTTGCTTGCTGGAGAGAAGTAGGTGCGCGATCACCCCCTCCCCTGAGTGTGAACTCAACAAAGACCGATTACTCGGTTAAAACATTTTTGTGTGGTGAGCGTGGAGCAGGTCAGCATAGAAAATCTTCAGCAAGCTCGATGACTGGAGGAGAATGACAAGGTTTGGATAATGCCGACTAGCCCCCCCTCCCCATCTCGTCATGTTAAGGATGTTCGAGTACTTCAGACAGGAAGTACTCGGCTTGGTCAGATTCACACTTGGCGCGCGTGTCGTGTGCTCGACACCAGCAGTCCCTGTTCTCATTGTTCTAGCTCTCGGCGAGGATGCTCTCGGCGGGCGGGCTGGGAAAGAAGTTGTAGAGGAAGGAAGAAGAGGCGAGCTCCCCAGGCGAGTGCTCTTCCCGGGCTCGGTGAGAGGCTGCAGGTTTGGTGAGATGGGGGTGCGAGACCCCCCCAGCTCGCTCAGTATGAGGAGGCAGCTCCTTCAGAGAGCTTGTTTCTTCTACCCCTATTCCCGAGGGGTTCAGGGAGCCCGAGATGCCCTACTACTCAGGGAAGGGAGACCCGATCCAGCACATCCAGTGGTTCGAGGACGTGGTCTCGATCCGACAGATGTCGCATGGTTTCAAGTGCAGGCTCTTCGTCATCACTCTCAAGGAGAAGGCGAGAGAGTGGTTCCACCAGCTACCGTCCAACTCCATTTACTTTTTCGAGGACCTGTGATGGGGGTTCATGTTGAGGTTCACCACCTCCAAGAGGAGGAAGAAGGAGTCGAAGTCCCTGTTCTAAATCAAGTAGTGGGTGAATGAGACACTGGGGAGCTACGTGGCCAGGTTGTAGGAGGAGGTAACCTAGGTCCAAGAGATGTCGGGTCACACCCTGATGATGTCCTTCACCCTGGGGCTGCAACAAGGTTTCTTTGGAATGGAACTGAAGAGGGTGCCTTCTCTCTCCTATAAAGATCTAATGGAGAGGGCGCAAGAGAAGTCGATGGAGAAGCGTTGAATCCGTAGTTTGCCCATAAGCTGGCCAGGTGGGCCACGAAGAAAGAAAGGCCAAGAGGTGGTAGAGGTCAAGAGGAGAGAAGGGCTGAGCCCCGACAGAGCGAACAATAACAGTAGCCTAGGTGGGGGTGACAGGAGTGGAACCATCGTCTAGGTTGGAGGCCAGAGTGGCAAGATCAGGGACCGCAGAGAGGTTTCTAGGGATGAGACAATCGTTAGAGGGGTCTGGGCCAATTTTACCCTCCAGGCCGGAGGCAGGGCCAGAGAACACCTCTTCCCAACCAAAACTAGGATATGGCTATAGCCAGGGAAGAGGAGAAGAGTGGCATGGAGGAGGAGAAGGGAAGTTAGGGTGGAGTTACCCTACTGTGACTTCCATCAGGAGGAGGAGTACGCCACGGCCACGTGCCAGGAGTTCCTTGAGATGAGAGGAAACAGGGAGCAACAGCAGGTGCAAGACCGCAAGGGAGTGCGGATCGAAGAAGTCCTTTCTCGTGTAGAGGAGGAGAGGTATAAATACCAGGCAGATGTTGGCGCCCTAGGAGAGATCAGAGTGATCCACGGGGGGTAAGGGGGTTGGTGTCAAGGCTTTCCGTAAGGCAAGTCTCCACACTATGTATCTCCGGTGCGTTGGCTCTAGATCCCAGACCCCACCCCCAGAGGAGAAGATCACCTTCTAAAGAAAGGATATGTCAGGTCATGAGGATCCCTTCTACGACGCGCTGGTTATCTAGATATTGATTGAGAACTTCACCGTCTCCCTGATCCTCATCGATAATGGGATCTCGTTCAACGTCATCTTCAAGAAGGCATTTGACGTGATGAAGGTGGAGGCCAAGAGGGCGCTGCCTCAGATGGACCCTTGTTCGAGTTCTCGGGTGAGAGGAAGGAGGTACAAGGAGGAGTGGGCCTCCACATCACTCTGGGGGGCGGGGGAAGTCCTGCACCTATATGTTTATCATTGTGGACACCCCCAGTAGCTACATTGCCATCCTCGGGTGAATCCTCATTAGTGTCTTCAACTGCATTCCATCATCCTTACACCAATGGCTAAAGTTCAAAGATGAGGGGATCCAGGTCCGGGTTCGGGGTGACCCCAAGGTGACAAGGGAGTGCTATGTCATGGCAGTGAACTCGATCTCATGGCAGCAGGGGGCCGAGGAGATGGAGCAAAGGATGGAGGAGGCAGAGCATTAGGCAGGAGTGGAGATGGAGGTGGTGGAAGACTACACCCGGGTGGAGGTGGCGGAGGAAGTCCTGGATTCGGTCAAGGCAATGGTCGTAGAGGAGGCAGAGGAGGAGATTCATTCCCCAGGAAGGGAGGATGCTAGAGAATGGGGTGAGCAGTCTCGTCTGGAAGCTGCGGAAGAGGTGGGGGAGATGGAAGTTCTCACCCTCGGGGGGAGGATGGAAATGGTCCGCATCAGCGGGGGGCTTACCCCGTCAGATCAGGAGAGGATGTTGGAGTGTATCTAAAAGAACGTGGACGTCTTCGCCTTGAGCGCCACGGAGATGCTAAGGATCGATGCAGATGTCACCTGCCACCGCCTCAACTTGGACCCGGAGGCTCGCCCCATCCAGCTGAATAAGAGGTCCGTTGCGTACAAGCTAGCTGAACCAATCAGGGAGGAAGTTGCCAAGCTCCTCAAAGCTTGCCTTGTATCCAAAATAAAGTACCCTGGTTGGCTCTCCAATATAGTGATGGTTAGAAAAGGAGATAGACGGTGGCGTCTGTGTTGATTTTTCTCTACTAAATAAATCGTATCCTAATGACTGTTATCCTTTGCCTCGGATCAACGCCCTGGTTGACTCAGCCGTTGGTTTTTCTGTAATGAGTTTTTTAGATGCATTTTCAGGTTACCACTAGATCAGGATGCACCCCCCTAACATCAAGGATATCTCCTTCATCATAGGGGATGGGTGCTACTGCTAAAAAATGATTCCCTTTGGGCTAAAGAATGTCGGGGAGACATACCAAAAAATGATGGATAAGGTCTTCCAAGAGCAGAAGGGAAGGACCATGGGGGGGGGTAAAAGTTCGAATGGACTAGGGAGTGCGAGGAGGTATTCCAGGACTTGAAGAGGCAGTTGACACAGGCCCCCCTGCTCCAAGGGCCAAAGGAGGGGGAGGACCTATCATTGTATCTAGGGGTCGAAGCAGAGGCCTTGAGCTCCGTCCTGGTTTGGGAGTAGGAGAAGAATAAACTCCCCATATATTATGTAAGTCGGGTTCTGAGGAAGGCAGAGCTTCAGTATCCCATCTTGGAGAAGGTAGCCTTTGCTCTGGTCATCTCAACTCGGAGGCTCTGGCCCTACTTCTAGTCACACTCAATCCGAGTGGTGGCTGACCACCCCCTACGCAACATCTTCGAGGGGGTGGAGCATTTGGGCAGGTTGGCCAAGTGGTCAGTGGAATTGAGGGAGTTCAATATCTCCTTTGTCCCACATCTGTCGATCAAGGCCCAAGCAATGACCGACTTTCTTGTTAACTATATGGTCGAAGTGGCCGAGGCGGAACTCACTCACCTAGTTCCTTGGAAGATGATGGTAGATGGATCTTTAGGGAGGCATTCCCTGGGGGTGGGGACAATCTTGGAGATCCCCCAGGGAATGAAATTCGAGCAAACGGTGGTGGTGCACTTTCCCATCACCAACAACCAGGCCGAGTACGAGGTGGTGATCGCAGGACTATGCCTGGCCAGGGAACTGGGTGTATTTGACGTGGAAGTCCTCACTGACTCCTTGGGGGTGACTTCCAAGATCAACGGGGAGTTCAAGTCAAGGGAGCCTACCCTCCAATTATACTTAGCAAAAGTAAAGGGGGTCATCGGCATTTTCCATACCTTCTCCATCCAACACGTGCCCCATTAGGAGAGCGAGCGGGGGATCGACTTGCAAAGTATGATCCCTGGGTTGGGGGTACCATCACCGACCTGTTCCACCCATCCATCGAGGAAGGCGAGATGATGGAGATGGACCAACACCCCTCATGGATGGACCCTTTCACGACCTTCTTGTCCCTAGGAGAGTTACTAGAGGGGATGGATTGGAAAAAGTTCAAGCATAAGTCGGCATACTATCTTATGGATGACAGGAAGCTGTATATAAAGACCCTCTCCGGCATGCTGACATGTTACGTGGCTGAGAGGGAAGTCCAGAAGATCCTGGAGGAAGTCCACTCAGGGGAGTGCAGAAGCCACTCAGGGGGCAGAACCTTAGAAGGAAGAATCATCAAGAAAGGGTACTTATGGCCGACCCTGAGCCATGATGTCATAGTGTTTGCAAAGAAGTGTATCAAGTGCCAGTTATTTTCCCCCCTCCACCTACAGCCAGCTAAGTGCCTCAGGAGCATCACGACACCCTGGCCCTTTGCAATCTGGGGAATGGATCTGGTAGGGCCTTTCCCCCTAGCTAGCGGGTAGAGGAGATTCTTGTTGGTCATGATTGACTATTTTTCCAAGTGGATAGAAGTCAAGGCATTGGCCAAGGTAACTTCCCAGGTCATAAAAAATTTTGTGTGGGGGGAGATCGTCTGTCGGCACGGGTTGCCCCAGGCCATTGTCACAGACAACGGGCCTCTGTTTGCTAGTGTCGAGTTCATCAGTTTCTGTGGGCTACTCTGGATTGATCTCAGGTTTGCTTCGATTCACCACCCAAGGAGCAATGGGCAGATGGAGGCGACGAACAAGATCATCATCTATCTCCTCAAGAATATGGTGGAAAATTTGAAGGGCAGCTGGGTGGAGCAGCTTCCGTAGTTCTTTGGGCCCTTAGAACCACTCCCAACACCACGACAGTAGAGACCCCCTTCAAGCTCTCTAATGGATGCGAGCTGGTGCTTCCCATAAAGTTCGAGGTCTTGACACCTTAGGTTGTCGTGGAAGAGGCTGACAAGGAAGAATGGCGAGCTTAAATTAAGGAGGAGTTGTAGCTCTACCTCGACATGGTGGAAGAGTTGCACGGCCTCTCCGCCATTTTGAAAGAAGAGGTTACAAGAAGAATGGCTAAGTACTTTGATAAACACGTCAGGTTCAAACAGTTCACCGAAGGTGGACACAGCCAGGAGGTTGGCGGTAGTGGGTAAGCTCAATCCAAATTGGGAATGCACGTATATCGTCAAGGAGGCTCTAAGGTCAGGGGGTACCGCCTCCAAAATATGGTGGGTGAGACCCTAAGTAACACCTGGAGTGGTGATGACTTAAAGCGTTTCTATCCGTAAAAATATGTACATTCACCTCCTCATTACCTATGAAATCTATTGATGCTCCACCCCTTTTGCAGATCGAGTTTATTATTAGCGAAGATGGATCTTGGGACACTCTAGCTGTCAGGCTTTCTCTTAGCTGGCAGGGACAGGATAGACAAAAGGATGTTTTCTCCCTCTAGGGTTAGGTCCCGAGATGATCTTGCTGCTAGGCTCCCACCAAGCTGGCAGGGTTTGGATCCTCGAAGTGATGTCATTATGATCCTAGAGGTGGAGTTTGGTGGAGGATCAACACCCGCGGTCAGGCTTTCACCTAGCTGATTGGGCTGGTGGTATCAAACGGAAGTTGGCTAGAAGGATGTTTTCTGCCTCCAGGGTTATGTCCCGAGACACTCCCGCTGCCAGGCTCCCGCCAAGTTATCAGGGCTGGGATCCTCGAAGTGACGTCGTTATGACCCTAGAGGGTGAGTCCGATAGAGGCTCAACACCCGCCGTCAGGCTTTTACCTAGCTTATTGGGCCGGTGGTAGCACCCAAAAGTTGGCCAGAAGGATGTTTTCTCCCTCCAGGGTTAGGTCCCGAGACGCTCCTGCTGCCAGGCTCCCACCAAGATGGTAGGTCTGGGATCCTCGAAGTGATGACATTATTACCATAAAGGTAGAGTCTGGTAGAGGATCAACACCCGCCGCAAGGCTTTCACCTAGCTGATTTGGCTGGTGGTATCACTCGGAAGTTGGCCAGAAGGATGTTTTCTCCCTCCAGGGTTAGGTCCCGAGATGCTCCCGCTGCCAGGCTCCCACCAAGCTGGCAGGGCCAGGATCCTCGAAGTTACGTCATTATTAACCTAGATGTGGAGTCCGATGGAGGCTCAACACCCGCCGTCAGGCTTTCACCTTGCTGATTGGGCCGGTGGTAGCACCTAGAAGTTGGCAAGAAGGATTTTTCTCTTTCAAGGGTTAGGTCCCGAGATGCTCCCACTGCCAGGCTCCCACCAAGCTGGCAGGGCCTGGATCCTCAAAGTGTCATCGTTATGAACCTAGAGATGTAGTCCGGTGGAGGCTCAACACCCACCGTCACGCTTTCACCTAGCTGATTCTGCCGGTGGTAGCGCCCAGAAGTTGGCTGGTTGTCGCTAAACTTCGAAGAAAATAAAAGCAACCAAACTAGAAATTCAATGAGGCAAGTATACCTATCGAACTGTAGCTAGGGGACACAAGTATCGTATTGAAATCCGAGAACTGTTGACTACACTTACTCACACGAAGACTATTATTTTATCGATAGAAAAACTAGGGATTGAAAAACTAATTGCAATTAAGGAAATAAAACTATGCTAGAAAGAGAACTACTGCAGTTAATTAAAGGTTTATTATAAGCGATTACAATGAAGGGCTGAAAATATGAAATGGAAATGCACTCGATCAAGAATCAACTCGGCTAAAGTAGACTAAGAAGTGCGATAAAAACCTAAACTTAATAGGGTAAAGGTCCTTGACCGTGGAGGTTCCTAAAGCTTGAACACGCTTCTCTCGAAGTCGTGCCCAACTGTGTTTAGGAAGGTCCGACCGACTCTCGTCTAAATCGGAGGCCTAAAGCTCGCTTTACGCGGTGAACCCCACTATTGGATTTCACTCCAATCCGGGAGATTTAGACGTCTTCCTCTCTCAAGGGGTGTGTATAACTCCATTTACTCTTGAGCGCTCACTTCAAACTATCAGCCTCTCGGCTAGCCAAGAATGAAAGCAAAGGTGGAGAATATATATCGATGACATATCTCCAACCCAAGATAATTCAAGAGTAATTCAAGGTCTAAAACCCTAAAAAGAAAAGGTAGAATTAAAGCTTAATAACCTAATCACTCAAACCTCGGATCATAAAGATCGAGTACAAGGAGGATTATTTAATCATAATGTAGTAGAGGAGGGGGGATGAGTAGTAATGCATAATAAGAACACAAGTAAGAAAAGAGCACTTTTATTAATAATGAAAGAGAGCTACACTACTTGAAATGAAAAATTACACTTACACGAAATTAAAATCTTATTCTAGCCCTACAATTATCAACTAAAACAAGTGCATATATTACACTAAAAGCTATTACAAATGCTAAAACTAAACTTGGGTTATGGGAAAAAACAAAATGAGAAGGAGAGAGAGAAGAACACAAAAAAAAGAACAAGAAATAAAGGGGCAACACCTCCCCTCTAGACCCAAACTTGCTAAAATAGAAGGGGGTGTCTGAATTTATAAGAAAAGTTCACGGGTTTGTCACGCCCTTCGATAAGCCCTAGGGTGGCGTGTCAGGGGGAGTGTCAGGGGGCGTGAATTGTACGGGGTTGACCTTGGGCTCTGGATTCTTGCTGGAAGGATGATTACTTCTATACATTGGTGGACATGCCGTGTGTCATGCCCGTGTAGGGTGGGCGTGACACGCATGTCGCATTGAAAGCGTTGTCGAAAATCCATCAATCATCGGAAAAGGATGGCTTACGCCCTATGTCACGCCCGTGATAGGGGGCGTGACAGTACTGTTAGCGTGCTAAGGCGAAATAGCATTTAATGCGGCGGCAGGCTTCGGGAAGATGGCGACACGCCCCGTGTCACGCCCGGGGACATACCCGGGGAGGGCGTGTCAGGGGGCGTCATAGCCATTTTTCCTGGTATTCTGTCTCTATCATCAGGCTTCCTCGGGATTGGGTGACACGCCCTAGGTCATGCCCAGAGAGGGCGTGACAGGGGGGAGTGACAAGTCATTTTTGGCCAAACTTCTGAAAACCTGCAAAAAGACAAGAAAATGTTAGTGGCAATAATATTTACGTAAAAATGATAAAAAATAAACTAATAAAACATTATTTGTACATTATAAACTAGAAAATATGATAATAGTTTAGGCTACAAAACGTATTATCAAATTCCCCCAAGCTTAAGCTTTACTTGTCCCCAAGCAAAAATATAAAAACTAGATAATCATAAAAAGGACTAATCAAAAAGTTCTAATTATGCCCACACAAGTACTATGCGAAATTCTAAGTAAGGAAAAGGTTAAACGTAAATCTAAAACAATTATTTAGGTATGGTATAACTTTTATAAACTTTATTTAACAAAAATAAATCATCCAAAATTTTGATGAATTTCTTTAAATAGATTTAAGCAAAGCAACAAAAATGAAAAAACACATTGAGTTGTTACTAGATCCAAGCAATGCATTATAATTATATCGATTCAATAACAAAAATCTAAGTTTAAATTCAAAACTAAAACTGATTTACTTTCTTCTTTTCTTAGTTATTAAATAAAATTCAAAAGGCGTGAATCAAAAGGACTTAAATATGACAGAAACGTTTGGTTTAGGAATATGATTAGGAGTGGAATTCAAAGATAAACGTGAAGGCTTAAAATCACACTAAACCAAAACAAAGAGTTTCAAAAATTTTCATTTAAAATAAAAATATTTTTTTTCTTTTTTTTTCTTCTTTTCTTTATTTTTTTTCTTTTTTCAAAGCAAAGGCCATAAATATTTTTATTTTCATTTTGAATTGGCCAAACAAAAACAAAGATATCTTTTTAGTATACTTTTTTTCAAAACCTTTCTCCCAAAAATATCACCAAATAACCTATCGTAATCATGGAAAATTTTTTTTATGAAATTTAAAAAAGCTAGTGTGATTAGATAGGTTGAAAATCTTGGCTTTGGTGAAAATGAAATGAAAAGAGGAGCTATCAAATGAAATCGGAAAAATGGCTCAAAAGCGGCTAACAAGTGGTAGAAGTTTTTAGGTTGGCAGGAAAGCTCAAAACAAAAAAAACCGCCTAAATCATTTTCACGCTTTTAAATTTATTTAAAACAAAGATTTGAAATTTTTTCAAAAAACAAGTCCTAGATAATAAAAGAAGATTGATGAAATTATCTTGAAAATAAAAATAATAAGTTACTTGGACCGTTCACATCTACTACGCTATTCAAAAGTTGACCTTACAAAAATTATCCAAAAACGAAAAGAAAAATAGTGGATGATGAATTTTTAAGAAAATAAAGGAAATAAGGAACAAAAAACCGTAATAGAAATGCGAGTTTTAGAAAAATATTTCACCTTAACATGCTACCGTGAATTAGAAACACAGCATGACCAACATTTTACTTGTGAAACATAATTAAAAAGGACGATTAGAAATATTATAATTAACTAAGTTGTTTATAGGAAATTTTGAGTAAAACAAAATAAAAACCATGTGTACTATTGAGATACCAAAATGTCTAAACTATTAAAGTAAGAACAAAAAAAGAAAATAATTTTTTTTAATTTTTAAAATATTCTCTTATTTTGGATTTTTGAAATATTTTCAATTTTTTTTGGAATTTTAAGATATTCATTTTTTTTGGGTTTTTTGAAAAAAATATACACAAAAAGAAAAAATATTTACACTAAGCAAAAAGAAGGAGGAAGTCCTCCCCCAAGCTTAAAATGGACATTGTCCTCAATGACAAAAGAAGGGGATTGAAGAAGGAGAGAAAATTAAAGTACATAATTGAAAGACAGAATTGAAAAACAGGTACTTCCCCGGATTTATTTGCTGCGAAAGCTAAGTGATGCTGCTCCCCCAAGCTTCTTCTTTGGACTTCGTGATGGATTCAACAACGTTGTAGCAAGCGATCCAGAAGCTTCAACTTGTCGGAGCCGTCCGGGGCAAAAATTGGAAAATAAATAAAAAAAAAAACTTGAGTTGCCTCCCAAGAGCGCCCTTTATTTAAAGCGTCGTTTGAGCTCGACGCATCAAAATAATATTGTCCAAAAATATTATGTCAAGAATAATAATAAAAGTTTTTAAAAAATAAAATAAAATAAAAGTTATAAGTTAGACTTCGTGCAGCAGATACTTAATAATGGTTGGACTGACATCATCACTAGAGAAATAATGTTTAAGAAGCTGACCATTCACTTTGAAATTACCCTTATTTGGGTGAGAAATCAAAACAGTACTATACGGAAATACTTCTAAAACAGAAAAGGGCCCAGACCAATGAGATTTTAATATTCTATGAAATAAATGCAATCGAGAATTATATAAAAGAACTTGGTCGCCGGGCTTAAAGGTTTTCAGATTCCTTAAGTGCTTATCGTGCAAACGCTTCGTCTGCTCTTTATAAATTTTGTTTTTTTCATATTCGTAAGAGCGCCACTCGTCGAGTTCATTGAGTCGAAATTTTCTAAGGTAGCCGACTAAATGGGGATCGAAGTTTAAAAATCTTAAGGCCCAAAAAGCGCGGTGTTCTAGTTCTACGGGAAAATGGCACGATTTTCCATAAACCAATCGATACAGCGTATATCCGAGGGCGGTTTTGTACGCTTTTCGGTAGGACCATAGAGCATCGTCTAATTTGGCTGACCAGTCTTTACTAGAAGTTGAAATAGTCTTTTCTAATATCCTTTTTATTTCTCTATTCACTACTTTGACTTGTCGTTAGTTTGGTGGTGGTAGACAGTTTAAAGCTTATGCGTAACGCTGTATTTAGTAAGGATTTTTGAAAACTGTGCGTTACAGAAATGGGAACCCATATCACTAACGATGGCTCGCGGCGTACCGAATCGAGAAAATAATTTTTTCAAAAAGGTAACTACAACTCGGGAGTCATTCATAGGAAGAGCTTGGGCTTCGGCCCAACAAGAAACGTAATCATCGACAACTAAAATATACTTATTTTCAAAGCTAGAAGGAAGGGGGACAACAAAATCGATCCCCCAGAGGTCGAAAATTTCGCAATCCAGGAAATAATTTGGTGGCATCCCATTTTTATTGGAAATGTTGCCCGACCATTGGCAACTATCACACTTACTCACAAAGGCTTGCACGTCATTAAACAGGCTAGGCCAGTAAAAACCCGCGTAAAGCACCTTGTGAGCGGTGCGAGCAGCTTGATAGTGCCTACCTATCGGACCTTCATGTAAGTGTTTTAAGATATCAACTACTTCTTCATAAGAAAAAAAATCTCCTTATCACTTGGTCCGCACAGATTCTGAAAAGATGCGGGTCTTCCCAAAAGTAGTTCTTCAGCTCAGAAAAGAATTTCTTCTTTTGCTGAGAGAAGAACTCTTTTGGGAGCACCCAGGCCACTAAATAGTTGGCGATGTGTGCGAACCAAGAGAAGTATATGTGTTAATTGAAAGTAGCTTCCCATCAGAAAAATAATCATTAAAATATTTTTCATTTAATTTTTCTATAAAGGGATTATCTAATCTGGAGAAATGGTCGGCGGCCAAGTTCTTGGCTCCTCGCTTATCAGGGATCTCTAAGTCAAACTCCTGGAGGAGTAAGACCCATCGAATCAAGCATGGCTTGGCATCCGTTTTTGCAAGAAGATATTTGAGGGTCGAGTGGTCCGTAAAAAGAATAATTTATGAAAGTGTAATATAAGGATGGAATTTATCGAAAGCGAATACTACAGCAAGGTGCTCCTTCTCGGACGTAGTGTAATTTTTCTATGCAGATGTTAGCATTTTACTTGCATAATAGATGGGGTGGAAGTTTTTAGATATTCATTGACCTAATATGGCTCCCACCGCGAAACTACTCACATCGCACATTATCTCAAATGGAAGGCCCCACACCGGAGCTATCATAATCGGTGCGTTAAATAACTTTTCTTTTATTAATTCGAAGGCAGAAAGACAAGAGTCATAAAAAATGAATGGGGCGCCTTTTTCTAGAAGATAGGTAAGGGGCTTGTTGATCTTGGAGAAGTCCTTTATGAAGTGGCGGTAGAAACCAGCGTGACCTAAGAAACTTCTTATAGCTTTTATATTCGTAGGCGGCGGTAGCTTCTCGATAACTTCTATCTTCGCAATATCTACCTAAATACCAGTCACAAAAATTTTATGACCCAAAACTAACCCTTCCCTCACGATAAAATGGCATTTTTCCCAATTTAGGGCAAGGTTAGTTTCTTCGAATCATTCTAAGACTTTTTCGAGGTTTTCTAAACATCTATCAAACGAATCGCCAAACACAGAGAAATCGTCTATAAATACCTCCATAATGTTTTCTACATACTTATCAAAGATAGCGAGCATACATCGCTGGAATGTCGCTGGCGAATTTCACAATCCAAACAGCATTCTTCGATAGGCGAAGGTGCCGAAGGGACAAGTAAACGTAGTTTTCTTTTTGTCCTCGGGAGAGATGGGGATTTGGAAATACCCCGAGAGGCCATTGAGAAAATATTACAAGCTATGGCTGGATAATTGTTCTAAAATCTGGTCGATAAATCGCAAAGGAAAGTGGTCCTTGCCGGTGGCGTCACTCAGCTTCCTATAATCTATACACATACGCCAACCCGTCACCATCCGTGTCGGGATTAATTCGTTATTTTCATTACTAACTACCATTGTCCCTCCCTTCTTTGGTACTACCTGAACAGGGCTAACCCACTTACTATGTGATACATGGTAGATAATTCCTGCGTCTAATAATTTCATAACCTTGCCCTTAACTACTTCTTTCATGTTCGGGTTTATACGGCACTGAGGTTGAATGGAGTTACGCGAATTATCTTATATTAAAATTTTATGAGTGCAGAAAGATGGGCTTATTCCCTTGATATCAGATATCTGCCAAGCAATAGCTCGGCGATGGTTACGTAAAACTAAAAGGAGTTTTTCATTTTGGACATCCGTGAGGTAGGCCGAAACTATAACTGGAAGCTTTGAGTTCTTTTCTAAGAAGGCGTACTTGAGATGTTCAGGAAGTTCTTTAAGGTCTAGGGTAGGGGGTTCTTCATGAGAGAATTTAGAAATTCTTTCTTTTTCAAAAAAAATATCTTCATAGACTTTTTTATATGGAAAATTAAATGGGGTGGAGCTGGTGGCCAAGGCGGCTTCTTGCAGCGATTCAGTTGGAAAAGTAGAAGAGGAATAAAAATCAGAAAATTCTTTTTCAAAATCAGAGAGAATATTAGAGGATTCTACACTTTCTTCACTTAGTTGTAGAGATCTAGTTGGAAGAGAAGAGGAGGAACAAAAATAAGAAAATTCCTTTTCAAATTTGGAGAGGTGAGAGGAGGATTCTTCACTTAAGGATTCTAAGAAGAAACAGGAGTTGTCATTTTCTAAGGTGTGTTTCATCGAGGGGGTGATAGAGAAAGTGACTTCATCGTCGCCTACTCGAAGGAAGAGCTTACCATTGCTTACGTCAATGATGGCTCAGGAGGTGGCAAGGAAGGGTCGGCCAAGGATCAGGGGAACCTCAACGACTTCTTTGATGTCCAAAATGAAAAAGTCCACCGATAAGATAAACTTGTCGACTTTTACTAGAACATCCTAAATTATTCCTAACGGGTACTTAACGGATCTGTCGGCGAGCTGGATACTCATGCGTGTTGGGTTGAGGCTACCAATTCCTTACTTTTTAAACAATGAGAGGGGCATCACATTAAAACTCGCACCTAAGTCGGCTAATGCGTGCTTTACAAAAAGATCACAAAAGACACATGGAATAGAAAAACCACCTGAGTCACTGATTTTCTTTTGTAAGACGTTTGTCAAAACCGTAGAGAACTCGGCATTTAACATGACATGCGAGAGGTTCTATAACTTATTCTTATTGTTCAGGAGGTCCTTAAGGTACCCTGCGTACTTCGGTATTTGGGAAATCGCTTCGTGGAAAGGCAGATTTATGTTGATTTGCTTGAATATTTCTAAGAAACGGGAGTATTGATCGTCCTGACGTTGTTTATTAAGTTCGGAAGGGTAAGGCTGGGTTGGATTATTTTTAAAAATGGGTGGTGGAGTGAGATCTTTTTCTAATGCGGAGAGAGGTGTGATAACTTCTTCTTCAACAGAGGGTGGAATTTTTAAAACGGGAGCGGAGCTTTGATTTTTAAAAACAGGAGCAGAGCATTGATTTTTAAAAGCGGGGGCGGAGCTTGCCTCGGGCTCTTCACTAACCATACCGGGAACTTGCCTTCCCACTCCGAAGAGTTATATCATTCGATTTCTCTCTCGGGTTGGGCTCGGTATTGGAAGGAAGAGACCCTGCGGGTCGCTCAGAAATAATTTTAGCGAGCTGTCCTACTTGATTTTCTAGACTTTTACAGACCCGGTTAGGGTTCTTATCGTAGCGTCATTCACATTCATATATTTTGCAAACATTTCCTCCAAACTTGGAGGTTTTGGAAAATTTTGGGGAGGTGGTGGTGGTGCAGAAAAATCATTTTGTGGTGGTGGGCGCATAGCATTCGATGGATTACTCCACGAAAAATTCGGATGATTTCTTAAGCCAGGATTATAACTATTCGGAAAATTAATAGCAGGCGCAGGAAAATTCGAAGCAAAAAAATTATGAAAAGCGTTTCTAGGCATATTATTAACAAAATATTAATTTTCAGGAGAAGGAGTTACAGATTCCCATACCTGAGGGGCGGAGGCAGCAATCATCTTCGTTATCTTTTTGCTTAGAATTTCTACTTACAGAGCTAGCTGGGAGACGTTGTCCACATCAAAGATACCTGCAGGCTTGTTCGAGCGGAACCTAGGCACATTCCACTGATAAGTGTTCATGGCCATGTCCTCAAAAAGATCAAGAGCTATTTCCGGGGTCTTATGATTTAAAGTACCACCAGAAGCTGCGTCTATCATTTGCTTTGTGCTTTGATTTAGCCCGTTATAGAATGTCTGCACTTGTAACCATACAGGCAGTGCGTGATGTGGGCATCATCTTAATAATTATTTAAATCTTCCAAAGTTTCATATAAGGTTTCGGAGTCTATTTTTCCAAAGGCAGAGATGTCGTTCCTAAGTTTTGTAGTTTTAGCTGGCGGAAAATACATCGCCAAAAAATTTTCGGTTCATTCATTCCAGGTTGCTATGTTATTCTTAGGTAGAGTGTTCATCTACTGCTTAGCTTTAGTTCTTAAAGAGAAGGGGACGAGTCTTAGCTTAATAGCATCATTTGTGACACCATTTATCTTGAAGGTGTCACAAATTTCAAGAAATCTTGCTATATGTGCGTTCGGATCTTCATCTTGAAGTCCGTCAAATTGCACATACAACTACACCATTTGAATAATGCTAGGCTTTAATTCGAAGTTATTATTTGCTATAGCAGGGCGAACTATGCTTGATTTTGTTCCCTCGAGATTTGGTCATGTATAATAGGACATAGTCCTTTGCAAGGCGTCCTCCACTGGGGGCTCTGCCATTTTTAAAGTAGAAGATGACTCGGAATCCTCAACCGGTATTTGGGAAGTAGGACCTTGAAATTGTGATTTTCTACGAAGAGTATGCTCAATTTCTTGGTCCAAGTCAAAAATAGCCGGCGGATTCCCTCGGGTCATGCACTAAAAGAAGAGAAGAGAAGAAAGAGAAATAAAATAAACTAGAAAGAAAAGCTAGAATAAAATTTTTTTTTTTAATATTTTTTTTTAATAGATTAACTCCCGAACTTCCCAAGGACTACCTAGTGAAGGGTTCGCAAGGTACTTGAAAAGATAGCGTCACTTAAAGCCGCTTTGCCCTTTCCGAGAGAATTAGGCGGCATAGAAAAATTGTGTAGTTGGTTACTATTAAGAGCGGTAATAATTTTTTTTTCAAAATTTCAAGAAAGAGTATGAGAAAGAGAAGTGATAAAATTAATAGGTTCGTGTTTTCAATATATCAACGAAAGTTGCTCCCCGGCAATGATGCAAAAAACTTGGTGGTCGCTAATCTTCGAAGAAAATAAAAGCAACCGAACAAGCAATCCAATGAGGCAAGTAAACCTATCGAACTTTAGCAAGGGGACACAAGTGTCGTATTGAAATTCGGGAACTGTTGAGTACACTAACACATGAAGACTATTATTTTATCGATGCAAAAACAAGGGTTTGAGAAACTAATTGCAATTAAGGAAATAAAACTATGCTACAAAGAGAACTACTGCAATTAATTAAAGGGCTAATAGAAGCGATTACAACGAAGGGCTGGAAATATGAAATGGAAATGCACCCGATCAAGAATCACCTCGGCTAAAGTCTACTAAGAAATGCGATAAAAACCTAAACATAATAGGGTAAAGGTCCTTGACCGTGGAGGTTCCTAAAGTTTGAACACGCTTCTCTAAAAGTCGTGCCCAACTGAGAAAGAGAGAGAGAGAGAAGAACACTAAAAAAGAACAAGAAACCAAGGGGCAGCACCTCCCCTCTAAAACCAAGCTTGCTGAAATGGAAGGGGGGGTCTTAATTTATAGGAAAAGTTCACGGTTTGGTCACGCCCTTAGGCACTCCCTAGGGGGCGTGTCAAGGGGCGTGATCGGTATGGGGTTGACCTCGGGCTCTGGATTCTGGCGGGAAGGATGATTACTTCTGTACGTCGGTGGACACGCCATGGGTCACGCCCGTGTAGGGTGGGCGTGACACGCACATCACGTCAAAAGCATTGGTTGGAAATCCGCCAGTCATCGGAAAAGGACGGGTCACTCCCTGTGTCACGCCCGTGACTCGGGGCTTGACAGTAATGTTGGTGTGCTGAGGCGAAATAGCATTTAATGTGGCGGCAGGCTTCGGGTAGAGGGTTACACGCCCCGTGTCATGCCCGGGGACACGCCAGGGGAGGGCATGTCATGGGGTCATGACAACCATTTTTACTGGTTTTCTATCTCTATCATCAGGCTTCCTCGGGATTGGGTGACATGCCCTAGGTCACTCCCAGGGAGTGCCTGACAGGGGGGCGTGACATGTCATTTTTGTCCAAACTTCTGGAAACCTGCAAAAAGACAAGAAAATGTTAGTGTCAATAATATTTACATAAAAACGATAAAAAATAAACTAATAAGACATGATTTGTACATTATAAACTAGAAAATACGATAATATTTTAGACTACAAGACATATTATCATTGGCCAAAAGGATGTTTTCCCCCTCCAGGGTCAAGTCCTCGGTTAACGAAGATTCCAGAACAAGCCCTCAGCTAGTCGCATCAATAAAATAAACCTGAAGACCAAGGACGGGATATTCGGTGCCGCCACTAACCTCTCCCGATAGATTGGCAACCAGTTGTTTATAACTATTCTCCAGGCTGAGAAGCCGCTCCTTGACAGATTTTTGGTTCTCCCGCACCCGATCGGTGAGCCTGCATAGCAGCTGCGACTGTTTTTGGAATGTCTTGGCCACTTGCTGTTTCATCTCGACAACGTCCCCTGGATCGCCCAGGTAGTCGACAATTGAATCTGGAAAAGGAAGAGGCGAGACCTCCTCCTCGTCAATATCAACATTTGTGGAAATCTCTCAATTGCCTGGGATAAAGGGAGGGTAGCGAGAAGTCCCCGGCCGCCCCTCAAAGGGGGTCTCGAAGGATATATTCCTCTTCCCTAGGGCTGGTGGATGGATGGTTTACTCGGCAAAATATATGGGGATAGCATCCATCAGGAGAAGAGCAGAGCCGAGATCCGCAGGCGTCTCGCGAATGGGAGATCTCGACGCCGGGCCTCCTATCCCCAAAGTGCCAAAAGTAGAAGCGGCAAAGAAAGAATGGTCAAACTAGGGGACTAAAAACTAACAGTTAGTTGAGGGGTTACCTTTCACCTCCATGGGAACATCGAGCTTGAGAGGGGGGGGGGGGGGGTTTCTCGCGATTCTCCTGCCCGTTCCCATTTCCCGGCGAGACCACCGTAACACTCGCCTCCTCAACCTCCTTCTCCATCGACGGGATCTGCGAATGGATATGACATCAACATTTTATCTCGGCGACAAAAGGGGAAATAGAGCTAAGCGAATACAAATACCAAGTCTGTCTTGAGCGTTGAAGGATTGTGAGAAGTCAATTCACCATTCCTTATGTTGCGCCGAACCGCTTTATCTTTTTTTTTATCTTCGGGGTTGACCCGGGAGCTTTATAAGATAGCCAGGGGGAGAGTGAGCTCATCAAGGAATTGTTCTTGTCTTGAGCATCATGGAGGCAATCTAGAGCTTCCATGGAAAGAGACATAGTAATAAGAGGAGGGAGCATCCGCAAGATGTAAGGGCAGGAAAATGCCTACAACTGCCTAAATATTTATATAGTAGTGGAGGGGACCACGATAGATTCTCTTCAAGGTCAGCACCCACACATCTAATATATAGGGTTGGATGTTTCTTTCTGAGCTTTGTTAAAAGCTCGCAAACAGCGGGTATTGTGTACAACCCCATATTTGATGAGTGGGCCCCATCGGGTTGGCGAGTGGTCAGTACTTGTCCAAGGCCTGAAGAGAGGCACTCACGCAGCACGATGGGAAAAGGAGCAATTTGGCCCTTTGACAAGTGCCATCCCCACCGAGCATTCGCCTAAATATCTCGCGTGCAGGAGCGCGTACGAGATCAGCTCTTTCTAAGCTAGGCGAGTGGTCGCCCAGCGAAGCATTCGCCCTTCAAGGGTCTTTAAGGCGGCGAGTGCATAGAGCTCCCGACACTCACCTCTTTAGCCAAGTGATGCTCTCATTGATCACTCGCCTAGCAGGGCCCAGATGCAAATTACCGGGATGCCCTCAGAGGTCTGCATTTAGCTATTCAGAAAATCAGAGTTTGGCTATTAGCAGGCCAACCCAGTGTGTTTTCAGTAATTCCAGATCAGCGAAGGTTGGTTATTTGCAGGTCATTTTCAGAAATCTATAAATAGACCTAAGGGGTACCTCAGAAGGGCATTCTTACTTTTCTCCCAGTCTTCTAGAGGCTTCTGAGGTTTCCTTAGCTCGGCTTTTGGCTATGGAGGGAAAGCGCTCTAAGATCTTTAGAGTGTGATATGGGACCTCCGCGCCTTGCTCTTGGGACAGTTGTTTGTTCCTTTTTCCTTATCTTTTTGCTTGCAGGACAGAAGTAGGTATGCGATCACCCCCTTACCCGAGGGCGAACTCCACATAGACCGATTTATCAGTTTAAACACTTTATCATTGACCTCTCCCCCTTTATGACTTTTTTAGAAACTATGTTGCCTAGGGAGGTGGTCTTGTCAGCCAAGTTATTTACCAATACAATGATAATGTTCTTTACTTTCAGCAAGTGATCATCTAGAAATTGGTTGCATGCATCCATTCTCCTTTCTAGGACTGTGTTGTTTCCTTCCATGATGGACTTTGTTACTTCATGGACCATTTTCATGTTCTCAGTGGTGATGCACTGATTCTCTATGATATTATTTTACTTCTTATTTATCTCATATAATGTATTGATAGTATAATCTACAGTTAGAGCAGCCCTTGTAAAGAATTTCATAATCTGACATCAAGTCTAACAGAAAATATTTTAGTGGAGATCTCTTTTCTCAATTCCTTGATGGAGTCATCTACATACAGTTCAACTTTCCTCCTTTGCTCATCAAATAGACCTTTTAGCTCTTTTAGAAAATTAGGTGCGATTATCACAAGTCAACTTAACTTATTCATGTCTTTCCCTCAAATCACTCCCAAAGTGAGAGTCTGCTACTTCATAGTCAGAAGAGTGCTCTAGATGAATATCAATATGATTGGAATCTTCTTTCTTAGGCACTTCAACATCAATCATGATATCAACCCCTCGGTTGTCTTGTCAGAGATTTCAATCACAGTTTAACCAACATGAGTAGGGGGTTCAAGGTGAGTCTCCCCCTCAATATTATCATCGTCTACTAGATCCTGAGGTAGATTATCTTTTGCTCTGTTGACATCCTCCGACACAAGCTCCCACTGAACAGGAGCACTGTCATTCAGTACTGGAGATTCAGATGGGATATGATCATTCTTTTTTGAAGAATGACAAGGAAGGTGTCAATGCTATCCTGTAAATACACAGTTGGTAAGTCATGCTCCCCCACAATTGGAGCAACTTATCTTAGAGTCTCCCCCTGAACATCATCACTGATTCTTTCTACAAGATATGTTACAAAATCTTCAGCATTTTCCATTATTGTGTCTCCTTCAACATCAATTGGAGTCACACTTGTGGGAACAGCCTTGGCCGCAAACTCAGAAGATACACTACAATAAATTGCACTTATAGTAAGGACCTAAATCGTTACAATAAGTACCAAAAATCGTTACAAAAACTCTTTGGTAACGGAAAAAACTTTATGTAACGGTCGTCCTCTAAAGCTCGACGCCAATACTTCTTGTAACGAATGTATGTGTATCGTTACAATAAATTAGGTACAATAGTAGAAAAAGATTCTGCCGGCCGGTTACCGGCCGCTGCCGCAGTCGCCTGCCCGATGCCCGCCGCCACCGCCGCCGCCCGCTGCCGACCACCGCTTATCGCCGCCACCGCCGCCCGCCCGCGAGCCTAGCATATTTCAAAAATTCATTGTGGAATGGGCAATATAAACCCAAAATTCATGTTTTAACCGGCGGTGGGGGACTAAAAATGGCCAAACATATTGTGAGAAAAAATTTCTATTTGTAACGTAACATTAGTGTTGTTACAAATACTTACATTTATAGTAACAAATTAATTTTTATTGTAACATAATATAAAATATTCGTTACACAAAGTACTTTTTGGTAACAACAGAAAAAATTCATTACTAAATATAGCTATTAGTATCAAACTGTGTTTTAGTTATATTTCAGTCCTTACAACATGTGCAATTTGTTGTAGTGATATATAGACTTGTGACTATAATACCTTCTTACCACTTCAGTTGATTCTGCCAGATTTAGATCATGAGGTTCAGTATGCTTGCAGTCAAAAGAGTTACTGCTGGAGATTTCTTTAGAATCTATAACAACCTTCTTCTTCTATAACTGAGCACTCTGCTTTGGATGATCAATCAACACCCTATCCCATTTATCAAACATCTTAATATCCATCATCCTCATATGATGGATCTTGGCACAAAGTTTCAGATTTTGAATTTCAGGAATTTTGTTCATAAGGAATAGAGACAGTATCCTACCAAGGTTTGGTTCAGGTATGCTTTCAATTATCCTATCAAAAAAGACCTTTCCTCAGTTGGTCTTCTTGGTAAGGATTACCCTTGTCATCAATTCAGCATATTTTAGGATATCTTGTCATGTGATCCATTCTTATAGATTAGAGCATTTCCTATAATGTTAACAAGGAATTTTCTTCTGAGATTCATCTCTTTCCTGATAACAGAACCACTGGTGCGCTTAGACATGCCACAACATTTCAAGGAAGACTTTATATCATCCTGAATTAGTTTATCTTCTTCCTCAGAGTCATTGAGCTTGGAGTTCTTCAGTGCCTTGCTAATCTTTGTGACATTGATTTTAATCTTCTCTCCATTGATGGAATTTTTAATCTAAGTGGTGGAAGAGTTCACCTTTTTATTATCATATAATTCAAGTATTTCAATCTTCCAGATCACACACAACTCAGATTGCACAAATTCGAGTTCTATGAAGGTAAGATGGTGAATAACTGATTGGATTTCTTCTAGAGCATCACAAAATCCATTCCCAAAAACTTTACAACCCTCGAACTAGAAGTCTGCACTCTTTAGAGCCATTGAATCTTCAGAGATTGATCAAAGAGGAAGAGACAAAGCACATAATCTAAGGTACAAGACATAGTAATTTGGAAGGTCACTAGAATGAAATTGATTTTTCTAGGCATGATTTCTATATATTCCCCTACCCTATTCAAGAAGGTGGAGAGGCATGTACCTTATCATGATTTCCTCTTTTGATGGATGGTTGTGGTTTATTCTGAAAGATTCGAAGCTTGTTCAACCCGTCAGAGTGCATACTTTGAGTTCACTCAACGCACTCGATGAATGGTGTTGACTCGACGCACTCGATGCCTAAAGTTGACTGAATGCACTCGATGTCTGGATGGTTAATCTTATTTTCCCTTAACTTCTCCTGCAAGAGGTTAGCAACCAAATTCAAATATATATAATAGATATGCTTTACAAGATAAACTATGTCAAGTTCAACATCCCTAATTCACACTTGAAACTATTAAACTTGGATTCTTCAAGAGGCTTAGTAAAGATATCAACCACTTATTTGTTAGTGAGGACAAACTCAAGGTAGATATCTTCTTTCTCAACATGCTCTCTTATGAAGTGATATCTAACTTTAATATGCTTGGTCCTGCTGTGTGATACAGGAATTTTAGCTATTAAAATATCACTAGAGGAATCATAGTATATAGGAGTTTTACTTAGTTGTAAGTTATAATCCTGATGATGATGTTGTATCCACAAGAGCTATGCACAACAACTCCCTGCTAGGATGTATTCAGATTCAGCTATGGAGAAAGCTACATAGGTTTTCTTCTTTCTACTCTAGGATACTATCCTTCTCCCTAGAAATTGATAGGTACCTAAAGTACTTTTCCTTTCTTCTTTGCAACCTACAAAATATGTATCTGAGTAACCTGTTAGTTCAAAGTCTTTATTCCTAAGGTGCCAAACACCAAGATCAGGTGTGCCCTTGAGATATTTTAGAATTCTATTTGCAGTATTATAGTGAGATTCTTTACGACAAGCCTAGTACAAAGCACAAACACATATATCAAACATAATGTCTGGCCTACTAGTAGTAAAATAAAGAAGGGAGCCAATTATGCCTCTATACAAGGTTTCATCAACTGATTTCCCATTCTCATCCTTGTCTATAGACATACTTGATCTCGTAAAAGTTTTCTTTATGGAGACACTATACATACCAAATTTCTTAGTTAACTTCTTGATGAACTTGGACTGAGAATTAAACAGTCCTTTTTTCAGATTATTTAACTTGGAGGCCCAAGAAATACTTAAGTTCACCCATACTACTCATTTCAAATTGTCCCTGCATAAGTTTAGCAAACTTTCTGCATAGGCCATCATCTTTAAACCCAAAAATAATGTCATCAACATAAATTTGGACTAGAATTATCTTACCCTTGAATTCCCTTAGGAATTATATCTTGCCTATCTTTCCCCTTGAGAATTTGTTGTCAATGAGAAAGCTAGACAAGATTTTATAGCAAGCTCTTGGGATTTCAACCCATATAAAGCCTTTCTTAAATGAAATAAATTGTTAGGTAGAGAATGATTGATAAAACCTAATGGATACTTAACATAGACCTCCACATTTAGGTTACCATTCAAGAAAGCTGACTTTACATACATTTAGTAGACCTTAAATCCATTGTAAGACGCATATAAAAGGAATAACCTTATGACTTCAAGTCAATCTTCTGGTGCAAAGGTTTGATCAAAGCCAATACCTTCCTCTTGCATGTATCCTTTAAAAACTAGTCTAGATTTGTTCTTGATTATAACAACATTCTCATCTAGCTTGTTTTTGTAAATCAATTTGGTTCCTATGATGTTATGTCTTTAAGGTCTGGGAACCTATTTCTATACATTGCACCACTTGAACTACTTCAAGTCTTCTTGTATATCTTCTATCCAAAATTGGTCTATGTTAGATTCTTCAAACTTCTTAGGTTCTATCTAAGACAGAAAGCTTGAATACATAACAAGGTTTAGATTTTTGCTCCTTGTGGTTACACCATAGCTTGCCTCTCTAATAATCAGTTCTTTAGGATGGTCTCTTAAGTGTCTGATGGCTGCTAGCATCCTTTCTTCAGCTTCTTGAACTTCATCTTTTGTGTCTTAAAGATCTTATGCTCTTTGCATTCTCCTGGACCTTCTTCTAGGATAAGCACACAATTAACCTTTTCTGGTTAAACTAGAGTAATGTCATCAATACTTAACTTGTATAACCATAACTCTGCACCTGCAGCACTCGATGGGCTTGGCAGCTCATTGTGAATCGTTGAAGTTTCATCAAACACAACATTAATAGACATTTCTACAACTTAATTTTTCAAGTTGTAGATCTTATAGACCTTACTGTGGAAGTTACACCCAACAAAATACCCTCATAGAATTTTATAGCTAACTTTTTCAGGTAGGACTTCCAATTATTTAGCACAAATCACTTACTTCCAAAAATTTTGAAATAGGTTAGATTTGGTTTTCTGTCTTTCATAAGCTCATAGGGAGTCTCATTGTGATACTTGTAGCTAAAGTCTCTTTTTGGACATGACATGCTGTGTTCACTTCTTCAACCTATAAATATTCTGGGAGAGAAGTGTCACTTAACAAAGTCCTCCCATCCTCTATGAGAGTTCTATTCTTCTTCTCAGTAATGCCATTTTGATGGGGTGTTCATGGAGATGAAAATTCCTGAAATATATCTTGTTCTTTGTAAAATTCTGTCACGTTTTCAGACTGAAATGTTGTCCCATTGTCACTTCTGATTTTGACCATATAGTAGCCCTTTTTATTTTGAATCTGCTTGAAAAAAGTCAAAAAGTTGTCTAAGTTAACAGATTTTTTCTTAAGAAAGAACACCCAGGAAAATCAAGAATAATCATCAATAATCACCAGTGTTTATACATTCATACCTAGACAATGAATTTGTATAGGAACAAATAAGTCCATATATAGGAGGTAGAGACACCCCTCAGAAACCTTGGACCTAATGCTTTTAAAGGAGGCCTTTATGTGCTTGCCGTTCTAGAATGCCGAGCAAGTGCCCTCTTTAGTCCATTTCAAGTTTGGTTCATTTCTGACCAAACCTTCACTGAAGAGCTTGTTGATGGCCTTGTATTCAAGTGAGCAAGTCTCTTGTGCCACCAAACACAATATGACTCTTTCTAATTTGCTACAAGGCATACTGGAGAATCAAAGTCTAAACATAAAAAGTTGAGATAATAAATATTTCCACTCCTACTGTCTGTTAGAATGATCTCTTGGTCACTTAAATTCTTGATCAGGCACGTATCCTTGTTGAATATAATGATGTAGCCCAGATCATAGAGCTGGCTTATGCTAATCAGATTGTGTTGCAATCCATCCACATAAACCACTTTTGAGATGGTGATTTTTTACATTGGTGATCATACTATAGCCTTTAGTTACTCCTCTGCCTAAACCACCAAATATGACCTTTGGTCCATTCCTCACTGGAGTGAAATCTTTCAGATGGCTTCTTGTTTCAGTCATGTGCCTGGAACATCCACTATCTAAGTACCAGATAGGAAGTTGATGGGTACTTAGACTAACCTACAATCACATAATTAGTTTGTCGTAGGTACCCAAAAGAATTTCGGTCCTTGGTTCTTATTAGCATAAAAAGGAATTTTTCTCCCTGCTGCAGCCTTGATAGGAAGGCTACTGTTTGCACTTTGCACTCAAGGGTTAGGACAACAGTCAATGGCAAAGTGTCCCACCTTGCCACAACACAAACACTGAAGGATATTGCATCTCCTCTTCTGAAAAGCCCTAGATGTGTGTGTACCAACATATTTTTTTCTGGTCAGTAGGGAGTGCAATAACATTATTCTTGTTTCTTTCAGCTTGAATCTGGCTGAAGGTTTGTCTACAAGCAAGTTCTCTTGGCAAGTTCTATTAAGCATCAACAGATATCTGGTTTGTAACTATTAAGGTGTTGATGGCATCACAAATAGCCAAGTGAAACATTGTTGTAGTCTTGCCCACAACCTTAGTCTTTATTTTAAGATCTTGTGTGGAGGCCACTGCCTTATCATTGAGTGTGGGTGCTAGAGCACCAAACGCAAATGGTCCATGGTGGGCCATTTGGATTTATTCATAGGGAGCATTCAAGGCACTCAACCCCATGCCCTTTCTTCTTCCATTGTAAGGAGCATTATTGCTCATACAAGAAGATTTTACATTCTTCTAGTTACCATACATGTTCTCATGGTGATACATGTTAGAAGGGAATACTAAATTCTGAAAGGTGTTTTGTGACATAACTGGTGCTTTGCCTTTCCTTTTGGAATGGGCGGGTCTAGCATTACACTTGACCCCAATAGCCTCTTATTATTTTGAGAGGAGAATGTGTCTATGAGTGGCAGACCAGTCTTTGGCTTCTAAAAATTTTCCATTAGCATCCTCTCTTTGAGGAGCTTCTCTTCAAGTTACTTAATGATCTTGCACTTCTGACTTATGGTGACTACTTGGATGATACTGATTGTCTTAAATTGACTAATTTCTTTTCTCAACTGAGTTAGCAGATAAGTTGATTCAGATTGCAAAGAATTTGCTTGTTGTAGAGAAATAATCTCTTAAACTTGCCTCTTGACAAGCTTTTTGCTCTTCTTTAGAGCTTCCAGGAGAATACCATAACATAGTTAATTAACGTCCTCAACAGGTTCTGATCCATCCTCATTAGATGAAGTGGTTGCCTCCAAATCGGGATAGTTTCATAATAAGAATCTGAAAGAGAGAATGCGTGAGATATTATCATATCAAGATCAGGGTTGTCCTAAATGTCTTCTGTATTGTCCATAAGCATGTAATCTTCTTCATCTTCACTATTACTGTTAACAGAGGATAGTGTTACCCTTATGCCCATTTTTGCTGAGGGATGATCAACATTCTCATTTATGTAGATTAGATAAAGATTGGTCTCTTCATCTTCAGATTTTGATGTCTTAGAATCACTATCTTACAAGCATTACTTCTTCTTTCTTAAGAAGCCCTTGTCCAACTTTTTTTCTTTATTATAAGTATTAACATTTGACTTCCTTCTCTCTTTCCTTTTAACAGGATAGTCAGCTATGACATGCCCCGACCTGCTGGAGCAGTAACAGACTACATTAGATTTAGGCTTCGTTTTGTTTGGCATTTTGCTCTAGCAGCGGGACGAGAGGAAGGGCTTTTTGAACCGGAGGGGGAGGCCGCGGTTGGAATCCCACCATTTTCCTCAATTTCCAATGGCACGAAGGGTCAAAACCTAGTAAATGCCACCGCTAGCCATTTGGTTACCAGCCGTGCGACGACATTTACCCCAAATTGAGCGCTCCAAACGCTGTGCCAAATGAATCCTTAAAGTATTTTTTCTGTTTTGAAACATACATGTCCCAGAGGGATCTTTTCTAGACTTTTCTAGGTTCGTTTGTGGCTTCCTTGAGCTAGAGCTAGATGAGCCCTTATTCTTCCACTTGCTTCTTTTGTTAGCATCTTTTTGAACCTCTTGGAAAACAAGGTCAATTCTCTATAATACAGTTCTTCTCCTGATATGTTGGGCTCTTAGATATTTGGCACAATAGCCCAGCTTGGTAAAGAAGGAGTCTTCTACCTTCTCTTCCTCGAGGTTTCAACTTTGAAGGCCACAATCTTTACTCTACTGAGAGACTTAGTAGCATCCTTTTCAACCTTTCTGGAGTTTAGCTGAAGTTCATGTGACAGTAACTTGCCAAACAGATTGTAGGTTAGTGTGTTGGCCAAGTTACCTACCTCCCTTGTAGCTCAAATCTTGATATCCCACTCTCTATTGAGAGATATCGGGAACTTATCATTCAGCTTATAGTTGGAGAATTGTCTGTCATAGGTTATTAGATTGTTTACAATCTTGAAGAACTTCTCAAAGCATTTTGCCATAAAATCCTTCTTGCCTTATTTTAATGCGTCATACTGTGGTTAAGAAGGGATTTTCAGTCATCCCTTACTTCCTCAGTCCCCTCCATATACACTATCAAAGTTTCGCACATCTTCTTTGCAGCCTTACAATGACAATATTTTGAAAGGTTGAGTCATCAATGACACTCACTATGATGTTCTGGGCCCTCTTATACATAGTGGCCAGAATCACCTCATCTTTTATCATTTCAGAATGTTTATTTGGAGTCTTGATGTTGGCATCAATAGCTGAGACCTTCATAAGAATGAAAGGTCCCACTTCCATTGTGATGAAGAACCAAGGGTCTGAGGCTTCTATGAACAGCCACACACTCTCCTTCTATATTCCAAAGTTTTCCTTTCTGCATACATGTAACTTCTTGGAACTAAGCTCCTTATAGTTCTCACAGCCATAATGATATACTTCTCCTACCCTTAGATATATAGTTCAGACTATTGAGTACTTTTTGAACAACCTCCCTCTAATACAACTTGAATGCCTTTTTGAAAGTTTTTAATTCTAAGGTAGCTAAACACCTAGAGGGAGGGGGGTGAATAGGTTTTCTAGCCTTTTATTATTTTCCCTCCACTTGGTGTGTTGTTATTTAGTTTCTTATGCTTCTAAGACAATCACACAGATGACACAGTAATTTTATAGTGGTTCCTCAGATTATGGGTACTTCCACTTTCCCTCCCACCTTTCTAACATTGTGTTAGACAAGGCACTACTGATGCGTAAGATCATGGAAGTGAACCGGTCGCACAAGTAATATAAAATGGGCGAGTTTTCTCAAGTATCGATCTCTCAAGGAACACAGTAAGGTGGAGTTAATTTCGAGGTGGACTTGAGATTGAAGTCCTTAAGTCGGGGTTACAAAGGGGGTTTTTGATGGTTGCGATAAAAGAAAGTAAAACTCTAAAAACTACTCCTATGCAATGCCGCTAGGCGATGCTTCGCCGGGTTGGATGGAAGACTAGTCGGGCAGCTATGCACTGAATCTCTAGGCGGATGGGCGAGTAGGCTTGCGGAATGAGGGTCAATAGAACCTCTTCGCAACGAACGCCATTATCAATTGCTAGTGAGGTAAGGGTGGATGGTGGTGAATGGAATATGGCGCACCTCAAGCAAATATAATGAAATACAAAATCACATAGACATGATTTAATACAAGCATTTTATAAAGTAAGCGCACATCATCTATTAAAAAAGTTTATAACAACACATAAACAACAATAAAGGAAGAACAAGGCAAGAGATCGACCGTATCCGAAGTCTTGCTGAGGATTCACGGTTGGAATTGCCGGGTTGTCAATTCGCGTCCAAGCTCGATCCTAAACTGTGTCTAGGATAGAGAAGGGCTATCACCACCTTCCAATGGCCCATCTTCTTCATGTCACGATAGCGGACGAAAGTTGCAAACTTCCCTTTACTTAATGGTTATGGCGTTGAAGCTTGAAATAAGCCCAAGAGATGATGAAGGAGGCCGAGAGGATGCTCCGGCTTTGATTTGGCGGTGAAAGCTTTCCTGGAGCCCCTCCCTACGGTGGAGGATTAAGGGAAATGGCAGAACCCTTCGTCGGAGATGAAAAACGGCGGAAGAAATCGTTCGATCCGGAATTAGGGCGGGACCTACGATATTTATAGAAAGCAGAATTGAAAAAAGCGCACAATCACGGGCGCACGACCAGTGGTCGTGTGCACTATGGCCAGTGATCGTGCGTATTGGCATGGCAGAATAAACAGAAGAACTGGGGTAACGTACACGAGCGATGGCGCACGACCAGTGGTCGTGCGTAATATATTCAATGATCGTGCGATTACCCTAGACAGAACTCCAGTAAAAGAGGAATCAATACACACAATCAGTGGTGCACGATCTGTGGTCGTGCGCACTATGTCCAGTGGTCGTGCGATTTTCCAAGGTAAAACTTGGAAAAACGGAGAATAGTGCGCACGACCAGTGGTCATGGGCATTAGATCCGATGATCGTGCATAGTATACCTGTATCCAAAAAGTCCTGGAACACGCACACGGCCCCTACACCAACACTGATATGTGCAGACATTCCAGACAATCACAAAAAAAGAGTGCAAACAACAAAAGCACAAAAATACACAACCACGGGCCTAAATGTGCACTTCCTATGGAAATAAAGATAAGATGAAAAATATACGATAATGAACTAAAAGTTAAGTCCAAGCAAAGGAAAACAAGCCCAGATGAGTCCGAAAACAGGTATATAAAATGGACTCATTACACCCTTAGACTTAACTGTTTGCGCGTCCCGAGCAAACAAAATCTAAGCAGATAGGGAAAGTTACAAACTAACAAAAATATTGAAAAATAGAGTACCATGCGAAGTCGCATGCTCGCGTGAGTAAAAATACAATAGAGAAAATTTCTAAGTATGCAGAATAGTTTATATTTTTCATAATGCGTATCAAAATTTTATTACTACTCAAAAGTTGAATCACGGTGAATCATCCAGTCACGCGTAGGAAGAAAGTAGGCAAGCCACTAAGGTGAGCTTTGCCAAAGATCGGGGCTCAGGATCACCTCCAAAGGAATCCACCAATGTCGGGGACCATACGCTTGCCCGTTCACACTCCCTCCACCGCACCAGTTCGACTCAAGTGCGAATCTGTAGGATTTTAGGATAAGAGATGAGGCTTGGGTTACGGTTAGGTAAACAATGATAAATAGGGAGGCTAAGTACCTAACCCAAATGAGCTATCCTAAAACAAAAGAATCCAACCGCTAACCACAATACAATCGAGTACGCTACACCCCCAAACTTAACTTTTAACATATGGGTGTGTGCACCGCCTACTCCCAACATAATCACATAACCAATAAGATTTTCAATTATACTTTTGCTCTTTTTATTTTTTTGCTTTACAAATATTTTTCTTTTCCTTTTTTTTTATCTCAGCAAATATAAATCTTTAAGCACATCCACATATTCAAAAATAATTTCACCACATCAACACCCCAAAATGATAATATAAAACACTAAAGCTCGACTTGGGTGTGCGACTAGGATCGGCTATGTGGCTTTGGTGAAATAAAGGTGGAGCTGAATAAAAAGAAAGGGTAGGCACAACGGGGCTTAGCGAGGATATGACGTTAGGAATGGTATAAAGCTCAACCAGGCCAAAATGATGGCCTACATCACACTCGCGCTGGACATACCATGTACCAATGCTTCGAGAGTTGCTTGGGGAATGATCTTAGCCACCGAGAAAGATAATCCATCCTCCCAACTCGAACAATATGAGTCTAGTGACGGCTACACACATTCCTACACTACCGTTTGATTCACACCGGATTCACCAACTTTTGAGTAGAATAAAATGTCTTTACGCAAATAGAAAAATATAAAGCTAATAGCATACAGAAAAATTAAATATACTCGAATTTCTACACGAGACGAGAGCACTCGACTAGGAGCACTACAGGAGTCAACATTTTACTCTGTCTCACAATCCTAAGCCAGCACCATAATTTTCCCAAATCTAACAAATAAATGAGTTTAACTCGCGGCACACTAACAGCTAAGCACGCGCTCATGTGGGTGCAGTCGTGTGCAATGCAATGAACTAATCAAAATAAAACAATAAAAGATTTTAGTATGCACATGAAATGTACACGTGCGAAATGTAACAAAACTTGCTCTCCCCCAGACTTAAACTAAACTACACATCATATGATATAGAAATTAAAATCATAAAGAGCTAAGGGAAGAGGTTACCCAATGCTCAGCTAGTGAACATACCAGAAGACGTGTGAAAAACTTGAAGCAGGCTCGTCATACGAAGAATCACAACCCCGCCAACACACTGTTGTCATGAATACATATAGGGGTAAGCTCCGCAAAAATTAAAGAAAAATATACAAAATACAAAGAAATACTAAACTAAAATAGACATGGAAATAAAAATATATAAAATGAAATAAAACTACTGGGTTATTGTCATCGCAGCACGACTTATTAAATTCTGTACAGTTCTAGCTAATGGGCCTATGAAAAGAAAAATGCACAGGTAACTAGCCTAATATTCGTTGCGGTAACGGGTACCAATACGGAGATTAAGCAGTTACCCCTCTGCCAAAATAATCATTCCTGCTCCTCACAGGAAGAGGAAATAGGAATTAAGATGAGGAGGAGGCCTGGTCCTCACTCATCTCACCACAAAACAAATCCTTGCCTAGCAAGGTTTAGTCCCCCACAAGTTCACTAGGGGCAAAGGTGACGACAGGGGATTCCAATGTGAAGGAGGTAGGAACCTCCTCACACACGAGGATGCACTCGTCGACAGCCTGAGCACAAGGCTCAACGTCAACCCAACTTACCCGTGGAGATTCAACCTACAAAGGCTCAGATAAAGAAGGGGTCAAGAAATAAAAGAGGCGAAGAACATAAAGAAATAATAGGGGGAGTGATCCCAGTTTCTATCCCCAAAGGATGAGGTAGAAAAATGTCATCGGCATTGTTGGCAATGCTACAAGGCAAGATAGGATCTATAGAGGCCTCCACCAAGACTTGGACTTCCTCCATTGGTATCGAGGTAGAATCCTTGACACCAGGAAGGTTGTCCTCCTCCATGGGAGTGGAAACAATCCATGTATAACAAGCCTTAACATGTGTTGCATTGTCAAAAATGTCGTCAGAGATGATTGTAGTAGAATGTACAAAAGGCGGGGGAACTTTGCTTGGATAAAAGTCAAGTGCAGGTTCCTCACAAAGAATTAGCTCCAGACTTGGAGATGTATGCACAGGAGAGAAAGGCTCAGCCATGTCGAAGCCTAGATTAGCCACACATCTGGTCATTGTGTCTGCATCATTCCCTTCCAAACATGAAGGTGGCAGGGTCACATAGACAGATGATGAAGGTGTGCCACCAAGGGTAGGAGTCGGGATGATCTGGATGTCTGACTCATCATCCTCTTCCATAACACGGAGGTACTCGGCACAATCCTTCAGGACATGATCTATTCTACGACAATACAAACACTTCCTCCCAGTACTCTACTGTCCTTGTTGGGCCGGATAGGAATAAGAGAACGGTATATGTGGCGAGGGAGAATGGCCAAAAGCTCGGGGCACGGTGTTTGAAGGGCTGTACGAATACAACATCTCATGCATTGTGCGCTGAGGCTTATGCTAAATATCTCTCATAGGGCAATCATGACTAGCATAGGAAGACTTTCAACATCAACGACATTGGGCATACGAATATCCCCACATGGTGTCGAAATAGTAGATTCAAAATAAATTGTGCAAATTACTTAATCCAACAATATATTACTACAGTTGCCTAAACAAACAAGAAAAAGGAAAGCTAAATAGAAATAGAACAAAACAAAAGCGATTTACAAAGGAAAAGGAAAGCAATCTCACGTCTCCCTCTCCCGAAACTCACACGACTGTGTTCCCCGTCAACGGCGCCAAAAACTTGATGCGTAAGATCACGACAGTGAACCGGTCGCACAAGTAATATAAAATAGGAGAGTTTTCCAAAGTATCGATCTCTCAAGGAACACAGTAAGGTGGAGTTAATTTCGAGGAGGACTTGAGATTGAAGTCCATAAGTCAGCGTTAACTAAGGGGGTTTTGATGGTTGCGATAAAAGAAAGTAAAACTCTGATAACTACTCTTATGCAATGCCGCTATGCGATGCTTCGCCAAGTGGGATGGAAGACTAGTCGGGCAGCTAAGCACCGAATCGCTAGGCAGATGGGTGAGTAGGCTTGCGGAATGAGGGTCGAGAGCAACTCTTCACAACGCACGCCATTAGAAATTGCTAGTGCGGCAAGGGTGGATGGTGGTGAATGGAATATTGTGCACCTCAAGCAAATATAACGAAATACAAAATCACATAGACATGATTTAATACAAGCATTTTACAAACTAAGCGCACATCATCTATAAATAAAGCTTACAACAACATATAAATAACAATAAAGGAATAACAAGGCAAGAGATCGACCGTATCCGAAGTCTTGCTGAGGATTCATAGTTGGAATCTCCTGGTTGTTAGTCCGCGTCTAATCTCAGTCCTCAACTGCGTATGGGATAGAGAAGGGCTGTCACCACGTTCCAATGGCCCGTCTTCTTCGTGTCAAGATAGCGGACAAAAGTTGCAAGCTTCCCTCTGCTTGATGGCTATGGTGTTGAAGCTTGAAATAAGCCTAAGAGATGATGGAGGAGGCCGAGAGGATGCTTCAGCTTTGATTTTGCGGTGAAAGCTTTCCTAGAGCCCCTCCCTACGGTGGAGGATGAAGGGAAATGGCAGAACCCTTCGTCGGATAAAAAAATGGCGGAAGAAATTGATCGATCCGGAATTAGGGCGGGACCTGCGAAATTTATTGAAAACAGAATTGAACAATGCGCACAATCACCGGCGCACGACCAGTGGTCGTGCGTACTATGGCCAGTGATCGTGCGTAATTGCATGGCAGAATAAAGAGAAGAACTGGGGTAACGCGCACGAGCGATGGCGCAAGACCAGTGGTCGTGCGCACTATGTCCAATTGTCGTGCGATTACCACACACAGAACTCCAGGAAAAGAGGAATCAATACACACGATTAGTGGCGCACGACCGGTGGTCGTGCGCACTATGTCCAATGGTCGTGCGATTATCCCAGGCATAACATGGAAAACGGAGAATAGTGCACACGATAAGGGGCGCACGACCAATGGTCGTGCACATTAGATCCAATGATCATGCGCAGTATACCTGTTTCCAAAAATTCCCGAAACACGCACACGGCCCCTGCACCAACACTGATATGTGCAGACATTCCAGACAATCACAAAAAAGGAGTACAAACAACAAAAGCACAAAAATACTCAACCACGGGCCTAAATGTGCACTTCCTATGGAAATAAAGATAAGATAAAAAATATTCGATAATGAACTAAAAGTGAAGTGCAGGCAAAGGAAAACAAGCCCAGATGAGTCCGAAAATAGGTATATAAAATGGACTCATCAACTACTCCAAATCTCGGCTCCTCAGAGCTTACAATATAGATCCCAAAAGATCTCTAAATCTCCTCCAAGATCTACAGCTTAGGTACAATATACAACCCTGTATTCGATATGTGGGTCCTCTACCCCCCACATAGGGACCATTGCTTCGCCTGATCCCCAGGAGCGAGACCCTTCCATAGTTTTCAGTGTGCACTCAAAGACTACTGCTCCTTGAATTTGAGTGGAACAGAGTGTACTCAACGCATTCTGCTCCTTGAAGTTGAGTGGAGCCGAGTTCACTCAACTCCTTCAGCTCCTTGGCGTTGAGTGGTCCTTCTGCTCCTTGGCTTTGAGTGGAGACGAGTGCACTCAATGCCTTCTATTCCTTGCATTGAGTGGAGCCGTGAATTCAGCATCTTCTATTCGTTGGCATTGTATAGTACAGAACCCCTATAGAATCATCGGCAGAGGAGTGCCGCAGAGGCGAGTGCCTGGCTCCCCCCAGCAATCGCCCCTTTTAGGAGAGTGATGCCTCCACGGACCACTAACCCAGTGAGGTGTCGAGGAGGCGAGTTCCTGGCTTCCCCATCACTCTCCCCTTTAGGCGAGTGGTGTTCTCATGGGCCACTGTCCTAGTTGGGTACAAAGGTGAAATTATCTGGGTGCCCTTATTGGGCTATATATAGCTATTTAGAACAGCGGACATTGGCTCTTAGCAGACCCAATTAGGCTACATATAACTATTTAGAACAACGGAGGTTGGCTGTTGGAAGATAATTTCTAGAAAACAATAAATAGATCCAAGGGGGTACCTCAGAAGGCATGCTTACTTATTCCTTAGTCTTCTTGCTCTTTTTGAGGTAACCTTAGCTCAACACTTGGCTAAGGAGGGGAAGCGCTCTAAGATCTTCTGGGTGTGTGGTTGGACCTCCATGCTACAGCCTTGGGTCTATTTGTTATTCTAAGTCTCTAGTTGTTTGAGTTTGTGAGGGAGAAGTAAGTGCGAGATCACCCCTTCACCAAGGGTTCGAACTCTATATAAGACAATTTTTTGTTTAAACACACAAAGCCCTAGAACTCACTGATCAAAAGATCACCTACCTCGGGCCAAAGGCCTTACCACTTAGGCTAAAGGATATCCCTACCTCAGATCCAAAGGATCCTACAATTCATACACAAGTTCCCTACAACTCATATCCAAATCTGGATCCTACCTCAGATAAACAAACGATCCTACCTCACGCAAACTGCCCTACACTCAGATTCTTAAAAGAATCCTACCACTCAGACTTTATAAATAGGATTTCAACTAAGATATAGAAATATCCTATAAATAGAGAGAAGTTTGTTGATGTGGATTAAGAAAATAGAGAGATATCTATGTGTCTCCCTTCTTCTATTCTCTGAAAGATCATATTAGATTTCTTCTCCACAGCACTAGAAAATAATCTTCAAGACAAGCTCTGCTAGGGCTGTAAAGTAACTGCAACATGGGTTGTCCATGGCTATTTTTCCCTCATAGAAATATATCTGACCTTGTTGTTGATGGTGTTGATCTCAACAACTATCTTGTTGAACTTTTGGATCAGTCGATTTACACTTCTGCCTCGAGCTCTACAACAATAGAGAGGAAGAGGAAGAGGTTGCGCCGCTTTGCGAAAAGACAAACCCTAAAGTTGTTCTCTTCTCTGCCGATCTCATTCCTTTTATTATCCTCCCTCCAACGGCTCTCTTGACCCGTGGGCCCAGCATTAATTGCTGATTTATAACCTTCCTTTTACATAATAAATCATACAGTAGGTTGCCGACACAATTTGTGGTGTACTGCAGATTTCAAACAATGAATTTGAATTCCATTGACTTATGTTGACTTTTGCTGACGTCAACATCTATGGACTAGCAAAAATATCAGTTTCATCCCAGGCATTGAGTGCGTTGTGTGAACAAGCTTCACTCAACGCCAAAACACTTAGTCAGATAAACTGCACTTCTTAGGCGTTGAGAGTGTTGAGTGAATGGCCTTCACTCAATGAATTTGACTTAACCAACACATCTGCATTTCAAGCATTTAGATCGTTGAGTGAAGCCTCATCACACAACACTTTTGTCCTCAGCCACTTCGCAGAGGTCTATCTTCTTGCTAAGGTGTTGAGTACGTTGAGTGAGCTGTCCTCACTCAACGCATTTGGACTTAGATTTTTCTATCTATCTTCTCTTGAGCTTTGACATAATAGCATGGTGTTGAGTGAACTGGCTTCACTCATAGCTTCTGGACTTATCCAAATATCTTTGACAGATTCTCTATGTCTTTGACTGAAGTAGCTTGATTAAATTCTTCTAGCTGTATGGCATTGAGTGAGTTGACATCACTCAACGCCTGTGGACTTGGCCACTTTTCTACCTTGCCGACTTCTTATGCTTTGACTACATAGTCTTTCCTCAGTTCTTTTTTGTTTTATGGCATTGAGTGAACTTGTTTCACTCAATGCCTGTGGACTTAGCCACTTTTTTTTACTGTCAATACAAAAGCACTGACTGACTGGTCTTTACTCGAAGCTTTTGCTCATTTGACATTGAGTGAGTTGAATTCACTCGATGATTCTGGCTTAGCCAAAATTCTTGACAAAATCTTCAATAGCTTTGACTGCTTGAGCTTGTCTCAATAATGCTTGGTATATGGCATTGAGTGAACTTGCTTAAATCAATGTCTGTGGACTTAGCCGCATTTTCTTCCTTCCCAAAGCTGAAGCTTCGACAGACTCAACTGTACTCGATGCCTCTTGTTATATGGCGTTGAGTGAACTGCCTTCACTCAACGCCTGTAGACTTAGCCACAGAATTGCTTTGCAGACTGCTGGTCTTTGACTATCCACACCTTACCCAGTGCATTTTAGAATCTAGCTTTGAGTGAACTGGCTTCACTCAACGCCTGTGGACATAGGTGATTTTCAGCCTTTCCAGCATCCTTCTCTACATTTAATGTTGAGTGGATTGGCTTCACTCTACTCCTGTGGACGTGGATAGATTTCTTTCTCTCCACTTCTCTCCCTTGTGACCAACTGTCATAACCTCTTGGAATACCTGTCCAATAAATGTGACAAGGAACAAACTGCATGCATGAACTTGAACATACATCAAATACAACTATGTGTGAACCATTAACTTGTTTGACTTCTACAAATATGGGACATTGTGAGTAATGCACCAAACAATTTCCCCCTATTTAAAGAAGTCAAAACCCTCAAACAACATTCTGAGTCAATGATATACACTTACATATACAGCAATAAAACATTAAATTGGAAAACTTATAACAAGAGAACAAGAGTATCAAGTTATAGGTTACAACACTTTCCTTTCCTACAGGATGATCATCATCACTTCTTGCTCCCCTTATTTTGCTGCTTCCTTGCCTTGATCATTTCCTTAATACTTTCCTTCCCCCCCCCCTTTTTGACTTCTGTAGAATAGTCAGGTAGGTGCTGGAATCTGATTCTTTTCCCCCTTTTTGAGTTCAGATAATCAACAATTGCAGTTGCTTGCTCATTCTCTACAAGAAGCTGAATCTATCCCTACAAGTTCTGGACTTTCTCCCCCTCAACTGAAGCATCTTATATCATCCTTTCTAGTAGACACTTTAGTTTATTCCAGTATGGATAGTTGTTGAACCACTTGAAAAATCTTCATACCACTAAATGTATTTTCCACATGCAAGAAGTAGTACAACCTGCATCAAAAATTACACAAGGAGCAATTGAAGATATACCAAGTTCAACATACCCAAGTCAAACTTGAAGGTGTTGAACTTTGCTTCATCCAGTGGCTTAGTGAAGATGCCAGGCACTTGCTTGTCTGTAAGAACAAACTCAATACTGATATCTTCACATTTCACATGCTCCCAAATGAAATGATACCTAATCTCAATATGCTTAGTCATGCTATAAGAGACAGGATTCCTAGCCATTAAGATTACATTAGTAGAATAATAATACCAAGAAGTTCTGCTTATCTAAAGGTTATTGTACTAGAGCTTATACTGTATCCCTAAAAACTGTGCACAACAGCTACCTGCTGAGATATACTCTGATTTAGCTGTTGATATTATAACACTGGTCTGCTTCTTGCGTCTCCAAGACACTGGTGTTCCTCCCAAGAACTGATAGGTGCCTAAAGTGCTCTTCCTATACTCTTTGCAACCTGCAAATTTTGCATCTGAATTGCATGTTCATGAAAAATCCTTATTTCTAGGGTATCTTAGGACAAGATCTGGTGTGCCCTAAAGATATATCAAAATCCTCTTAGCAGTAGAGTAGTGAGATTCTTTAGGGCTAGCCTGATACCTAGCACAAACACATGTAGCGTATATGATGTCGGACCTACTTGTAGTAAGATATAGAAGGGAGCCAATTATCCCTCTATACAAAGTTTCATCAACAGATTTCCCTACCTTATCTTTGTCAACATATAACCCCATGGGAGTTTTCATGGAGGAGGCAGTCCCTATTCCAAACTTTTTTATAAACTCCCTGGTGAATTTAGACTGGGATATGGATAATCCATCTTCAGTCTTTCTTACTTGGAGGCCCAATAAGAGCTTAAGCTCACCCATACTGCTCATCTCAAACTACCTTTACATAAGTTTGACAAACATCCTGCAAAGGTTATCATCAGTAGATCTAATAATTATGTCATCTACAAAAATCTGTACTAGGATGATCTTGCCATTAGATTCCCTTAAGAATAGGGTCTTATTTATCTTCCCCCTTGAGAATTTGTTCTCAATGAGGAAGCTAGACAATGTCTCATACCATGCTCTAGGGGCTTGCTTCCGCCCATATAGAGCTTTCCTAAGTCTATAAATAGAATTAGGTGAGTTAGGAACAACAAATCCTAGAGGTTGCTCAACATAGACTACTTCATTTAAGTCACCATTCAAGAATGCTAACTTCACATCCATCTGGTAGACTTTAAACCCTTTTTTATGCAGCATATATAAGGAAAAGTCTGATGGCTTCCAATCTTGCTATAGGGGCAAAGGTTTGATCAAAGTAAATACCTTTTTCTTGTCTGTACCGCTTAGCTACCATCCTAGCTTTGTTCTTTATTATAATGCCATTTTCATCAAGTTTATATCTGTAAATCCACTTGACTCCTATGACATTATATTCATGTGGTCTGGGAACCAACTTCCAGACCTTATTCCTCTTAAACTAGTATATTTCCTCTTGCATAACTACAATCCAGAACTGATCTATGTTGGCCTATTCAAATATTTTGGGCTCTACTTGTGATAGGAAGCTTGAGTATAGTGCTGTGTTTATACTTCTTCTCCTTGTCACCACTCCTTGGCTAGCATCACCAATAATCAAGTGTCTTGGATGATCCATTAGATGCTTGACAGCTTGAGGCAATCTTCCCTCAGCATCCTGAGCTTTAGTGGCTGGAGCTTGCTGATCTTCATCCACTTCAAGTATGTCTTGCCCTTCTGCTGGAATGTCAACTCAATCTTAGACTGCTGGAGCATCTTCCTTGATGGTTAGCTTGTCTATCCTCAGCTCTATAACTGCAAGACTAGAAGAGGAGCTTGGCAGCTCACTATTAATTATAGTTGACTCATAAAAAATTACATTAACAAACTCTTCTATAACTTGACTTTCCAAGTTGTAGATCCTATAGTCCTTACTATGATTATTGTACCCAACAAAAATCTCATCATAGGACTTGGCAGCAAACTTAGTCACACAGGACTTCTCATTATTAAGCACATAGAACTTGCTACCAAAGATCTTGAGATAAGACAGGTTTGGTTTTATGCCCTTCAAGATCTCATAGGGAGTCTTCTTATGGCTCTTGGTGATAGAGGCTCTATTGAGTAAATGACATGTAGTATTTATTACCTTAGCCGAAAAATATTATTGGAGAGATGTGTTACTTAGCAAGGTCCTTCAAACCCCTTTGATAGTTTTATTTTTCCTCTCAACAATCCCATTTTGCTGGGGTGTTCTTGGAGAAGAAAATTCTTGATGAATCCCTTCCTCTTCACAGAACTTTGTCATGCTATCAGACTTGAATTCCATCCCATGGACACTTCTGATTTTGACCACAATACTATCAAACTCATTCTGAATTTGCTTGACAAACATCATGAAGATATCAAGGGTTTCATTCTTTTTCTTAAGAAAGAACGCTCAAGCAAACCTAGAATAGTCATCAACCACCACAAGGGTGTAGACTTTCCTATCTAGACTATGAACTGGCATATGAAAAAACAAGTCCATATGCAAGAGGTATAAGCACCTCACAGAGTCTTTGGTCCCAATGATCTTGAAGGAAGCTTTGGTCTGCTTGCCCTTTTGGCAAGCTGAGCAAATGCCATCTTTGGTGCATTTCATCTTAGTACCATTCCTAACTATCTCTTCAATAAATAGCTTGCCAATAGTCTTATAATTCAAATGAGCTAGTCTCTTGTGCTATTGCACACAATATGAGACTTTCTAATTTTCCACTAGACAAATAGGAGAGTCTATATCTAGACACAAAATGTTTAAGCAATAAACATGTCCACTCCTAGTGCCGGTCAAGATGACCTATTATTCACTTGACCTCTTAATCTGGCACTCATCCTTGTGGAAGACAATAATATAGCCAAGATCAGAGAGTAAGCTTATGCTTAAAAGGTTGTGTTGTAACCCTTCAACATAAGTCACTTTTGAGATGGTGACTATGCCATTGGTAATCTTAATATAGACTCTTATCACTCATCTATCTTAACCACCAAAGATAAATTTGGGTCCATCCTTAACTAGACTGTACTCCTTTAAGTTGCTCCTTCTTCCAATCATGTGGCTGGAACAACCACTATCCAAGTACTATATGGTGATATGAACACTTGGACTATCCTGCATCACATAATTTATCTTACCTTAGGACCCCAATAATTATTTAGTCCTAAGTTCTGATTAGCCTGAAAATGAACATGTCTTCCTGTAGATTTTCTTACAGGAAGACTAACACTAGCTCTCGACACAGTAGGATTATGCCAACAATCTAAGGCAAAATGTCCCACCTTACCACAGCACCAACACTTATGAATATTATACCTTCTCTTCTAAACAGGTCCTGCAGTTGGGTTAAATGCTGACTATATAAAAGGAAGAGGTGCAGCAGCCTTCTTCAAGTTCCTTTCATTAAGGATCTAACAGAAGGTGAGTCTTTTAGCAGGATTTCTTGGCTTGCTCTGAATGCTATTTATAGTAGTTTTCTTTGTAGACGACATGATTTTTATAGCATCAGATATAGCTAGATCTGGCTTACTGATAGACTTGCCCTTGGTCTGGGTCTTTGCTGGATGACTTTGAGAGTTGGCCACCGCCACTTTCTTGAGTGAAGGGGCTGGTGCACCAAACATAAATGGTCCATGATGGGCCATTTGAATTTTCTCATGGGGAGCCTTAAAGGCACTCACTCCCCTACTATACCTTCCAAAATAGCTATGAAGCTCTTTGTTCACACTAGTGGATCTGCCATTAATCCAATGACCATAAATACTATCTTGGTCATACCTATTTGAAGGCAACATCACTTTCTTAATAGGGATGGGAGGCTTGGAAGGTATAAACTTGACTGGAGCTTTCCCTTTCCCTTTAGAAGGGGAAACTCTAATGTTTACCTTAAACTCCAACCACTTCTTACCCTTCTGAGAGGAGAAAGAGCCTATCAAGGGCAACACAGTGTTAGGCTTAGAGAAATAAGCCACAATTCTCTTCTCCCCTTGAAGATTCACTTCAAGATCTCTAATGAGACTATTCTTGTACTTGATGGTGCCTATCTGGATGAGAGTAATGTTTTGAGTTGACTGAATTCCCTAACCTTTTGATTCAGCAAAGATGTTCTCAACCTTCTGGGAAGCAGCAAGCTGAAGAGAGGTTATCTCATCAGCCTGCTTCTTAGTCAACTTCTTGCTTTTAATGAAAGCATTTAGCAGTGCACCATACTTGTCAATCAATTGATTGACATATTCCTCAGAAACTAAGCCCTCGTCATCACTCGATGAAGAAGCATCAAAATTTGGACTAGTCTTATTGCCTGTCTTAGAAGAAGAACTAGATAAGGAATATACCTTCCTTTGACCAGGCTGATCCTTGCTGGATTCTTCAACATACCTGGCCATCAGCCCATAGCAGTTGATTGCATCTTCTTCATCAAGCATTCACCTAATTATCACCTTCTGAGTGTGAAGAGGGGCCCTGTTACTTATCCCAGCATCAGGACAGTCTTCAGCTTTATCTGTAATAGGAGCAAGCATCCCAATGAAGGCTTCTTCTTCAGTAGCATAGAGGCCTTTGTAGGCTTCCTCTTCTTTAGACTCAGATGAAGATGAGTTAGTCTAGCTCTTCTCCTTCTTTGTAATGACGGACTTTTCCTTCTAGTCCTTGTGTTGGTGGACCTTTTTATCACCAGCCTATTTCCTCTTGACTGAGATGTCAGCTCTCATATGCCCAGGTTTTCTACAATAATAACAACTAACTTTACAGGAAACATGTTTACTAGGCTTAGAGTCATACCTGCCTCCCTTAGAGTGCTTCTTCTCTGCCATGTAGTAGTCCTCATTTTGATGAGAGGAGGAGGAAGGTCTGCTCCTCTAGTGGTTCCTCTTCATCATCCTCTAAAACTGCCTTGCAAAGGCAGCAAAGTCTTTATAAGACATGTTGTTGTCGGATGAGGTGGGACCTGAGCAATCTGAATCAGCTGGTCTTCTTGGAGGAGAGGCAATCCTATCCTTACTCCTCTTTGAGCTCTCTATGATGAAGGCCACAACCTTCTCCTTGATCAAAGATCTATTGCTTTTCTCCTCCTCTTTACTACCAGTCAGTTGTATTTCATATGACATTGATTTCCAAAAAGAGTTGGTTGAGGAGTATTTGTGATGGCGACCGCCACCAGGACGGCCAACTTGATGGTGATGACGACGTGCATGGCGCATTGGTTGATTATGGAGTTACGGCGGATGATGATGATGATGGTGGCCTTCCGGTTAAAGACTTGCGGTGCCGTGGTGGCCACGGCTACAATCTTCGTCCACGCTGCAAGAATTAATTATTATCTTTTTATGCTTGCTTAGTTATGGTTTGATTTTTTATGGCTTATATTTTTATTTTGAACTCTTGGTGTGCATCTAGCACTAATTTTGGACTGCTAATAGCGCTTGTGTTGTAAGGCCTATATAAGGCTATGACTCATAATAAAATTCAGATTTGATTGCATGCTAAACAAGGCTATTCCTAAACCTAATTTTCCCTCCCCTCTTCCTCCTAATTTCTGCCGCCCCCTTGGAGTCTTCCTCTCCAAAGTTCGGCCTCTCTCGTTTTACCCTCCTCTTTTAAATTCCCTTCTACCCGCCTACTACACATCCACCCCCACGATTTCTCTCATCCTAACTCAACATAGCCGACCACCTTTTGTTGGAGGAGGTTATTCGAGTGCGAGAACCAAAGGACTTTGGAAACATTCACGGTGCAAAAGCGAGGAAGACGGCCGAGTTTCTTCATCCTTGGAGCAACTTCCGTGGAGAACAAAGGGAGCGATCATTTCTAGTGGATCCAATATCTTGGATCTACTATTCCGAGAGGGGTAACGAAATTTCTACTCAAGAGTTTTCTCTTCTAGAATGTTTTGTGTGGTGGACAATTTTTGCGTGACTTTTGAAACGGAACAAAATTTCGCGGCGTTCTCGTAATAGATTTTGCGGATCTTTTCGTTTTAATTTTTGAATACTCTCGGAAGGATTGGCGATCCTCGTTATTTCTTGTTGGGGAAAGATCAACCGTTTTTTCGAATCGGTATTTTCTTGGTGGATCTTTCTTTGGTACAACATCGCTCGCACGGACGCGAATATTCGTCCCTTTAGCTTGATCGAAACTCGGCCTCTAGTCGTGGTTCGATCTCTATCAGATTGGCTAACCGAACATTTGCGCTTGAGATAAATAATTTAATTGTGTACTTCTGCGTTTCGTTAGCGAGTAGAACGAGATTGTTATCGTGGCGAGAGAACCTTTCGACGCCATACGTGTTGGCTCTTAGGACGGCCCTACATCAATTTTGGTATCAGAGGGAGGTTGTGTTGATTTCTCGATCGACACCATCCTTACGCTTTCCTGTCTTAGGTCGTCGACCCACACTTGGTCGTGCACGTTTCGAATTAGACAACGAAATTCTGAAATTTTCCTTTGGTCTGCAAACAGCAAAATCCAAAAAAAAAATTTCTGCAGAAAATTACAAAAAAATTCCTGAATTTTCTCCTTATATTTCTAAGTATAAAAGTCTAAAAAAATATTTTTATTATCCTACTTTATTAGTCTCAAACAAAATCTTCATTAAAAAATAACTGGTCAAAATTTCGGATTGTCCATGTTGTTCATGCGCACTAGGTTTGGTACGGAGTATCTTCCCTCCACCTCACACATGGCCAACCACCATGATGATGAGCACGCCCCAGCAGCGGTTGTGGCGCTTCGGGAAGAGTTCAATGCTAGGTTTCGATGCACTCACCTAATTAATATAAGGGTTGGTCGTAAATCAGGCGGCGCCTCAAGATCCCGGCTTTGGGATAAATAAGCAGGGGCCCCACCACAGCCCGCCAACCAACGCGATGAAAGACAAAATCACCCTTATGATCAGGACGATGATTTATATTTAACTAGGGCAGTGCGATTACATCCACAATCCTACGATGGAATGGGGGAACCACAAGTTTTCCTAGATTGGATCATGGAGATCGAGTGCTACTTTGAGTGGCACAACCTGTCTGACGGTGATAAGGTGCGAGTGGCTCGAATGAAGCTTCTGAGTAGGGCCAAGACATTTTGGTTGAACGAAGAGAGGCGACTGGGTACCGTGAATGGAGTACCCCCAATTGGGTGGGCTGCCATGAAAGCACTATTGACTGACCAATATTTCCCCGCGTATCAACGAACCCAAATGTTCGATGAGCTAGCCACCCTTCGCCAAGGGGACAAAATGGTAGCGGATTAAATGAGACTTATTAAGGACATGATGGTGAAATGCGACGTTCGGGAAATGCCCGATGTAACACTATCACGTTTTCGTAAGGGACTCAGGCCAGATATCCAAGGCAAGCTTCTGCACTACGGTCACACGGATCTTAACACAATGATTAATGCATCTTTGGATATTGAAAAACATTATGCCTATAAGTCCAAGGGCCGAGCTTTCCAAAAAGGAAAATCCATTTTAGGACCCCCACCCTCATCCTCCGTGCGAGACAAAGGCAAGTTTCGATCAATCGATTCGAACACCGTGGTCATTACCGCTAGGAACATCAAAAACCCCACTGGTGAGAGAGTTCCCATAGGGCGTATTAATAAGACTAACGCCACCTATTATTCTTGCGGAATCCAAGGGCATTATTCTATTGAGTGCCCCACTAAGGGAAAACCCCTAGCCCTTTTAGACTCAACGTCTGATTCCGCCGAGATCGTCTATGAAGTCGGTACTGAGTCTGACGCTGACCCGAGTGATATTGATGATGACTCTTTTATGATGGTTATGAGATGTATTCTGAATACACAGCGTGCGACGGACGATTACAATCGGACAAATATCTTCTCAGTAAATTTTAAGAACGGTGACAAGTGGTGTAAGTTAATAATCGATAGCGGTAGTTTTATGAACGTCGTTTTGGAGAATGCCATCACTCGAATGCACTTAGTCACTGAGCCGCATCCACATCCGTATAAGATAACGTGGGTGAACAAGACGTCTATCGCAGTTTCTAAACGATACTTGGTACCTCTTACGATGAAGATTTATGTCGATAAGGTGTGGTGCGATGTCATCCCTATGGATGTATGTCACGTTCTACTAGGCCGTCCATGGATTTATGATTATGACGTGACCCATTTTGGAAAAGCCAACACCTACGAGTTTAAGTTCAATGGTAAGACCATTGTTTTGAAACCCACACCCCTTAAGGACCCGTCGATTGCTTCCAAGGATACCGTGGTACCTGCGGAAAGGAAAACGATGAGTTTTATAGGTAGGAAGGAGTTGGAGCGTGAAGCCTTTCTAGATGGCATCATTTACGCGTTAGTATGTCTACAAGTAAAGGAAGATTCACCGTCTTTAGAAAACCTACTGTTTTCTCTGCGCATGTTATTGGAAGAATATAAGGACGTCTATCCGGTAGATTTACCTTCCAAGGTTGCCACCAATCAGGGATATTCAACACGAAATTGACTTTGTTCCGGGCTCATCCTTGCCTTATCTACCCCATTACCGACTCAATCCCTCCGCACATAATGAACTACAAACATAAATTTCTGATTTATTAGCAAAGGGATTTATCCGCCATAGTAAGAGCCCTTGTGCCGTCCCTGCCTTTTTGGTCCCGAAGAAAGATAAGTCTTGGAGGCTGTGTGTAGACTACCGGGCCATCAATAAAATAACTGTCAAGTATATGTTTCCCATTCCGCATTTGGACGATCTATTGGATATGTTATCCGATGCCACTGTGTTCTCAAAACTGGATTTAAAGAGTGGTTACCACCAAATAAGGATTCGGGAGGGAGAGGAATGGAAAACGGCTTTTAAATCTAAGGACAAGCTCTATGAGTGGTTAGTGCTAGGAGAGGGACTCACCAACGTCCCAAGTACTTTCTCCCGATTAATGACTCAAGTATTTAAGCCATACATGGGTAAATTTGTCGTAGTCTATTTCGATGATATTTTGGAGTTTAGTACCTCGCCGATCGATCATGAAATTCATTTGCGGACTATCCTTACTACATTGCGCCAAAAGAACTTATATATTAATTTTAAGAAGTGTGTGTTCGGGGTGACTTCAGTGGAATTTCTAGGATACATAGTGAGCGCTGAGGGTATTCATGTTGACCCTAAGAAGGTCCAAGTGATTAGAGAGTGGCCGGAACCGCAAAATATTAGGGATGTTAGGAGTTTTCATGGATTGGCCACATTTTATCGACGATTCATTCGCAATTTTAGTTGTATCATGGCGCCAATCACCGAATGTATGAAGAAGGGTGATTTTACGTGGACCAAATCGGCCGCTAGCGCGTTTCAAATGATTAAGGATCAGTTGTCTGAAGCCCCCCTACTACGGTTGCCGGATTTTAATAAAGTGTTTAAACTATCATGCGACGCTTCGGGGATAGGAATTGGAGGAGTGTTAAGCCAAGAGGGACATCCAGTTGGATACTTTAGTGAGAAACTCGCAGACCCAAAATTAAATTATTCCAATTATGATCGTGAGTTTTATGCCGTGATACGTTGTCTCCAACATTGGTGACACTATCTCATATCGAAAGAATTTGTAATCCTCTCGAATCATGATGCGCTAAAATTTGTAAACTCTCAAAGTAAAATCAGCCCTCGTCACGCCAAATGGGTCTCCTATCTTCAGAAGTACACATTCATTATTAAGCACCTTAAGGTTACGTTAAATCGAGTGGCGGACGCCCTCAGTCGTGTCACCCTATTATTATCTAAAATGGAGGTGACGGTAATAGTATTTGACCGCATTAAGGACGAGTATGTCCTATGCTCGGATTTTAAGGATATTTATTTAGACGCTCAGGAACATGCTACCTCTACTATTTCGGCATACTACATTCGTGACGGTTATTTATTTAAGCATACGCAATTGTGTATTCCCCGCACTTCACTACGCCATTTCATTGTATGGGAGCTACACAGTGGAGGGTTAGGTGGACATTTCGGCCGCGATAAAACGATAACCCTAGTGGAAGATAAATTCTTTTGGCCAGGTCTTAAGGCAATGGTCAATAAAATCGTAGGGAGTTGCCGCGTTTGTCAGTTAGCAAAGGGAAACAAAACCAATGCCGGTCTTTACACCCCACTTCCTATTCCGTATGTTCCTTGGGAGGACGTTATTATGGACTTTATTTTGGGCCTACCTATGACATGTCGGAGACACGATTCCATCATAGTCGTCGTTGATCGATTTTCTAAAATGGCATATTTCATTGCTAGTCACAATACCAACGACGCGTCCCATGTTGCTAAATTGTATTTCAAAGAGGTCGTGGCGTCACCAAAACGATAGTATCTGATAGGGACGTTAAATTCACTAGCTATTTTTGGAAAACACTTTGGAATCTTATGGGCACAAAACTGATGTTTTCGTCGGCCTATTATCCCCAAACGGATGGGCAAACTGAAGCGGTTAATTGTAGCTTGGGTAGTTTGCTTCGTTGCTTAGTTGGCGATCATAAAGGTACGTGGGACCTTATCCTTCCTCATGCTCAAATAGCTTATAATAATTCAAGGAATAGGTCCACCGGTTTGTCTCCGAACGAGATCGTTCATGGTAATAAGGCGTCCGTTCCTCTTGACTTGGTCCCATTACCGCCATCTTTTAAGTCTAGTCAATTCGCTCAAGATTTCACCTCGCACGTCCACAATCTCCATAAGCACATTAGCGAGACGCTAGCTAAACAATATGCTATTTATCAATCGAATGCCAAAGTACATAGGCGAGCGGTCCCCTTGAATATTGGCGATTTGGTAATGGTTCGTCTCACCCCTGAATGGATGCCTTCGGGCGCGATATAAAGAAATTGGCGAATAGGCGAGCCGGTCCTTTTCGAGTGTTAAAAAAGTTGGGCAAAAATGCATATTTATTATAGTTACCCGCTGATTGGGGAATTTACCCTGTTTTTAACGTTTCTGATTCAACGCTTTATATCGCTCCACCACCTGAACTTTCCGTCTCGCCGTTTACTATTTCCACTAAATCTTCTAATGGGGTGGGTGGTGAGATTATTTCTGGATCGCTCTCTCCTACGGACTCTACGGAAGGTATGCTGCCTACTGATGGTAAAACTTGCTTTTCTTCTTTGCCTAACGCATTTCCGAGGTTTCCCCGGACCATTTTCTTGCCTGATAGGATTTTGCAAGATGCTATGTTTCCTATTCCCGACGGTGACGTTCACAGGTTCTTGATTCGTTGGCATGGTCGCCCTGCTTCGGACGACTCTTGGCTCTCGGCTTCGGAGGTAGAGCTGCTTGACACGGATCTCCTACGCCGATACGTTCATGCCCACTCATCGGTGATGAGTCCTTTCGAGCGGGGGAGGATTGATGGAGACCGCCACCAGGACGGCCAACTTGATGGTGACGACGACGTGCATGGCGCATTGGTTGATCATGGAGTTACGGTGGATGATGATGATGATGGTGGCCTTCCGGTTAAAGACTTGCGGCGCCGTGGCGGCCACGGCTACAATCTTCGTTCACGCCGCAAGAATTAATTATTATCTTTTTATGCTTGCTTAGTTATGGTTTGATTTTTTATGGCTTGTATTTTTATTTTGAACTCTTGGTGTGCATCTAGCACTAATTTTGGACTGCTAATAGCGCTTGTATTGTAAGGCCTATATAAGGCTATGACCCTTAATAAAATTCAGATTTGATTGCATGCTAAACAAGGCTATTCGTAAACCTAATTTTCCCTCCCCTCTTCCTCCTAATTTCCGCCTCCCCCTTGGAGTCTTCCTCTCTAAAGTTCGGCCTCTCCCCTCTTACCCTCCTCTTTCTATTTCCCTTCTACCCGCCTACTACACATCAACCCCCACGATTTCTCTCATCCTAACTCAACATAGCCGGCCACCTTTTGTTGGAGGAGGTTAATCGAGTGCGAGAACCAAAGGACTTGGGAAACTTTTAGGGTGCAAAAGCGAGGAAGACGACCGAGTTTCTTCATCCTTGGAGCAACTTTCGTGGAGAACAAAGGAGAGCGATCATTTCTAGTGGATCCAATATCTCGGATCTACTATTCCGAGAGGGGTAACGAAATTTCTACTCAAGAGTTTTCTCTTCTAGATTGTTTTGTGTGGTGGACGATTTTTGCGTGACTTTTGAAACGAAAAAAAATTTCACGGCATTCTCGTAATAGATTTTGCGGATCTTTCGTTTTAATTTTTGAATACTCTCGGAAGGATTGGCGATCCTCGTTATTTCTTGTTGGGGAAAGATCAACCGTTTTTTCGAATCGGTATTTTCTTGGTGGATCTTTTTTTGGTACAACATCGCTCGCACGGACGCGAATATTCGTCCCTTTAGCTTGATCGAAACTCGGCCTCTAGTCGTGGTTCGATCTCTATCGGATTGGATAACCGAACGTTGGCACGTGAGATAAATAATTTAATTGGTACTGCTGCGTTTCTTTAGCGAGTAGAATGAGATTGTTATCGTGGCAAGAGAACCTTCGACGCCATACGTGTAGGCTCTTAGGACGGCCCTACATCAATCTGCCAACTTGGCCACCTCCCTGATGGCGCAAATCTTGGTGTCCCAGTCTCTAGTTAGATAACTTAGGAACTTGTCATTAAGTTCATAATTGTTAAAGACTCATCCATAGGTCCTTTGCTCATTTACTATTATGAAGAATCTTTCATAGTAGCTAGTTATGCCCTATTCCTTGGACTGCCTGAAAGCCTCATACTCTTTGTTGAGCATGGACTTCCTGTCATCTCTAGCCTCTTCTGTGCCCTCCATATAGACCACAAAACTGTCCCATATCTCCTTAGAGGTCTTGCAGTGCACAAAATTCTGAAAGGTGGAGTCATCTATGATACTGACAATAATATTCTGTGCCCTCTTATCCAAGGTGGCAAGAATGACCTCATCCGTGGTCATCTCTGAATAAGTCTTTGGTGTCAGGACTATTGCATCCAGAGCTGATACTTTCATAGGGATGAAAGGTCCCTCTTTGAAAGTGACAAAGATCCTTGGGTCAGATGCTTCCATGAAGAGTCTGACCCTCTCCTTCTAGATTCCAAAGCTTCCTTCCTGCATATTGGAAGCTTCATGGAACCCAGCTCCTTATGGTTCTCTCCTGAACCTATATGTATACTTGTATCAGCTACCCTTTGAGATCTGCTCTAACTGTTAGGTCCTTATTGAGGAACCTCCATCTGATAGCACTTGAAATTCTTTAATTCTAAGGTAGCTAAACCCCTAGAGGGGGAGGGGGATGAATAGGTTTTCTAGTATTTATTATTTTTCCTCCACTTGATGTGTTGTCATTTAGTTTATTATGCTTTCAAGGCAATCATACAGACGACCCAGTAATTTTATAGTGGTTCCCTAGATTATGGTTACATCCACTTTCCCTCCCACCTTTCTAAAAGTGTGTTAGACAAGGTACTTCTCAAAATCTCGACTCCTTAGAGCTTATAATATAGATCTCATTGGATCTCTCAGTCTCCTCCAAGACCTATAGCTCAGGCACAAAGCCCTATAACTAAGTGATCAAAAGATAACCTACCTCAGGCCAAAGGCCTAACCACTCAGGCTAGGAGGATGGCCCTACCTTAGATCCAAATGATCCTATAACTCAGGCACAAGTGCCCTACAACTCAGATCCAAATCTGGATCCTACCTCAGATCAACAAATGATCCTACCTCTAGAAAACTGCCCGACACTCAGATTCTTAACGGAATCCTACCACTCGGTCTTTATAAATAGTCTTACAACTTAGATCTAGAAAGATCCTACAAATAGAGAGAAGTGTGTTGATGTTTATTTAGATAATAAAGAGATGATCTCTGTGTATCTCTCCTTCTGTTCTTAGGAAGATAAGACCAGATTTCTTCTTCATAACATCAAAAAATAATCTTAAGGATATGATCTGCTTGGGCTGTGAAGTAACTGCAGCAGGGGTTGGCCTTTGTTTCTTTTCTCTCAAAGAAATATCTCTAACCATGTTATTGACATTGTTGATCTCAACAACAATCTTGTTGAACTTTTGGATCAGTCGATTTACACTTCTGCTTCGAGCTCTGCAATAATGACGAGGAAGAAGAAGAAGAAGTTGCGATGCTTTGCGAAAAGACAAACCCTAAAGTTGTTCTCTTCTCTACCGATCTCATTTCTTTTATTATCCTCCATCCAACGACTCTCTTGACCGGTGGGCCCAGCTTTAATTGCTGATTTATAACCATTGTTTTACATAATAAATCATATAGCTTGCTGCAGACGCCATTAGTGGTGTACTGCAGCTTTCCCGTAATAAATTTGAATTCTGTTTACTTTTACTAACGTCAGCATCTATAGACTTAGCCAAATTCTCAGTTTCATCCAAGGCATTGAGTGCATTCAGTGAACAGGCTTTACACAATACCAAAATACTTATTCAAATAAATTGCACTTCAAGGTGTTGAGAGCATTGAGTGAATGGCCTTCACTCAACGAATTTGACTTAATCAACACTTCTACATCTCAGGCATTGAGAGCATTGAGTGAAGCTTCATCACTCAACGCATTTGTCTTCAGCCGCTTTTCTGAGGTCTGCCATCTTCCTGAGGCATTGAGTGCGTTGAGTAAGCTGTCATCACTTAATGCATCCAGACTTAGACCGATTTTTCTGTCTATCTTCTCTTGAGCTTTGATAGAATATGCAGTGACATTGACTGAACTTGCTTCACTCAACACTTCTAGACATAGCCAGATATCTTTGATAGATTCTCTATGGATTTGAATAAAGAAGCTTGATTCAATGCTTCTAGCTGTATGGTGTTGAGTGAGTTGACATAATTCAACGCCTGTGGACTTGGCCACATTTCTGCCTTGCTAACTTCTTAAGCTTTGACTGCATAGTCTTTCCTCAGCACCTTTTGCTGTATGGCATTGAGTGAACTTGCTTCACTCAACGACTGTGGATTTAGCCACTTTTCTTTATAATCAATGCAAAGTATTTGACCTACTGGTCATTACTCGATGCTTTTGCTCATCTGGCGTTGAGTGAGCTATATTCACTCGATGATTCTAGACTTAGCCAGAGTTCTTGACAGAATCTTCAAATGCTTTGACTGCTTGAGCTTGTCTAAATGCTGCTGGGTAAATAGAGTTGAGTGAACTGGCTTCACTTAGTGCCTGTGGACTTAGCCACATTTTTTTACTTGCCAATGCTGAAGCTTTGACAGACTCTGCTTTACTCGTGATCTCTTATTATATGGCATTGAGTGAACTGCCTTCACTCAACGCCTGTGGACTTAGCCATAGAATTGCTTTGTAGACTGCTGAGTTTTGACTGTTCATACCTTACTCAGCGCTTTTTGGCATCTAGTATTAAGTGAACTTGCTTCACTCAACGCCTGTGCACTTAAAGTAATTTTTAGCCTTTTCAGCATACTTCTCTACATCTGGTATTTAGTGAACTGACTTAACTCAATGCATGTAGACTTTGATAGATTTTTTCTCCGCTTCTCTACCTTGTGATCACCTATCACAACCACTTATAATAATTGCCCAATCAATATGACAATGACTAACCTACATGCATGAACTTGAATATAAATCAAATACAACTATATGTATACCATTGACTTGTTTGACTTCTACAAATCTGGGACATTATGAGCAATGGACCCTACACTTTTTAAGGGGACCTAAACACTTAGAGAAGGGGGGGGGGGGTGAATAGGTTTCTTTTGGAATCTTTTAGTTCTTTTTAAGTATGATCTTGTAATGTGATTATATTAGTAGGTTAGCTTTCAAGAACACATATACCTCACAAAAAATTATTGTGGTTCCTCAATCTAGGGTACATCCACATTCTCCCTTTACCTATCTAGTCGTGATCTAGATTTGACCAACACCTCCAGTACTCGGATCAAACAAATCTTACACCTTAGATCCCTTTCCTAGATCTTACAACTCAGAGTGCACACCACAACTACAACTCAGACTGCTCACAATCGTACCTTGGAGACACCACCTGTCTTCTACCTTAGACTAAACAGCCCTATAACTCAGAGTCTTCCAACTCCTACAACTCAAATACCCAGCCGATCTCCTACCTTAGATCTTCATAAAGATCCTACCTCAGAGACAACCACATATCTCCTACCTCAAGCTAATCAACCTACAATTCAGAGTCTTCTAACTCCTACCACTCAGACTGCTCACAGTCCTACACTCAATCTATATAAAATAGACCTATTCTCATATATTAGAGAGATCTTACAAGATTAAATAAGTGTTTTGAGAAATTTGGCTTAACAAAAAAATCTCTAAGTCTTCTCCTTTGGCTGAATCAACAGATAGGCCTTTGATAACTTCATACAAAGAAGTTATCTTGTGCATCATTTCATTTCATTTTAACTAATTTATTTGAAAAATATTGATTAAAAGTATATAAATGAGTAAATAAATATTTTTAATAAAATTCAGGTATTATTGTTTTTTTAACTTTTTTATGATAGAGAATCATGAAAAAATTAACTAGCATGGCCAATGTTAAGCATAAAGAGCATTCAGGAACTGTCACTGAAAATTAACATTAATTTTGGAGTAGTTTTTGCTGAAAATTGGACAGAAAAAATTTGTTTCAACAAATAACAATTTGTTGCAACCAACCTGCGAATTTGAAATTCGAATTTCTGAAAGTATTCAAAAATTGCAGCTATGGAAAGGAAAAGAGGCTTCCTTTCAGAATTCTTGGATTCTATATGGGGCGTTTACACACATAAATAGAGGAGGAGAAGGAAAATAAAGGATCTTTTATCATTTTGGAGAGGAGAGGTGATTGCGGCTAGGGTTTTTTGACTTGAGGATCTGCGTTTCAGCCACTAGAGAGGGTTGATCCGAATTTTTGACGTCATGTACTATAAGATCTCTCTAGTTTTGTAGCGTTTTATCTCCATTATGAACTAAACTCTCCTAGTCTTGTATTGAGAGAGTATATGTCTGTTTTGGTGGTGAATCTTACTTATGTTTGAATTTGTTTGATAATTTAACTTGGTGGAATTTTTTAATTTGATGTTAAAACTTTAAAGTTATGCTTTCATCTTCTATTGCGTTGTGAGAATCGAGAGATGAGTGGGGTATTATTTGTTTAAAGCTATCTTATTGCACCGCAAGAATCAAGTGACGAGTGGTGTGAATTTTTAACTTAATGTTTCTAATTTTATACTACGCTTCGAGATTCGATAGAGAAGTGTAAGTGCCCTTAAGTTTGCTATGATTTAGAGAGGAGATAGATATTTCCCTTTCTTGCTAGCAACTTTGATTTAAATTCTTCTCAGTATCCTTCATTCTATCTAAGTTTTAGATGACTAGAGGAATATAGGATATCAAGATTTTCGAGATTCAAGATATGAGGATTTCTTTTATAAAAAAATGTTCCAAGATAACTTTATCAAACATTATTACAAGATATTATTTTCATACATCACCTCAACGAACATGGGAAATAAAAAATTCAAGACATTCTCTTCAACTGATAATAAGGTATCTTTTTGAACAATATATTTAGTTTAAATCTTTGTTAGAATTTTTATTAATTATAAAAATCATCAAATTTAATCTGTTTTAATTTAAAGAAATTGAGTATCTAGTATTTTTAAGATTTAGATCAACCCATCTCTCCGAGGGAACGATCTCTACTCACACATTATTACTTGATTTGACACGTGCACTTGCGTATAAACCACTTTTCACATATCATGTTTTTGGCACCGTTGCCGGGGACATGGGATCGATCTATTGTTTTTATTTTCTTGCAATTTTATTAATCCCTAGTATTTAGAGCTCAAAACTTTAATTCTATTTATTTTAATTTTTTTTACTGTTGTTTGTTGATCTGTCATTGCATGTCCAGATTTTGATCTGCTTAACTGTTACCTTTAAATTTAGAGATTGAACAGACGTGCAGGAAAAATCATAAAACCTTTTGCTAGAACAAATTCATTCGTCAACTATGAATCCGGTTGAGAATCATCAAGAAGGACATGATTTTGGAGGTCGGGAAGAACACAATGGTTAGCCAAACGAACATTGAAGAACATGTCGCGAATATAACATGCCTTTTCGGGGAGGGTTACAATTTAGTATTGCTAGACTAGCTATTGAAGCTAATAACTTTAAAATTGATTCCACTGTTATGCAACTTGTTCAAAACAATAAATTTGGTAGCCATAATCATGAAGACCCTAATTCACATTTAAGGACTTTCATGGAAATTTGCGATACATTCAAGATTAATGGTGCATCGGAAGAGCCATTAAACTACATTTATTTTCTTTCTCTTTGGAAGGAATGGCAAAGGATTGGCTACACTCTTTACCTAATGGATCCATTACCACTTGGTCTCTCTTGATAGAAAAATTTTTAGCCACATATTTTCCTCCATCTAAGACTGCTAAATTTAAGCGAGATATCTTGACATTTATGCAAGAGAATGGAGAGACCCTATACGACGCTTGCGAGTGCTTTAAGGAATTATTGTGAAAGTGTCATCACTACGAATTAGCTATTCATCAATAGGTGTGAACCTTTTACAATGGCCTCCAAACATCTACGATGATCCAAGTAGATGAAGATGCAGGAGGATCACTTATGAACAAATATTTAGAAGACGCATATGCCATATTAGAGGATTTATCCTCTAATAATTATCAACTCATCGATCGACAAGGATCTGCTGCTACGACTGGGATATATTAAATAGATTAGCTGACCTCATTTATAGCACAAATGACATCACAATTTAATTTAGTAAATACAAGGCTAGATGCGTTAACGTTACACCAAAATCAAATGACTCCACAAGTAAATATCATAGTTACTACTTCTATCGTTAGTCCTACTTTAACCATTGAGAAACTTGTTAATCACAATGAAGAAGCTAATTATATAGGTGGTCAATATAAACAAAATCATAATGCTTATGCAAATAATTATAATCTTGAATGGAGAAACCACCCTAATTTTTTGTGGAAGAATTCTGGATCAAACCCTTCACATTTATTCAACTCAAGTTCTAATCCTTATCATCAACATATTAATCATAATCAAGCAGGACATTCTAGGAAGTTATCCGATGAAGTCATCATAGAATCTTTGTACAAGAATGAAGCTCGTTTCTCTAGTTTGGAAGGTTCTGTACGCCTAATTGAATCCTAATTTTGACAAATTGTATCGACTTTGAATATTGGACCGCAAGGCACATTACCAGTGAATACAACACCTAACCCTAAGGGTGACAATCAACAATATAAGGCTGTCACATTGAGGAGCGGAAAGGAGTTACTAAGTGGTCATGTCAACAATCAATTTACAAATAATAAGGTTCAAGATAAGGTGGAAAAAGATATTGTTTACCCACCACCACCATTTCTCCAAAGGCTAAGGAAAAGCAAATCAGATCACAATTTTCAAAAATTTCTTGAAATATTTAAAAAATTACAAGTTAACATTACTTTTACTAAAGCCATAGAGCAAATGCCAAGCTACGTTCAATTCATGTAGGATATCTTAAATAAGAAAATAAAATTTGGTGTGAATGAAACGACAGCGCTTTCCCATTAGTGTAGTGCATTCCTTCAGAAGAGACATCCACCAAAGTTGAAAGATCCCAGAAGTTTCATGATTCAATGTTCTATTGGATATCAATTTGAAGGAAATACTTTGTGTGATTTAGGGGCAAGTATCAATTTGATTCATTTTTCTATTTACAATAAATTGTGGTTGGGTTAAATTTCTAAAACATCATTAACTTTGCAGTTGGTCGATAAATCACTTACTTTTCTAAAAGGTATTGTAGAGGATGTTTTAGTTAGAGTGGATTTTTTTTCCAACGGATTTCGTTGTATTAGATATGGAAGAAGATAAATAAGTGCTAATCGTTGTAGGAATACCTTTCTTGGCAACTGGAAGAACTTTAATCGATGTTCATAAAGGGAAGTTAACCATGAGGGTTAACGATGAACAAGTAACCTTCAATGTACTCAAAGAATTGAAATTCCCGTACAGAAAAGAAGATGAAATGGAGGAGGTTAATAGCATATCACTTTATGATTATGAATTAAATGCTCGGTGAGATAGCTCGGATGAAGATGTAATAAGTATAATAACACACGATGAAGAATCTCATGAAGAAGAATAGTTTCAAGATTGTTTGCAAGTGTTTGAGCGTCGACCGATATCATTCCGTTAGCCAGAATTTCTTAATATGCCTGAAAAGCCATTAGAGGATAAACACTCTATTGTTAGTTCGCCCATTTTGGTGTTTAAATCACTTCTCGAGCATCTATCATATGCATATTTGGGAGAGAATGATACAATACCACTCATTGTTAATTCTAAATGGTTACCGACACAAAAAGATAAATTATTAGATCTTTTGAGACAATATAAATGACCATCGCGGACATTCAAGGAATTATCCCATCTCTATGTATGCACACAATCCTTTTAGCATAATCTTATAAAGGGTCTATAGAACCTCAATGCCTCCTTAGTCGACTCATGAAAGAAGTTGTGAAAAGGAGATTATCAAACGGTTAGATGCTGGAATCATATATCCTATTTCAGATAGTTCGTGGGTTTCCCCGACCCAATATGTGCCTAAGAAGGGAGGGTTGACCGTACTAAAAAGTGATAAAAATGAATTAATCCGCACAAGAACAATCACGGGTTGGCTTATCTGCATGAACTACAAGAAATTGAATAGAGCCATTAGAAAAGACCATTTTCCATTTCACTTCATAGATTAAGTCTTAGATAAACTCTCCGTAAATGATTTCTTTTGCTTTTTAGATGGGTAATCCAACTATAATCAGATTACGGTAGATCCTAAATACCATGAAAACACAACTTTCACATTCCCTTATGGAATGTTTGTTTTTAGGAGAATGTTGTTTGGCATGTGTAATGCACCAACCACTTTTCAACGTTGTATGAAAGCTATATTCTCCGATATTATGGAACATGTCATAGAAATCTTTAAGGATGATTTTTCCATCATTGGTAAATCATTCGACGAATTCTTGCCGTGTTTAGAAAAAGTGCCCTCTCGCAGCGTTGTAACTAACCTAGTTTTGAGTGGGGAAAAATTTCACTTTACTGTGCGTGAAGGTATAGTAGTAGGGAACCATGTGTCTAGAACGGGGTTGGAATTAGATCGGGCTAAGATTGAGGTGATTGAAAAACTACCACCTCATAAAAATGTAAAAACATTGCGATGTTTCTTAGGCCATGCGGGATTCTACAGAAGGTTCATCAAGGATTTTGCAAAAACCGCCAAGCCACTAAGTGGATTGTTAGAAAAAGATTTAAGGTTTAATTTTTATTATGGTTGTTTAAGTGCGTTTAACCAACCTAAGACTCGTTTAACTATGACACCCATTATAGTGGCTCCCGACTGGGGAGATCCCTTTGTACTAATGTGTGATGCTAGTGATTATGTTATTGTCGTTGTCCTAGGGCATGTGCAGGAGAAGGTATTCCACACCATAGCCTATTCTAGCAAAACTTTAATTGAGGCTCAAACCAATTGTACCACTACCGAAAAAGAATTACTCACAATAGTGTTTGCTTTTGAAAAGTTCAGATTGTATCTTTTGTGCACCAAAGTCAATGTTTACACAGACCATGTGGCTATCTGTTACCATATGGAAAAGAAAGATGATAAACCTTGTCTAATTCGATGGGTTTTGTTGCTATAGGAATTTAACTTAGAAATTAAGGACATGAAAGGTGTCGACAACCCGGTCGTCGCAGATAATCTATGAAGGATTGAGTGTTCGAATCCTAAGTTATGTTCTGAAATTGAAAAGAGGTTCCCTGATGAGTGGATTTTGACTATTTCTAAAAATTCATTGTCGTTGTATGTTGACTACGTTTATTATATATTTAGTAATATTTTCCCACCTGATCTGTTATATCAACAGAAGAAGAGATTTCGGCATCACGTATGTTCTTACGTTTGGGATGATCCTTTATTTTTTAAAATCGGAGCAGGTGGTGTAGTGCAACGATGCATACCTGAAGGAGACATGAAATCTGTTTTGGACAAATGTCATAGCTCTCCCTATGGAGGACATTTTAGGGGAAATAGAAAATCAATGAAGGTATTAGATAAAGGATTTTAATGACCCACTTTATTCCGATACTCTAAAGAATTTCTGAGCCAATGTGATCGATGTCAAAGAAACGAAAATATCAAGAAAAATGATTCTATGCCAATGAACATGATTCTAGAAGTTGAACTTTTTGTTGTTTGGGGTATAGATTTTATGGGGTCATTTTTGTACTCGAACAGTAATTTGTTTATTCTTCTTACTATCGATTATGTTTCTTACTTGGTGGAGGCCATTGTCACCATTAAGAATGATGCTAAAGTGGTTTTACACTTCTTAAAGAATTATATATTTAATCAGTTTGGCGCACCAAGAGCTATTATAAGTGATGGTGGGAGCCACTTCTACAACAACCAATTTTCCACATTACTATGGAAGAATGGAGTTACTCATAAAGTAGCATTAGCATATAATCCTCAAATGAATACTTTAACTGAGGTGTCGAACTGTGAAATAAAGAAAATTATTGCAAAGACTGTTAGCGTCAACTGTAAAGATTGGTGTCAAAGGCTCAATGACGCTTTATGGACTAATAGGACATCTTACAAGACAACAATTGGCTTAAACCCCTATCTTTTAATTTATGGAAAATCGCTTAGCTCAAACGGTTAGATCCAACGCTGCGCTAAACGAAGCCTTCAAGTATTTTTTCCTATTTTTAATCATTCCTGTCCCAGAGGGATCTTTTCTAGACTTTTCTAGGTTAGTTTGTGGCTTCCTTGAGCTAGAGCTAGATGAGCCCTTATTCTTCTACTGCTTTCTTCTATTAGAATATTTTTGAACTGCTTGGAGAACAAGGTCAGTTCTCCATCATACAGTTCTTCGCCTAATGTGCTGGGCTCTGAGCTTTTTGACTCAACATCCCTGCTTGGTGGAGAAGTAGTCTTCTCCGTGCTCTTCCTTGAGGTTTCCACTTTGAAGTCCACTGTCTTTTCTCTACTGAGAGACTTAACATCATCCTTTTCAGCCTTTCTGGAGTTAAGCTGAAGTTCATGTGACAATAACTTGCCAAATAGATTCTAGGGTAGTGTGTTGGCCAAGTTACCTACCTCCCTTATGATACAGATCTTTATGTCCCACTCTCTATTGAGAAATCTTAGGAACTTGTCATTCAGCTCATAGTTGGAGAATTGTCTACCATAGGTTATCAGATTATTTATAATCTTGAAGAACTTCTCATAGCATTCTTCTATAGAATCCTTCTTGCCTTGTTTGAAGGCTTCCTACTGCTGGTTAAGAAGGGATTTTTTATCATCCCTTACTTCCTATGTCCCCTCCATGTATACTATCAAAGTGTCTGACGTCTCCTTTGCAGTATTATAGTGGAAATTTTTTTGAATGGTTGAGTCATCAATGACACTCACTATTATTTTATGGGCCCTCTTGTCCATACTAGCCAAAATCAACTCATCTTTTGTCATTTTAGAATATTTATTTGGAGTCTTGATGTTGGCATCAATAGCTGAGACCTTCATAGGAATGAAAGGTCCCTCTTCCATTGTGATGAAGAACCTAGGGTCTAAGGCTTCCATGAATAGCCTCTCCCTCTCCTTTTTTATTCCAAAGTTTTCCTTTCTGCATACAAGCAACATCATGGAACTGAGCTCCTTATAGTTCTCACCAGAATCCATAATGATATACTTCTCTTACCCTTAGAGATATTGTTCAGACTGTTAAGTACTTTTTGACATACCTCCCTCTGATACCACTTGAAAGCTTTTTTAAGGGGACCTAAACACCTATATTGCGGGGGTGGGGCGTGGGGGTGAATAGGTTTCTTTTGGAATCTTTTAGTTCTTCTTAAGTATGATCTTGTAGTGTTATTATATTATTAGGTTAGATTTCAAAAACACAAAAAACTCACATAATTTATTGTGGTTCCCCTATCTAGGGTATATCAACTTTCACCATTCACATATCTAACAGTGAGCTAGATTCGACCAATTCCTCTAGTACTAAGATCAAATAGATCTTAAACCTCAGATCACTTCCCTAGATATTACAACTCATAGTTCACACCACTACGACAACTCAGACTGCTCATAGTCCTACCATCAAGAAAACCACATGTCTCCTACCTCAGACTAAACAACCCTATAACTCAGAGTCTTCCAACTCCTACAACTCAGAAACCTAGTTGATCTCCTACCATTGATCTTCACAATGATCCTACCTCAGAGACAACCACATATCTCCAACTTCAGGCTAATCAACCCTACAACTCAGAGTCTTCCAACTCCTACCACTCAGACTGCTTACAGTCCTACACTCGGTCTTTATAAAATAGACCTACGCTCAGATATCAGAGAGATATTACAAGATTGAATAAGTGTTTTGAGAAATTTGACTCAACAAAAAGTCTCCGAGTCTTTTACTTTAGCTGAATCAACAGACAGGCCTTCTTCAGCAAAACTATAGGAGGATGACTTTTTTGATTTGTATCAGCCTGTGTTGTATTATATCTAGCAAAGTTCTTCTTGTTCAAGCTTGAGAAAGTTGTTCTTTTAGTAGAATTGCAGGATTGAAAATGATGAAAAATTTGCCCTGCTATGCTGACCGACTTTTGCTAATTTCGGTTTTTGAGAGATTGCCAAAAGTTCTCATCCAAAAAGTTCTTGTAAAAGTATCACCCTCTTCCATTTTATATCTCTGCAATAATAACGACTATATCCGTCTTTGTTAAGCGGTATGGCCAACTTTAATGATTGATTAATTCTAGGATATCACTATCCGATGAATACATTGGTATTTGTCTTTTAGTGCGTGATTTGCGTCGATTTGAATTAAGGATGATGTCAACAGATTTGACATGGCACTAATTTACTTTAAATATTTCAAAATTTCTACAGGTGTTTAGTGATTCCATATGTCTCAACAAATTATAGTTTTTATAGTTAACTCCAGAAGCGTTGAGTGAATGGCCCTCACTCGATTCTTTTATCCTTAGCCAAATACTACCTGGCGCTGAGGCGTTGAGTGAAGGTTGTTCACTCGACGCTTTTGTCCTTTAACACCTTTTACAATGAAGGCATTGAGTGAAAGTCCTTCACTCGATGCATCTGTACTTAGTCAGATTTTTTGAGATAAGGCGTTGAGTCCAAGTCCTTCACACAACACTTTTGCATTTAGACAGATTTCTTGAGAAGGCATTGAGTATAACTCCTTCACTCAATATTTTTGTACTTAAACAAAATTCTTTAAAATAACATTGAGTGTATGTCCTTCACTCAACGCTTTTGCACTTAAACTAAATTCTGAGAAGGCATCGAGTGCAAGTCCTTCACTCGACGCATTTGTACTTGGACAAATTTCCATGAGATGGCATCAAGTGAAAGTCCTTCACTTGATGCTTTTGTACTTAGCAAAAATATAGAGCTTCTCCACTGAGGCTTTGAGTGAGAGTTCTATTATCAATGCTTTTAGGCCTCAGGAATTGAGTGATGAGTAGTCACTCAATGCTTTTGTAATTAATCATTTTCCGACCTTCCTTGACCATGCTAACTTCTTTCCAACCATACTTTTAATACACTTAGCATATCTAATCACATAATTACCAAAATCCTTTACATTTAAACTTAGACATATATAAAATATAGGATTTTGTATATTATTGACTTGTGGGCCTTCTTAAAATTCAGGACATTGTGGTCAATATTCCCAATAGGTGTCATGATGTATTTCATATATTAGTGTTGTAGAAGACTATGCAAGATCCTACACATGTTAATGTTATGAATCAGGTGCAAGTCAATGGTGGGTTGAAATTGAAAGTCAAGTCCATTCGTATTGAAGACATAAGTGGTCAAATAATTAATGAAACAAGGCAATCAAGATGGTTAAAGTATTTTGGGACAATTATTGTTGCTAGGAACTTTCATGGGAGCACAATCAAACCATGAGAGAAGAGTTCCCCGGGCTATTTAGTTGAGTACATTTTGTATGTTATGTACTAATATGTTGTTTTTCTGTAGTGTTTAATTTTGGGATGAAATTCTTAATGGCGATTTGTAACACTCATGATTTCCCATAAGTTGAAAACAACAAAGTTTGTTTTTGGAGCTACCTCTGGTGATAGCAATATCGCGTGGCGATTTTGCTCAAGTCAATGTAGTTGATCCAGTCAATAAATGATAAAGTTGATGCAGCTGACAAAATGGTGAAGTCATTTTTCTACCGTTAGCGATAGCCAATTATTGTTGGTGATTGCGATGCAGTTGACACTAATATAGTTAATGCAGTCGATGTATTCATCAGATATATATAGTTGGTTCGCAATCTTGTAGTGATAGTGTGCCATGTGGCTGGGGACCACATGTTAGTTGACTGTAAAGCAAGCATTAAGCGACAAAACAGTGCTGGATAAGGCCATCGCCACCGCCAAAGATATTGCCCGATGATAGTGGCTACCACCCAGCGATAGTATTTCTTTAAGATTTCTCCATGAAATCAAGGCAGTTCAATATTTTTGGCTTGGGCATCATGTGGCTAAGGTTAGAACCGTGATTTCTAAGGTGGCTGAAGGGGAAAGAGTTTCTCATATCTCTTTATTCTCTTTCTCATTCTCTCTCTTACACTTGAGAAAGGAAGGGGAAGAGGAGGAATAAGAAGTATGGTCCAACCATTATAAAATCCTTAGTTGAGCTTCTAATATTCGAATAATAAGCTGATTGAAGATTCGTAGAGAGGAAAGAGAGGCGATCCTTTCCATCCGAATCAATCTTTTATTCAAGGTACCAAAATAATCGACGAGCATTATGATCTTTCTCCTAATTACTAGTACATGCTGGTCCTTTTAATATGCATAGATGCATGAAGGTTCCTCCACTAATTGGTGGAGGTGAGATGTTCAACGAGTTGATATGGTTTATCCCCCATAGAAATTGCATATAGAGTCCGGATTGCTGTACATACATACACATGTTGTGTGAAGCCTATCAGTGAGAAGTTGGTCTGGATTGGTGATGTTTTGACTTATGTACCGGAGAAGACTCCATGGAGTTTTGGTGTTATGTAGGTTGCTGCAAAAAGTACCAGAGGTTATCTCTAGGAAACACTCGTGATTGCAATAGAGAATGAGATCTTATTGCTACAACTCGTGATAGCCTGATATCGCTGGCAAAAGCTTTGCTAGTAGAAATCGTTGAGTAGTTGTTGTGCTAGGTGTGAACCCGAGAGTGTGACAGATCAGTGGTTTGTCGATATCGCACGGCGATAGTGATATCACTAGTAATAGATCGTAGAGAGCTTTTATGGTTGCGAAGCCTGTGTCCAAGGGACTATGTGGGTAGCATGATAAGTTGTTGAGCCTACTAAGCACAACTTTTCTGGTCGTGAGTTCCAAAAAAAGAACATAATATTTGTTCTGATATGAATATGAAATGGTAGGATGAACCATCTCGTTGTCTCGTAGACATTGCAATTTGAGCAACAAGATGTGGCTGAACTATACATGCACCTTGTCGTCCATCTAGATTTCCTAATGTAAATAGTTGTCATCATTTGCTTAAGGAGAGTCCTTGATTTTATCTTGGACTAATGAATGCTCAAAACTGTGTCGTCTTAGTCTAGGACTATAGTTGGTGGTGGCGCTCATGGAGTACACTGAAAGAGTTCCTTGAGAGAACGAAACATGCGGTTGTAAGTGCCAGCATTTATGGTAGTTGTGCATATATGGAATGGTGCTTAACTTTCACATTCTCGTGCATATATATTTATGCTGTTATATACAGCTTACTTGCAAGGATGGAGAACCGCCTCCCCAAGAAAGAGGTGGGGTCATTACACCACTATTGTAAGATTTAACTGACACCTCTTTGTTTTGTCACGTCTCTATGAACTATACTTGTGTAGGTACTGGCATGCCGAATGGGAATTATCGGGCTAAATCTCTTTTGTTGTGCTGGCCCTCGAAGGCCCAAGTGCTCATTTAATGCTTTCATGCATTTCCAGCTTGCGTGCTAAAGTATAGAAATCATATGCATTGTAAACATCAACAAGTTTGTAAGGCCTTATGGATAAATGTTTATGTTATATAGTTGACATTCTATGCTATAGGTTATGTTAACTTCTTTGCTTCTGCTAGAAGGTGAATCTATGTTAGGCTGCGTAGAATGTTTGGTATTTCATTTTTTCTCCACTTTCGTCTGCTTATGGAATATTGCATATGTCCCCGACCAAACCTTCTATTATAGTCCTCTTGATGGGTAGGGTGTTACACCTACCATGTACAAATGTAAAGTGTGTAGCTATTCACGTAGGACTTATCATCAAGATGGATCAAAATAGTGGATCAGACTTCTCTTCTCCTAGGTAGGTGCACACTACCATCCTAGGCCTCAACGTACAGCCTTGGCCAACACTTTGTACTCAACATGTTATCCCTAAAAGTTATAGGGAAACAATACAAACTAAGTGGATTTGCCCACCAGGAATTTAACCATAAGATAAATTGGCCCTTATGTTGAAAGAATCTAATGCGAAAGCCTCCCTAACAGTGTGTGCTATTTGGTAGAGTGGTTAGACCTGCCACTTAATTAGTTAGTTTATTACTTGTTAAGAACCCTCACACTGGGCCTGCCGACCAACCATACAAACCTTGGTCTTAATGTGGACCTAAAAGAGGATGACCATTTAAAGGAGAATAATATAGGGTTATCTTTAAGAGTACTTTTATGGTATCATTTTTAATTTACCCACTCGCCAGGTAAGAATAAGGTTGGTTGTCGCATGTGAGCCCGATATTTATAGTCTCTTTAGAGTCATCCGAGATATTTTTCAAGCACATGCACTTCATTTTTAGGTCTATAATGCTTATATTCCACTCGTTCCTCACTTTTTACATGAAGTACACTTTTTGCCGTTGTGGTGCGCAATTGCTCTCCGTTTTGCTGGGTGTAAGCACGTGGTGCTCCCCATGTCTTTTTTTGTTGTTTTTGGCTATTTGTGTTTGGTGGAGGTCTGTGCCCTAGCTTTTAGTTTGTTATCCTAGTGGGAAAATCCCTAGTTTTGCACAATTCTTTCATGTAGGATTCGCACGGTCATGTGATTTCTTTATGCACGATTGGCGCAATCGTGTCATGCCTATAAAGCCCTTTTTCTAGAGATCTGCACCGACTTGTGGATTTTCTTCGCGCACGGTCAGTTTTGATCGTGTCTGATCAAAATCGCATGAGCTATTCTCTTTTATCTAAAATTTTATGTTACTTTTGCAATTTTCTAGATTGCATGGTCGTGCGTTTACCTTAATGCTCGTTCTTAGTCGATCGTGCTTCTTCATTTCTCTGAAAATCTTGAAAATTCATTGTTCTATTTCTTCTAGTGAGTTTTGTTCATGCACGGGCTGGTTTGCCCATGCGTGAGTAAAATACACGAGCAGATGTTGTTTTGTCTAAAATTTATGTTTTGTTCTGACCGTGCAATTCCTTCTTGAATGGCTGAATCTGCCCGTGCGTTAGGTTTGCAAGGAAGATTTTCTGGCGTGTTCTTTATTTAAGCCAAATTTAGGTCATTTAGATCTTTTTCAATCCCCAAACCAGTCCGCAATTTCTAGCCGCAGAAGGAGATCCAACTCCATTTTCTTCCATCTTCCATGAGGGCTTTGCCATTTGATGCTTCACATCATCCAAGCGCTTCAAGGAGAGGATTTCACACTCATCTTCAATGCCAAGCAAGGATATCTTAGCTTGGAATATGGCCAGATCATGGTTTACCGGAGAAGATAGGTACATTGGGAGGAAATGACATCCCTCCACTACCCCGAACGATAGTTAGGACCGAGCTAGGATGCTAATTAACAAGCTGACAATTCATACCATGAATCTACAACAAGCCTCCGGATTCAGTCGTATCTCTTAACTTTTTCTACTCTTGGATTGATGATGTATGTTGTAATCTTCATATTAGGATGATGTATACCAACTAATATTTGATTTTTAATGTAATTTTCATGTTTTGGAAATTTTTGTTAGTTTAGTTGTGCTTGATATGCACCGATTTTGCCGCCACCATACACTTCATTATGCAATCCCTTCACTCTACTTCACAAGCTTCCATCCCGCTAACCTCCACTGGTCATTTTTGTTTGTCGTAGTAGCAATTTATTTTTGCGTGATTTGAGATGATGTGTTTGCGACCCTAACACCGCTTGTCTATTCGTACATCATCCTCTCGAAGCACTGCAAAGCGGCTTGCATAGTTTCCATCCCGCCGAGCGAAGCAGTGCATAACAACATGCATAGGAGTAGTTAAAGTACTTTCTTTTATTTTGTTTTCACAAACCAAACCAACTCATCCGCAATTCATCAGACCTATGAACATCAATCTAGTCCTTCTTCGAAAGTAAACTCAACCTTACAATGTTCCTAGAGAGATTGATACTTGGAGAGCTATTCGGGTTTTATATAACTTGAGCGACCGATGCATCTGCCAAATGCACATTAAGTTTTTGGCACTGTTGCCGGGGAACACAGTCGTGTAAGCCCTTTTCCATTTACATATACCATTTTCTTCTTTGTTTTAGTTCATAAAATTTGTCTTTTATATTTCTATGGTCTTTCTAGTTTGTAATTTTTTAAAAGCAGACATTCATTTTTATTTGCTTGTGTGTAGTTCATTTTCTCTTAAAATATTTTTTGTTGGTTAATTCTCTCCTATTGCACCATGTTTGCTAGTCTGAATATTAGTTGAAGATTGTGTGTAGATTATAGCCATTGCAGTGATGAGTGTCCCACTGAAGAGTGTGGGCATAATTCTTGTGGTTTAATGTACGGAGCACCATTCTCTTACAAGCCTTCATAAACCGTACCCAAGTCTTATGGTTACACTTCTATGCAGCATATACTATTTGGGTATTCCTCTTTGACCCTGCAAGGACTGAGGAGTAATGGAAAACGGTATTTGTGTTATCATAACACTGACCATGTATTGAAAGATTGTGCTGAATTTCAACGCCACATGGAGATGGATGATGAACTAGATATCCAACTCATTCCAACCGCTTCTAATTTTGTTGTCCCTTCAGATTCTAATGATATATTCCCAGTACCACCATGTCTATGGGGACAGCTAAGGATATTCCCTTCAGAATATCTACTGGTCGGTGTGAAGACGTGGTGGAGATTCCTCTCCTAGCCCATTTGTTACTTCATTTTGATTCACCCCCGGAGGAACCTGTGCACATTTTCAGTAATGATGATATTACTTCTGTCCCTCCGCCTTCTTTTCAAGAACTATCTACTCCTATTTTTTGTGAGTTAGTTTATGATGTTATACAGGATGATGATTCGGAGCCTGAGGTAGCACTAAAGTGGGATAAGGACGTCATTCTATCTGATGGGGAGTGTGAATCCTTAGAACATTATGACACACCAAGATGGGATGAGGAGGAAACCTTTTCTGATGAGGAGGTTTACACATTAGGAGGATTTAGAGCATCTTGCCCCAGTTAATGATGAAAGCATCCACTTATGTGAGGAGGGTTATCCCCCCTCTATAGAGGAAGCTCCATTCATTCCCTTCTCCTCCCATGTCCTCCCTATTAATGACACCTTGCAGGGCAGGGATATTTTTTGGTGTGATGAGTGAGGATTCCTCCTTCTCCTCATACATTCTCTTCCCTCTACCTGTGAATGAAACTCTTTATTTCAAGAGTAGCTAAACACCTAGAGGTGTGGGGGGGGGGGGTGAATAGGTTTTTAAGTCTTTAGTGACTCTATTTTAGTTTGGTGAGTTAAGTAATTTGCTTTATGTTAGCTTTTAAGAATTGACACAAGCACACCAGTATTTATATTGTTTCCCAAGTTATGGGTACATCCAGTTTCTCTCACACATTTCTAACAGTGTATTAGACAAGGTAATCTCCACCAAGACTCGGCTCAATGAGCTTAAAACCTAAATCCCTCAGGATCTCTCAAACTCCTTCGAGTCCTACCTCAGACCCAAAGCCCTATACTCAAAGATAAAATCTCCTACAGATCAGTGATCTTTCTGATCATCTACCTCAGACTTAATCCAAAGTCCTACATTCAGGCTAGGAGGATAGCCCTACACTCAGATACACCATAGGATCCTACCTTAGAGAATAAATATCCTACCTTAGGCACACATGCCCTATCTTAGATCCACAGAAGGATCCCACAACTCAGCGATTATATTTTCTGCTTACAACTCAGATCAAGAATAATCCTACAGAAAGAGTGAGTTTGTTGTTGATGACTTACTGTAAAGAAAGTGTTCTCTGAGCCTTCTCCATGGACTGAGAGAGCTCAGCCCTATTTTCTCAAAAGCTGGGGCTTCTGAAATGTATTGGGAAGAATTTCAGAAGCTGGGGCTTCTAAACTAGCTGATGAAGACAAAAAGATATTGCTGTGCTTTATTTCTTCAATAAGCCAACCTAGTCTAAAGTCTTATGACTTGTTGTTGAACACCAGTTGTAGAGCTCTTCCGCATCATCTTTCTGGAAAAATATGATCCAGAAATATCTTTCTCTGAATGTCAAAAAGCCCCAATTTATTTCTCGAACTCTCCATTTCTCATTAATCCAACGCTCTATGAGCAGTGTGGACCCCTGGAATGGGCAACTGCAGCGCAACTTTTTAATTAAATGCAGTACTAAAGGCAAACATCGCCTTTTGATTTCTAACATGCAAAACGATAATTTAATTTATGTTGACATCAGTATGAATCAGTTGTTGTGGACTTAGCCAATCTCAAACTATTTGCATAGGCATCGAGTGATACCTTGTCACTCAACGCAAAAAAATCTTAGTACAATTTTGCATCTCCAGGCGTTCAGGGAACGTTCATCACTCAACGCATATAGACATGTATAGTCTAACTGTAAAGGCTTTGAGTGAGCTTTCATCACTCAATGCATCTTTACTTTTATCGTCTAACTGGATAGGCGTTGAGTGAGCCATCATCACTAAATGCTTCTAGACTTAGTTGAATTATCTATGTATGAAGGCGTTGAGTGAAGCTTCTTCACTCAGCGCTACTATCCTTGGCCTTACTTCTTAACGAGGCATTGAGTGTCCTGTATTCACTCAACGCTTATGTACTTATACAGAATCCTTACTGAGTAGGAATTGAGTGAACTGCCTTAACACAATGCTTTTGTCCTTAAACAAATTTCTTGTTGAGTGGGCATTGAGTGAATTGTCTTCACTCAATGCTTTTGTCCTTAGATAGATTTCATGACAGTAACACAGCATCTTGACTGCATGTAGTTCTGTCAACGCTTTTAGGCATCTTTGCGTTGAGAGAACTGCCTTCACTACATGCTTGTGGACTTAGCAAGATTTCTTGTATACACCTCTGATGCTTTGACTGCTTGAGCTTTTGTCAATGTTTTTTTCCTCTTGGCGTTGAGTGAACTGCCTTCACTTGATGCTTCTTGACTTAGCAAGATTTTTTCTTTGGCAGCATCCTGTCTTGAATCCAACTAATATTGTGACCCTGACATCCTGTCTAATCATGGTATATAGTATAACCTGTATACAATGAACTTGAACATATATTAAATACATTCGTGTGTATACCATTAACTTGTGGGCCTTCTTCAAATCTAGGACCTTGTGTCAATGGACTCAATAATCTCCCCCTATTAGAAAAATTCAGAAAGTTATTCAATGATATACACGAGCATATACAACAGATAAACATTCATAGTATATATGTGCAAAAATTGATACACACACAAGTATGATTTTCAAAATAGACAGTGTGCATATACCAAAATGTTCACACTCCTAAAGCACGTAAGTAAAACAAAAAAACTCTCATGTTTCAGGTTCCTTAATAACTATCCCCCTGCTTGTTTTCTTTGCAACCTTTTACTTGCTTGGTTCAACAACATCGCATCTGGTGGCACAACACCTGACTTTTTCTCTTTTGTACTTTCTATTCTTGCTGAGCCAGATCTCTTCCTCTTCTTCAATAATAGACTTGCCTCTGGCTCTAGCTATCTGATCAGAAGTAGAAGAGGGTTCAGCTCCCTGAGCACCATCTTGATCATCACATTGATCTACCCTATGATCATTATACTATTCATCATACAGTCCTTCTTGAATAGGACGAATGTTTCCCACTAAGCACCATCTTGAACAGCATTCTCCCCCTTAATCATTGACATCTCCCCCCTTGATCATTTCATACTCACCCTTTATGACTACTTTAGTAAGGGAGTCTCTTCAGTTATTTCTGTAGTAAGGGAGGTTTTAGATTGATCTATCTTTTCATCTAGGTAGTTCACTATCCTCTTGAAATTTCAATGACACTCTCATTTTCATGAGCAGGAAGTTCAGTTGGAATCTCCCCCATAATCTCTACATTCCCCATATGAATTTGGTTACTTGTATCAACCATAGCTAGAGCATCTTCAGCCAATTTATTAGAGACTCGCTCCCCCTCAACTTGAGGACAAAAAGGAATCACTTCAAGATATTTGAGCAATCCCATTCTACAGATTTTCAATGAAGCAATCCAGCTATTCTGGAACTGATTGCATTGGCTCTCCCACCGAAGGTTCACCCATCTGGGTAGTCTCCACCTCAACCTCAGTATTGTTCATAGGGACATTATGGTCTTCAGCAGTATTATTCTGATCTATTCTATGGTGAAGATTCTCTAAGTAAGAGTCAAGCTTCTCTAGCACACCAGACTGAACTTTCTCCCCCACAATAGGAGAATCTAGCATGTCAGTCGCCCTTCAATATTTGCACAAATCCTGTCAACAATACCTTTAGTTACTATTTCAGCTACCTATACTAGAATGTTATCTGATTGGGAGCCACTGACTTGGACATTCTTTATTGTAGTTTCAGAAGATATTTAGACTTGAGCACTCCTATCTCTTCTTGTTTCCTCAGGAGAATATAATAGCTGAGGATCATGTGCCTCTTTCTTACTGCTTCCTATACTGTCCAATATGATGAGTACAACCTTCTTTTTCTTCCTCTCACTAGTCTACTGATATGTCATCAAGAATCTGTCCCCCTAGTCAAACATCTTTGAGTCTATCCTCCTCATGTGATGGATCAACAAAGTGTAGGGCTAGGAATAATGTATTGTATTCTAAGCACTCATAATTCTATTTATTCTAACCTCTTATTTGATAATGTGGAGAGGCGTGTACTTGCATTGAGTTGTCTCGACGCACTCGACTCTTTCGATGCTTGAAGTTGTCTCAGTTCACTCGACGCTCTTGACGCCTCGACACTTGAATTCAATGCACTCAAAGCCTGATGTTTTCTTAGTGCACTCGATGCCTGAACAATTATACTCAGCGCATTCAACGCTTGGACACTTAGTCCATTTCATAATTGTTATCCTGGAGGAATTAATACTACCTACAATAGTAAATTTATGAAGAGCTACCGAAGCTTTAATAAGTTCATCATACCCAATTCAAATTTGAAGTTGTTGAACTTGGCTTCATCTAACAGCTTTCGGAAGATATCAGCGACTTTCTTATTTGTGGGGACAAACTCAATAATGATTTCCTCATATTTAAATGTTCTCTAATAAAAAGATACAAAATGTTTATGTGATTAGTCCTGCTCTGGGAGACTGGATTCCTAGAAATAGAGATTGCACTAGTAGAATCACAAAATTAAAAGTTCTACTTAGCTTGAGATTGGAGTCCTGGAGCTGATGTTGGATCCATAGTAGCAGTGCACACCATCTACTAGTTGAGATGTATTTTGATTCAACTGTTGATATTGCAACACTTGTTTGCTTCTTGCTGCTCCGAGATACAAGCCTTCTTCAAAGAAATTGACAGGGGCCTGAGGTGCTTTTCCTGTCTTCTCTACAATCTAAAAAGTCTGCATCTGAATACCCAATTAGTTCAAAGACATTATTCCTAGGGTACCACAGACCAAGATCAGGTGTACCATATAGACATATCAAAATTCTTTTTGTTGCAGAATAATGAGATTCCTTAAGGATAGCCTAGTATCTAGAACAAACATATGTATCATATATAATGTCTAGCCTACTAGCAGTTAGGTAGAGGAGGGAGCCAATTATGCCTTTATATGATGTTTTATCACAGGTTTCCCTTACTCATCCTTATTTAATGAAACATTTGACCCCATAGGAGTTTCGATTATGGAGGCACTCTTCATTCCAAATTTTTTAATCAACTCCCCGGTGAACTTAGACAGAGAGATAGATAGACTATCCTCTGATTGTCTTACTTGGAGGCCCAAAAAGTAGTTGAGTTCACCAATACTGCTCATCTCAAATTTCCCTTGCATAAGTTTTGCAAACTTTTTGTAGAGGACATCATCAGTAGACCCAAAAATTATGGCATCTACATAGATTTGGACTAGGATGATCTTACCCTTGACTTCTGTAACACACCAGTTATTCCAGAACTTGAACCTCTAGAAGCTATCACCCGGCTATAGGTAGTTATCTCATGGCGATATCTAAGAGTTGAGTAGGAAGGCATTGAGAGCGTTGAGTGGTACCGCGCGGTGGTAGGATGTTATCGAGCGGTGGTAGATCCTGAAGCATTGATAGCATTGAGTGGGAAGCATTGAGTGGTTATCGTGGGGCGGTATTGGTTATGCTGGAGATAGAAATTTCTTTTCAAAAGGACCGACGGCTCGGTATGTTATCTCCGTGTGGTAGGTATTTATCGCCCAACGGTAGCGCACGAGAGTAGTTTCGTAATTTGGCTTTTTAGCCGTCCAATTTCTCCTCCTATTGCCCAGGACCCTCCTTCTAAAGGGCATAAATAGGGATGAAACATTCTAAACCCTCATTTCATCTCATTTTGAGAAAGAGTTATGGTTTTGGGGAAAGAGAGTTTGGAGGAAAAAAAGGCCTTTCTCCGCCATTAACGAAGCTTCAGGGCTCCGATCGCGAATCCGAGGCCAGATCCGTGGAGAGGACCGCAAGGCGCAGACTTTCTTCCATGCAAGTCGAGTTTTCTATAGTTAGTAAGAGGATTCGTAAGGTAACGACAATTCTCCTTTAGGTCTTTAGGATGCGTGCATGGAATCCATGTTGTTCTTTCTTTCTTTCAAGAATTTAGGCACCAGATCTCTCAAATGAGAGGGGTTCGGGTCGTCATAGTTCAAGAGGAGCCACCAGGTCAAGTATGTCTATCCCCGGCATGATATTGCACAAGAAATCCGCTCCACTAGCAGATTAGGAATTGTGGGTGAAGCCGTAGTCATGACCGTTAGTCTGACTCAGTGAAGTTGCAAAACGAGTCTTAAGGATTTTGCTATAAATCCGTTTACGGCAAGATTTCTTTTGTGATGTTTGGTCCCCCCTTATTTTCGTGTGAGTACAAATGGTGGATTTGGGGGAAAGGCTTTTGATTGTAATGTGCTATGGCGCGGCTTTGTCTCTGTGGTAGGATGGCTACCCCGTGACGTTATAAAGTCATGTGTGGAGAGTGTCCCGACGAGACAAGTCCCCTTCTGTGAAATTGACGAGAATGCCAAGATTTGGAAAAGCTCGGGCAATGATGCCCATTAGCGGGTGGGGTTATGTAAGGGTTCTTAGCATTGGTTTATCGTTTGTGAGGCGGAATCTTGAAGTGAGAAGTCAGAGCTTGTAGGCAAGCCCGGGTTTTGAGACCCACGAGCAGGTGGGGCCTTGGCAATAGTTCTGTGTGGCGGCTTGTATGCCGTTAGGGGAAATAGGAAGTACCCGTGTGTTTGCGGCATGAACGCCGATGGTGAAATTGGAAGTACCCATTTGATTGCGGCTTGAACGCCGATAGGAAAATTTGAAGTACCCATTTGATGATGCATGATGATGTGTTAGATTCATGCGCTATAGGTGCCTTGGGTGAAACCCAGGATTGCATACATGCTGCATTGTTGGCCCCTTTATTTTACCTGCTCAACATAGAAATGTGTTTGTTGTTTGAGACATCTAAACCTGTTAATTTGCTTTCTATGTTCATGTATACTTGCATACGAAGTGCTGACCTGCACGGTGATGGGGTGCCCCAGAGTCCGCTAGGGACGACCGGGAGGAGTTGTGTTGGTTACACAATTGAGGCCAACCTTTGCTTACCCACGTTACAACAAATTTTTATAGGGCAAGGATCACAAGCAGGTTCAAACTCGCCGGCCAAAAAGGCTTAAGCCTCATGAAGTGAACTATTTGTTTAGCATCATTGTTTGTTGAGTGTTATGCTTAGTGCATTATGTTTTCTCACTTGCATGCCGAGGTAGCCTAGGAGTGTCAAGGCACGTTGTTCTTTTTTTGGTTGTTCTTTCAGTTTCTGTACAATTGGTTATTGTAAGACCTTAATATTATTCTGATACTCTCGTGGTAGGGGATAACTTCTGGTTGGTTGGTTCTTTACACAATTTTAATTCTGAGTTTTGAGGTGGGTAGTTTTTATATCATCTTATAATGCTTAATCTTTGGAGACTGTATTTTGTGGGGCCCCGGCCAGACCCATATTAGAAAGTCATTACAGGGGAAGCATTATAATTTGGTATCAAAGCGATGTTAGTGTCCAAGGTAAGGTTTAGTTATCGATTTGACCTAATTAGACCGCGTAAAAAAGTTATCCACATAGGAGTATCACGGGACCGTGAGTGTCATTGTGTCTATGTCTTGCGATAGAAGCTGATTCTTTTTTCACCATGCTTTTGCTAAGGGTGCAAGCGACAAGGCAGGGACGTCGAGGACAAAAGAAGAACCTTCGGAGAGAAGTGAGACTGCTCTAGGTCTGATGGGCATGGGTGTAACCCCGACCAATTTCTATCGCATGCTTGGAGAAGCAATGTTATCGGTCCAAGCTGTAGCGGCAGCGCAAGTCGTGACCCTTGTTGCACAGGTAGCGACTCCTGTTACCCCGGATGCGGCACCAGTCATACCGGGCAGAGGAGCTAGGCTAACAAAGTCGTTGGTTGAGAGAGTGGTCGTCGGGTAGGGAGATCGATAGATAAAGTATTTTCTGAGTTTACATCCTCCAACATTCAATGGATTCGGCACGCCGACCGATGCAGAGGACTGGTGGGTGAGGATTCAAGAACTGCTGAGGGCGATAGAGATGCTAGAGGAGAAGTAGTCTAAGTTTGTGACCTTCATGTTAGAAGATGACACTAAGTTGTGGTGGGTGAGCCATAGCGACCAACTATTTCCTGGACGCACCCCGTCCATAGAAGAGTTCAGGAGTACCTTCTTAAAGAAGTATATCCCTTTGTAAACAAGGTTAGCCATTCAGAGGAAATTTCTGCACTTGGTGTAGTGGGATAAGACTATAGATGAGTATGTTCACGAGTTTACTCGATTGGGTCGTTATGCTGGAACGGACATGGATGATGATGAGGAGAGGGACAATCTCTTCTACTATTGGTTGAGAGAGAATTTGAGATAACCCCTTATAGCTATGAATAATGCGAGTATGAACGAATGTTTATAATGCGAGTATGAACGAATGTTTTAGCGGTTGCCAATGTTAACCTAGAAATCGGTTATCCCTTCCAATGTAGCCAGCTCGCAAGTCGTGACCTGCTCCAGGTTCTACCCTGAAGGTCGTGGCCTGCCTCATCCCCCATCTCTGGGTTAGGAGGATAGACTTCTCTATCCCCTCAGGCTGCATGGCTAGGGCGATCTCCCTAGTCTAAATGCTTAGGTCGCACATCAGGCATTTGTTCTACAGGGGTTGCAGACTGATTACACATTCCACTCCTACAAGCTGCACGGTTAAATCGGCTAACCGTGCAATGGTAATCTCTATTTATACTAGTGTGGACTACCCGACTAGGTAGTAGACTCGCATTGCTATCCTGCCCAGACTGCTCGGTAACCGCATGCTCAGCAGGAAGCATGGTCTACTCTTCCGCCCGCTCCACAGGTCGTCGGGCTAGCAAGGCTACGCTATCACCAGGCGACCACCCTTTCAACAGGTGCTGACAGCTCTCCTCTACGTCCTAGTCTGCCAAGAAGTAGGTGACCAGCCTCGAGGTCTCCAAACAGAAGGCAACAAGATTCAGTTCACCTAGTAGGCGACAACACCTTAGGTTCGCCCAAGCGATAAGTGTCAGGCCGCCCAACAGTGGCATTAAACCTTTCTTTGCAGCAGGACCGTCAACCCGCACAGCATACAGCGACCTGCGCCTTCAGTCCGCCATGTCGCCTAGTCGGCAACTAACCCTTCAGTCCGCCAGACGGTGGTGGACTTGGACTAAGTCTGCCTGAGGAAGGACTTGGAAAAAGGACTGACAACTCATCATGAGACTGCACAATACATCGCAGATTCAACTACATCCCGCCAGAAGGTAGCGAGCTTAGTTCTCTAGCTAGGGCGATCTGCTCCTTCTACCCGCTAGAAGGTAGCAAACTTGCTCCATCCAGCAGTAAAGGCGGACTCAACCTGTTCGCCCCGAGCTAGGAAGACTCAATATTCAGTTGGCTAAAAGCACTCCAGCTTCCCTAGCGCTGGCTTCTTCTCAGCATTAGGCGACCTGCCTCTTCAGTCTGTAGTGTGTCACGAACTCAAATGTAACTCACCGCCCTACTGGGGGTAACGTTACAAGGACTGTCTCCAGCCCTTGCTTATATATAGGCCCCTATACCTCTCATTTTAGGGGACATGACAGACACGACAGTCAAGGGCCAACCAGCACAACAAACCCTGCGGACACAACATTCATGTCTTCGCGGTTAAGTCCTTTCGGCCTTGTTCTTGCCTTGGCTTCAATGACCATAGTGGTCTTCTCCGCCTGATCGTACAGTCCGCTCGGCTTAGAGTAGCGAGTTGCGGGACAGCTGTCCGCATGGTCTGCCGACCACTTTGGCATCTTCTTTCCTAAAGCCGCCAGCTTCCTTTTGTACCCTTGTACCCTTTATATTCTCATTTAAACACTCAACTCAACCTGTAATATCAATTCATAATCAAAGGAAAGCCCATCACAGGAGTAGCATTTAAGCCGCGGTGGGCAAACTCTGTTGTTGCCGTTGCCATCAACACCCTCTCTCTCTCTTTCACCCACTCGATCTCAACCATCAAAGCTAACCATCAAAGTAACTGACTGCTCGACAGTTCCTCATCAACCATACCTTCTATCCCCCACATCCTGATCAACCTCTCCTCTATCCCCGCAATCTCTCCACCTCTCTCGCTAGACTGAACACCCGTTATCTGCTGGTGCGCCCATTTCCCACATCAATAGTTAACACGCGACCATCAGATCTCGCACAGACACTGAAAATCAACGGTTACTCATGTCAGACTGCCAACCCTCTCTAAACATTCTTCGTACCAGCAAAGATGCTCTCTGGGAAGCCCATGTCCTGACACGTCGGGAAACTACCCAGTAGATCACAGTGATTAACGACTCCCTAACCGCTATAATTCAGCGACTAAACCTGCAACAACGTAGGTTATTACAATCAACCTGGCAGTGGAGAATGCGCATTCTTAACCGCCAACCATTCGGCTAGTTGATTGTCATACCTATCCAGCAAGTTACCCACCAAGATAGGCCACAGTCCCTTTATAGTCTTTAGTTGCTGGACAAAGGGAGTTTTTCTAAAAATTCCGTCCTCAAACCATCGCTCATTGATACCGACAAGAAGAGGGGATCGACTTCGACAAGACCTTTGCTCTAGTGGCCAGGATCGAAGCGATCAGGTTTTTTCTTGCGTATGTTTGCCTCAAAGGCTTCACCATCTACCAAATGGACGTGAATTCAGCATTCCTCAACGAGAATCTGAAAGTGGAAGTATACGTAGTGCAACCCTGAGATTTTGTCAATTCTCAATTCCCTGATTACATTTACTTTTAATTAAAGCTTTATATGGGTTAAAGCAAGCTCCCCGAGCTTGGTACGAGACGTTTTCTAGCTTTCTTCATGATAACAAGTTCACAAGGGGAAATATAGACAAGATATTATTTCATAGGGGAGTTAAAGGTAAGATTCTACTTATGCATGGGAAGTTTGAAATGAGCAGTATGAGCGAGCTGAAGTATTTTTTAGGACTTCAGGTGAAGCAATCTGAAGATGGAATTTTCATCTCTCAGACAAAATTAACCAAAGAGCTTCTTAAGAAATTCAGAATGGAGAGCGCAACCTTGATGAGGACTCCAATTGGTTCAACTGTGTCTCTGGATAAGGATGAGAAAGGGAAACCTTTTGATGAAACAAAGTACATTAGCATAATTAGATCCTTGCATTACCTGACTGCTAGTAGACCAGATATGAAGTTTTCATCATGTGTCTGCGCTAGATATAAGGTGAACAGTAAGGAATCTCATTACGTCACTACAAAGCAGATTTTAAGATACCTTAAGGGTACACCTAATCTTGGCTTATGGTACCCATGTTGTAATGAAGTCGAGCTAATTGGATTTTCAGATGTTGATTTTGCACGTAGCGGGGACGACAAAAAAAGCACTTCCGGGACGTGTCAATTTCTCGGAAGATGGCTTATTTCTTGGAGCAGTAAGAAGAAGAATTGTGTCGCAACATCTACTGCCGAATTAGAGTATATCTTTGTGGGTAGTTGTTGCGCACATCTTCTATCGATAAGGAATCAACTTGATGATTATAACTTGAAGTTTAATGAAATTCTGATGTTTTGCGACTCCTCCAGCGCCATTGCAATCGTAAACAATCCAGTCTCCCACAGCCGGACCAAGCAAATCGAGGTGATCTACCACTTCATTCGGGAACATGTGTAGAACATGGACACAGCCCTCAGCTATGTCCCGATGGACAAGCAGGTTGTCGATATCTTTACAAAGCCGCTAGATGAGGCTAAGTTCTCATTTTTCAAAACGGAGCTCGGTATGATGAACAAGGACTCATGAAGAAAGTCAAGCAAGCAAAATTGGTCTCGGGATCCATTTAAACTAAGAAGGAATTTCTACAAGTCCAATTCGGTGAATATCGACCGACTCGTCGCATATTCATACAACACTAGCCATATCAGACTCCTCCAACAACTAATTTCGGAGAAGTCTGTTTGGGAGAATATTTCAAATTGTCTATATTGGATCCGAAGACTCGACAATCAAATTTGAGGTACGTGCATTGTAAATGTAATTTAAAAATCACATACATATATATAATTTTATAAAAATAGAAATGGGAGGGCATGCACACGGTATTCACTGAATTCAAAATTCGCCGAAAGCCGACGATTCACTAGTATGCGTTAACTAACCATTCGACTCCTGATTCGCCGATTCCCGTTGATCACCCACTTCCTCCCATGCACTAGCTCAAATCGACCGTGGAAAGCTTTCCGCAGTGCCCTAGTTTCAAGCTTGCCACCAACTACACTGTGTTCCCGCCGTCTACCATGTGTCACTGCCGCCTGCTGACAGAAACTTTCCAATAAGCACTGTTTCTTCATTACAGTGAAGTCTTCAGTTCTTGCAGCCTTCCAGAGGGTCTTCAGTATAGTGCTTGCATCGACACCGAAAGCTTCCTCAGACCCATATAGATTGCTCTCCAGAGTTTCAGAAATTCCAGTTTTCCTTTATTTACAATGGCTCCTAGAAGCACCAGTGTCTTTCTAGGGGAGGTGAGTTGGTCCGCGTAGGATTTGCTCAAGACTTTGACGAATTCAAGAATGTCATTCTAAATTTGGAGACCACTGGACTCTCTTTTGTACTTAAACACCCCTACAAGGTGCTCGATAAGGAAGTTTTGGAGTTTTTCAATAATGCAAAATTACATCTTGAGGTCTCCGTGATAAAAAGCAAGGTTCAGAAAATCAAAGTGAAGGTGAATGCCTCCTGACTTTCTAGGTACTTGCGGCTACCAATATTTGATCATGCCGACTACCTAGAGGAGGCCGACATTACCTGAACATTATCCTTCTATGGTTTACCCCGAGGCACCAAGGCCCTAAAGCGGAAAGGAATGAGTGAGGAGGGCAAGCCCCTCTCAAACATTATTGGCAAGGTGCTCATTTGCAAGACGGGGTCGCACGACTATTTGTCCACAAAAATTTTCAAGATGCTAGTTGCAATAGTCTGCAGGAAGAAGCTGGATTGGGGTGCTCTGCTGTTTGCCAAGATAAAGGACAGCCTACGCACTCCCAACTTTGGGAGGATTATCACCCTATACCTAAATCAGCTTGATGGTGATAAGTTTGATATGAACAAAGGAGTTCCTATCCATCATCTAAAGAAGATTGATTCTTCAATCTCTCGAGGTGGGATAGGCGGATCATCCAACGAGGGGGAGCCCCAGTACCCCCAGTGGAGGAGGAAGATCTTGTTCCTAATGACAGGACCACTTCTCCATGCCCCATTGAGATTCGTGATAGTTTGAGTGTAGGAATTGAGGGGGAGACAGTGGTTGTAATTCAAGATACAGTTCCAATGCAAGCGGTTCTCGATTCTACTTCAGTTCCAGCTCCCTAAATAGTTTCAGTTTTAGTTGCCACGGATGCAATGCCTCCAGACTTAGACCCTGTGGATCTCCTTATAGAGGTTACTGTTATTGGTACTGCTGCTGCTGAGGTATTGTTGGTACCCTAGTTTGATTTGAGATTAGTCCTCTCCTTTTGTCCCTTGACCCAAGAAATATCTATGGTCAATGGTTAGTGGTCTAGCTGTAGAGTCCTCGTTTTTCCAGATGACGAATTTGGTTAAGTAGTTTTTCGTTCAACTATAGTCGAACGCCGCTCGACTATCGTCGACTAACTGTTCGACGATCGTCTATCAGTTGTTCGACTTTCAGTCTGCGAGGATAGTTCGACTATCGGTTGATAGTTCGACTATCTGTGTGCTTTGATAGTTCGACTATCTGTTTGGATAGTTCAACTATCTAGTAGCTCGACTATCTGTTGATAGTTCGACTATCTGTCGTTGTTGGGTAGTTCGACTATCTGTTGATAGTTCGACTATCTGTTCTGCGTTGATAGTTCGACTATCTGTTGATAGTTCGACTATCTGTTCTGCGTTGATAGTTCGATTATCTGTTGATAGGTTGACTATCTGTTCTCGCTTGCTAGTTCGACTATCTGCTTTGATAGTTCGACTATCTGGTAGTTCTACTATCTGTTGATAGTTCGACTATCGGTTTTGCTTTAATAGTTCGACTATCTGTTGATAGTCCGACTATCTGTTGATAGTCCGACTATCTGTTTTGCTTTGATAGTTCGACTATCTGTTGATAGGTCGACTATCTGATAGCTCGACTATCTTCTGATAGTTCGACTATCTGTTGTGATAGTTCGACTATCTCCTGTGATAGTTCGACTATCTGGATCGTTCGACTATCTGTCCGATAGTTCGACGATCTCCGTGCGTCGGTCGACGATCTTCGAGTGTCGTTCGACGCTTTCTGTCTGCCTTTATATTTTGTATTTATTTATTATATTTAATTAATTAATACATTATCTGGCATATCATTTCAGTTGTTTTATGATAATATTTCCAGGCAATATTTGCTCCATCCCTTATGCCTGAGTAAAATCTTTTCAGATAAAGTTGTTTGTCTTATTAGCTGACATTGTATTTTACTTTATCTGCTGTCAGTCCTTTATAGCCGTTAGACTGAAAAGTCTTTCTTCTGCTATAAAGAGTTTGTTTCTGATGTGACTTTATTTAGTACTTTATTATCAAATTGCTTCCTGCAGCTTCTTCGAAAGAGGTTTATCCCTTTTATAGAATGTTTTTTGCTGCAGAGATTGTTTGTCCTTTTGATATTTACAGCCCAGGTCTCAAGTTTCAGAAGAAGACAAGCAATTCAAATTGAAGAGAGCCGTTGCTTGTTGCTGCTATAAAAAGGATCCTTTGAAGAAGGATTCAAGCTAGCTAACTAGCTACCCAGTTGTTCACTTAAGCATTCAAGCCTTCATCAAGATCAAGTCTTCTGCTCTCAGCAATACTCATCCAACTGAGAAGTGTTAAGCTCTTCTACTCTTCTTCAACCTGAGTTCTCCTGCTTTCAGGAAGTTCAAACTCAGAGTTCTTTTGAAGAAGAAGAAGAAGAAGACAGCTGCTTGAAGATCTCTAATTTTATTATTTATTATCTTCTTGTAGTTTTTCCTTCAGATCTTTCTGAAGAGTTTTCTGCACTGAAGCAAGACTTAACCTGGACATCTTTGAGCCAGGGGGAGCCTTGATTCTTTAGAGCTTTCTAGCTCAGTGCAAGGTCTTGTGCTTCTCTAATCTTTTGTAAAATAGAGAAGACATCTTAACCTTCTTTCCCCCTCCTGTACAGGGTTATTACTCCCTTCAAAAGTATCCCTTGGTGGCAGGGCACCTAATCAAAAACCTGTGTTCGGTTTTTAGACACCTGATCAAAAGTCTAAAGGGTTTCTGGATCTACCTGAAGCAGATCTTGTTGGTAGCAGGGCACCTGATCAAAAACCTGAGTGGATTCCTATCTTGTTGGTAGAAGAGTGGACGTACCCAAGTTGTTTGGGGAGCCACTATAAAATCCCTTGTGTCGTCTGGATTGCCTTGTTTAATTCCTACATTGTGCCTTTGAATAGATATAACTAGGTTGCTAGTTGCTGATTAGGATTTCCAAGCCTTAACTGTAATTACAGTTAGCTTGAGTTTGTGCACAACACTTGTGTTAGGCTATAGGGTTAATTCCATATCTATAATCTTTTAATTCCGCAATTCACTCCAAGGGAGTTGGGTAGACCATTAAGTTTTGTCTAGTGCAAAATTTGATAACTCTATTCACCCCCCCTCTAGAGTAGTATCTATCCCTTCACTTTCAATTGGTATCAGAGGGAGGTTGACTGACTGAATAGGCTAAGACCTAAGTCACAAGATCCTGATAGATACCAAAGTTTATAGATATTCACTATCACTATCATGGCACAGTCCAAGGATTATTCTAGCACCAAGACCATCCAGCATGCAACTTAGCTAAGTTTGGCATCTGGAAGGCAAGGATAAAATTATATATGAATTCTATTGATGAAAGCATCTTTGCTTCTATTTTGTCAGGACCCCCAAGAGCACCTGCTGCTGCCACTGCCTCATCATCAACTGATATGAGTGCAGTGCCTCCTCCAGATTACAACGATGAGTACAAGAAGGCCGAGGTAGCAGATGCCAAGGCAATGAATATATTGGCTCAGACAATGTCTGATGAGGTATTCCAGAAGGTAGCTGACTGCTCTTCAGCAAAAGCTATGTGGGATACACTGAACCAGATTGTAGCTGGTTCAGCTGATGAAAGGAAGGACAGAAGGTCCAACCTTATCTCACAATATGAGAACTTCAAGAAAACTGATGCTGAATCAGTTGAAGCCATGTACACCAGGCTCAGCTCAATCATCAATGAGCTGAGGACCCTTAACAAGGACATATCATTGACAGAGGTCAATGATAAGATTCTTATGTGCTTCCCTAGCACATGGGATCTAAGGATCTGGCCCATCAAGGAAGCCAGAAGCACCACAGAGATCTCCACTGAAGCCCTTCTCGGCAAGCTCAAGTCTTTTGAGCAAGTGCTGAAGACAAGGGAAGCAGAAGCAGAAGCAAAGACCCCTACTCCAACAAGAAAAGAGCAATCTCTAGCTCTTAAGGCTGCTGATGCTTCTGAAGGCAGCCAATCAAATGAGGAACTAATGGCATTATTTGCCAAGAGGTTTCTCAAGATGGGGAGAAAGGAATTCAGAAAGAAGTCTTCACGCTATGAAGACAAACCAAGGTATGACCGTTCACCTGCTAAAGAAATTATCTGTTATGGTTGCAGGAAGCCTGGACACATCTTACCAGAGTGTCCAGAGGAGAAGAACAAAGACAAGAGGAAAGAAAAGGAACAGCACAGGAAGCACTCCAAGCCATCCTCCTACAAGAACAAGAAGAAGGAGAGAGGTTTCATTGCTGAAACTTGGAGTGATTCTGATGAAGAATCCTCCTCCTCAAGCTCCAGTGAGGATGAGGAAGAGAAGAAGGCAAAAGAAGTTTGCCTGATGGCAATAGATGCCTGCAGCAACCACTCTGCTGCAGAGAGTTCAGATTCAGAAGAAGAAATGCCAACAGAAGATGAGGTACTATCTTCTTATGACTTCACTTCTGAAGAATTTAAATTAGATTTTAAATCTTTATGCTTAGATTTGATTAGCTCAGAAAAGGAGATAAAAGAACTTAGAAATAAGTTAGCTGACTCAGAATTAATTGCTATAGAAAATATTAAGCTAAAGGATGATCTCACTACTTGTAGTGAAGAAATTAAATTTCTTAAAATAGAGTTAGCTAAGTCTAAAAGGTTAGAAGAATCACTTAATGGTAGAAGCCTTAAGTTATTAGAGATAACCAGCATGACTAACACTAGGTCAGGTAATGACAAACTAGGCTTAGGAGCTTCTCCAAGTGAACCCCCAGTTATTCTTAAAAATAATCTTTCAACTCCAGTGAACTTCATTTCAGCTAGTGGAATGAAGAACACTGAGCAAGTAAACCAAGTTAACTAAACTTTAAATAAAGCTAAGAGAGAAAAGAGAAAGAAATTTTTTAAAGAAATGCAAAGAGCGTCGAACGCCGCTCGACGATCGGAAGCTCAATGGTCGAACGAAGCTCGACGATCTGAGCACCCATCGTCGAATGTCGATCGACGTTTTCAACATGATTTTCAAAATCATAATCAGTACCATAGAAACCTAAATGAAAATAGAAACCCTAGGTTTGTTGACCCATCATCTGCATGGAGAATCCCACCTAGGAGATCTCACCCATTAGGTTATCACCCTCAGCCTGCATTTTCATATATTTCTAGTTTTTTTATGTGAAAAACAAGGGACCCAAGGTTACCTGGGTCCACTCTGTCTAAATAAATGTCTTGCAGGTGAAGGCCTATCCAATCACTCAAAATAAGTGGTATTTGGATAGTGGATGCTCCAAGCATATGACAGGAAATAAAAATCATCTGTCAAAATTCAAAGCTAAGCTCGGCCCAAAGGTTATCTTTGGAGATTCCAGCTGTGGTCAGACAGAAGGCTATGGCAGGATCACAATTGGAGATGTTACTTTCAAGAGAGTTGCATATGTGACTGGACTGAAGCACAATTTGATTTCAGTCAGCCAGCTATGTGATGCTGGCTACCAGGTTTCATTTTCTAACTCTTCTTATAATATTACTTTAAATAATAATGTTGTTTTAGTAGGCATTAGAATAGGTAATATTTATTTAGTAGATTTCAATTCATCTCATTCTGAAATCTGTTTATTTAATGAAGTAACAATTAATAATAATTCTTTGTGGCATAAGAGGCTTAGTCATGTTAACCTTAAAAATATATCTAGGTTATCTAAACACAACCTTGTTAGAGGTTTACCTTCTTGCCCCTACAAGAAGGAGAGCCTATGCAAGGCTTGTCAGCTAGGCAAGCAAACCAAAAACTCTTTTAAATCAGTAAATAAGAGTGACTCTCCTAGAATCCTGTATCTATTACATTTGGACCTATTTGGCACAATAAATGTACAGAGTTTAGGAGGGAAGTATTACACCTTAGTAATTGTAGATGACTTCTCTAGGTTCAGTTGGGTTTTCTTTTTGAGAACTAAGGCTGATAACTTCAAAGCCCTTACAGGACTTTCTATTATGTGTGCAGACTGAGTACTCTACTCATGTGGCCTTGATCAGAAGTGATCATGGTACTGAGTTTGACTCTCTTCTCATGCAAGAATTCTGTGAGAGAGAAGGTATCAAACATAGCTTCTCAGCTCCTAGAACTCCCCAACAAAATGGGGTAGTTGAAAGGAAGAACAGAACACTCATTGAAGCTGCTAGTACATTATTGGCAGATGCTAACATGCCTCTCTCCTATTGGGCAGAAGCTGTTAGTACAGCCAATTATGTCTTGAATAGAAGTTTGATACACAAGCTTAAGTGTAAAACTCCTTATGAGTTGCTTAAAGGAAAGAAACCTAAAATTAATTATTTTAGAGTGTTTGGTTGTGTTGTTTATATTCATAATAACAATAAAGAATATCTTAGAAAATTTGAAGCAAAAGCTTCAATGGGAATCATGCTTGGATATTCCCAAGTAAGCAAAGCTTATAGGGTTTATAACAAATCAACCTGTAAAATTGAAGAATCTGTGCATGTATCTTTTGATGAGTCTCAGATGTTTTACAAGGAGAAGGAAAATTCTCCTTCCTCTAGTTCATTGCAGGTACCTGATGCTACTCAAGAAATTCTTCAACTATCAACTCTTCAGATCACTGAATCAGACAGTGATGAAGACATTGCAGAAGCTGTTGTTGTACCACCAACAGTAGATCAAATTCCTCCTGAGGAATTAATCCCAACTGTTGCTGAAGATCACATCCCACCTGCTGATATTGTCACACTTAGAGATCACCCCACATCTCAAGTGATTGGAGACATATCAGCTGGTGTGCAAACAAGACACCAAGTTAAGACAGGATGTGATGCATGCTTGTTTCCTCTCACAGGTTGAGCCCCTCACCTTTAAAGATGTAGAGCTAGATCCCCACTAGATCATTGCTATGCAAGAGGAACTCAATCAGTTTGAGAGATGTAAAGTTTGGACTTTGGTTCCAAGACCTAAAGGCCAACTGATCATAGGCACCAAGTGGGTGTATAGAAACAAGTTGGATGCAAATGGAATTATTGTAAGGAATAAAGCAAGGCTTGTAGCTCAGGGATACAGAAAGGAGGAAGGTATAGATTATGACCAAACCTTTGCTCCTGTTGCAAGGCTAGAAGCAATAAGGATCTTCTTGGCCTATGCAGCCTACATGAAGTTTAAGGTCTTTCAAATGGATGTCAAAAGTGCATTCCTGAATGGTGAGCTTAAGGAAGAAATGTTTGTTGAACAACCACCAGGGTTTGTTTCTTCAACTCAGCCCTCTCATGTGTTTCAAGTTGCAGAAAGCTCTTTATGGACTAAAGCAAGCTCCCAGAGCCTGGTATGAGACTCTAGCTAGTTTCCTTTTAGAGCACAACTTTACTAGGGGAGTAGTTGATAGAACCCTTTTCGTCAAGCATCACAAGGACACAATCCTGTTAGTTCAGGTGTATGTAGATGATATTATATTTGGCTCCACTGATCCCAAACTTTGCAAAAGGTTCTCCGACCTGATGCACTCTAAGTTTGAGATGAGTAGTATGGGTGTGCTGTCTTACTTTCTTGGTCTCCAAGTTAAGCAAGATGCTGATGGTATCTTCATCTCCCAATCCAAATATGCCAAGGAATTGGTAAAGAAATTTGGGATGGCTGATGCTTCAGCAATGCCTACACCTATGGCTACTAATGTAGTTATTGATTCTGATGATCACGGCAAGCCAGTTGATCAAAAGAATTATAGGGCCATTGTTGGTTCCCTATTATATCTAACTGCAAGTAGGCCTGATATAATGTTTGCTACATGCCTTTGTGCTAGATTCCAGGTCAACCCCAAGGAATCTCATCTGATTCTTCTAAAGCGAATCCTAAGATACCTGAAGGGATGTCCAAATCTAGGACTTTGGTACCCAGCTGAGTTAGAATTTGAATTAATTGGATATTCTGATTCTGATTATGCTGGTTGCAGAGTTGACAGGAAGAGCACCTCAGGAACTTGTCAGTTCCTGGGAGAGAGATTGGTCTCTTGGTTCTGTAAGAAGCAGGCTTCTGTCTCAACTTCAACTGCAGAGGCTGAATATATAGCAGCTGCTAGTTGTTGTTCACAGATCCTGTGGATTCAAAACCAGCTTGTGGATTATGGTTACTCACACAAGAATACCAAAATCATGTGTGATAGTACCAGTGCTATCTCAATTGCACAAAATCCAGTGCACCACTCTAGAACGAAGCACATTGAGATTCGGACACCATTTCCTGAGAGATTGTGTGGAAAAGAACAAGATTTGTCTTGAGTTCATATCCACTGAGTTTCAGAGAGGTGATATATTCACCAAGCCCTTAGATGAACAGAAGCATCTGTTCTTTTTAGTTCAACTAGGCATGATAAATGGACGAGACTAAGTGTGACTATATCTGCCTATGTTGAAACCTGCTTGAAGATCGTCGAACGATGATCGAAGATCGTCGAACGGATTAAGCCTATCGTCGACCGCTGGTTAATGATAGCTTATCTGTTTGAAGATCGTCGACCGGCGTTCGAAGATCATCGAACAGGTCGAGCTTATCGTTCGATCTCTGGATGACGACAGCTTGTTGTTTGAGAAGCCAGAAATAGTCGAACGATTGATCGACTACTCTGCTTCTGGGCCGATCGTCGAACGGCCGTTCGACCATCGGGTCTAGTATCTTTTAAATAGATCGACTATTTCCGGTCTAATATAAAGCCGATAGTCGACCTAGGTTAAAAGATCTTTTGTTTTATCGTCGACGGAGCGTGACTTTTCGCATTCTGTCTTCCCGCTTGCGATTTTCTGCCGCTTCGTCCCCTTCGTCTTCTCCGTCTTTCTCGCGCATTCTCCAGCAATTCAATGGCGATTTCTCCCGCAGTGCTAGCCGTTGTAAAGTTCGATGCAGGGTTCAGCGTCGATTTTGACGCTTTCAGTTGCTGTGAAGCAGGGATTGTAGAAATTCTTCAGTTGTGCCGAGATCAAGGTCTAGAAAGATTAATGTCTGCAAGGATAAAGTTAAATGTCCCTGAGATTAAGGAATGGGCTTTCACTTCGTCATCCTCTGACGATTCGATGACTGGCACCATCGGCGGAGAAGAGGTAATTTTAACTTCGGCCGTTCTGACTGATGTTTTTGGATTAATAAATGGTAAGAAGATTATGAGCAAGATGCTCAAGAGTTTGGAAGGATGCTGACTGAGCTGGGACATGCGGAGGGCATTCCCACGAAGCTGCTTCAAGGTCAATTTCCCCTTTAAGATTAAATTTCTCGCTGAGTTAGTTGGAAAAGTGCTCCTTGGAAAGCACTCTGCTCATGACAATATTACAAGGCAACAATTTGCACTGATGTGTGCAATTGTTAATTAGAAAAAGATTGATTGGGCAGGAGTAATGTTTGATCTGAAAAGGAAAAAGAACAATAAGAAAGAGGTTACCCTAGGCAGGGTTATTGGAATTTTCCTGAAGGAAAAGTATCCTCAGCTGCTGGTCTCCGTTGCAACAACCATAAATGCGAGCAAGAAGATGGACCCAAATCTGTTCTCCAAGTGGAAGAGGACTTTTGTGAAACCCGCTCTCACAGGGGTTGCTCCAGCGACATCAGAGAGCACTAGGACTGATTCAGTCGCTCCTCACCCAGTAGAAGCTGGCTCAGCTCTTTCCCTTCCCTCATCTTCTTCTGCTATGCAGTCTGTTTCAGTTGAAGTTCCATCAACTTCAGCTGAAGTACGACTTTCCCCTTCTCCTGTTCGAGAAATAACCACGGTTGTTCTTCCTTCCCCTCCAGCATCTCCTCTTCCTTCTCATCTAGCTAGGATATCTGCTCCTAGTTTTGATCTGTTAGGATCTGAGAGGATTCCAACACCTCCTCAGTCTCCTATTCAGTCTCCTATTCATTCTCCACATCATTCTCCATCTCCTATTCGATCTCCAGTTCACACCACTTCTCATCCTAACACTACAACCATCTCTACTGCATCTCCATCCATTGCAATTCCATCATCTTTTGAGATCACCCCAGAATTCATTTCTAGCATTTTGGAGTTGATTACCCCTTCAATCAAAAATAGGAGGCAATTGCTCCACTTGCCTCCTCTATTGCTACCTTATCTGCTTCCATCCAACCACTCTCTAAATCTGCTGAGCCCTCTTCTTCAAGGGGCCTGGTTTCAGTTTCCACTGAAATCAGGCAGGGGGAGATGTTTTGTGAAGATGTCTTAGAGCCTCCAGCCTCCCTTCCAGCAGTTCTTCCAGCAGTTCAAGAAGAGACTGCTCCAGATCCAGCTCAAGATGAATCAGGTTCAGTGTTATCTGACAAAGAAATATCTGATGCAATTATGCTATCTGAATTTGCTGTGAAAGTTTGCTTAGAAGATCTCACCACTCCCGTGGTTGCCCTTTTCCTAGAAGGGATTATTACATCCTACCTAGATGAATCCTGGGAGTTGGTAAAATATGAAGGTAATTCACTCATCCGCTTTATTGACGAGTCAATTAATTTGCTAGCTTGTGAATACCTAGAAGGAATGATTTTAGCTTATTTAGCAGATTTGTGTTCATAAATCTACAGATTATATTAAAGAAGATATAGCTGCTCAGGTTATAGCAGTTGTTTCAGAAGCTGCTCCAGATGTTCCTGATGTTCAAGTAGATCCAGAACTGGATTCCTTCTTAGATGATATAGAAGATGTGTCTGAAAATCAAGAAGAGAAAGCAAGAGATGCTTGGAATCAAAGAGTTCAATCTATGTTAAAAGAGAAAGAAAAAGATTTGCAAGTTGAAAAGTCAACTATTTGGGATGATTCCCCAGGACTTGATTTGGATTTCCTTCTGGCTCAGGATGCCATTGAAGAGGAAAAAGAGAAAGCTGATCTGAAATTAAAGGAAAAGGCTGTTTCTGAAGCCTATGACCCATATGACAATCCTCCATCATCTCACTCTGAAGATGAAGAGGATTCAGATTTATCTGAAAATTCAAAGAAAAAGAAAGCTGCTCAGAAGAAAAGAAAAGCTATTGCTCCTCCTCCTCTCAATCGTGATAATGATACTACATACTATATTCTGAAAGGAATTGACCCCAAGTCAAAAGAGTTTCAACATTGGATGTGGTTCTCCAAGAACCAGCAGAAAGAGAGAAAGAAAGCTAAGAAATATGATAGTCCTACCCCCAGATGGAATCCCAGAGGTCCTCCTCCACCTCCCGGTGCAGGAGCCTCTGACAACCTTTCTGTTAATCCTTCTGCTCCGTCAGCAAAATCTGCTCCGTCTCAGTCTTCTTCAAGGAAAAGCTCTCAAGGTTTTCAAGGTAAATCATATTCTGGCCATCAAAGAACTGATACAGTAAGAGAACAAGTGAAGGAGGTTGTGTTTCAAAGACCAACTTTTTCCCCTCCTCCTTCTCCAAAGAAAAGAGTTTCATCTCCTATGCCAGTGCATTCTGAAAAAGTTGTTTCAAAAGGTAAGTAGTTTATTTTGTTTAAAAAATTCTAGCAAGAACTTTGCTAAGTCTGCTCCCCTGTCTTATCTAGTTAATCAAGATAAAGAACCAGATGATACTCCTTCTGAGACAGTTTATGAAAGTCCTGAGCTTGATCCTAACTTTAGGATGGCTCGTTTTCTCGAATTGGTTGGTGCAGCTCAAATCAGGAAAGCAAAAGATGAAGGAAAGGACACTTCTGGATTAACCACTATGTCTACATTCAGAAAGGAGTTCGAAAAGTTCCAGGTTAATCCTGAGGTCTTTGACCCTTCAAAGTATATGGAAAAGCACCCGGAAGCCGTTGTTCCAAGGGCTGCAGAATTAAAGATTATTGGCGCGCAAGACTTGAAGATGTCTAAGAAAGAGGCTATTGATCCTTTGAGGAAAGTTTCTTTTGTTCCTAGCTCTTCTAACCCTAAGCCAGACTTTGTAGATCCTTAGTTTTGCTTGACTGCTGTTATATATATTTGACTGTTATTTATCTGTTTGATAACTGCTAGTTAATTGTTTATCTATTTCCTGTATTAATTTTATTGCTCTTTAGCTAGTTCTATGTTTTAGTTTTTGAGAGACTTAACTCAAATAGGGGGAGATTGTTGGTACCCTAGTTTGATTTGTGTTTAGTCCTCTCCTTTTGTCCCTTGACCCAAGAAATATCTATGGTCAATGGTTAGTGGTCTAGCTGTAGAGTCCTCGCTTTTCCAGATAAAGAATTTGGTTAAGTAGTTTTTCGTTCGACTATAGTCGAACGCCGCTCGACTATCGTCGACTAACTGTTCGACGATCGTCTATCAGTTGTTCGACTTTCAGTCTGCGAGGATAGTTCGACTATCTGTGTGCTTTGATAGTTCGACTATCTGTTTGGATAGTTCAACTATCTGATAGCTCGACTATCTATTGATAGTTCGACTATCTGTCGTTGTTGGGTAGTTCGACTATCTGTTGATAGTTCGACTATCTGTTCTGCGTTGATAGTTCGACTATCTGTTGATAGTTCGACTATCTGTTCTGCGTTGATAGTTCGACTATCTGTTGATAGGTCGACTATCTGTTCTCGCTTGGTAGTTCGACTATCTGCTTTGATAGTTCGACTATCTGATAGTTCTACTATCTGTTGATAGTTCGACTATCTGTTTTGCTTTGATAGTTCGACTATCTGTTGATAGTTCGACTATTTGTTTTGCTTTGATAGTTCGACTATCTATTGATAGGTCGACTATCTGATAGCTCGACTATCTTCTGATAGTTCGACTATCTGTTGTGATAGTTCGACTATCTCCTGTGATAGTTCGACTATCTCCTGTGATAGTTCGACTATCTGGATCGTTCGACTATCTGTCCGATAGTTCGACGATCTCCGTGCATCGGTCGACGATCTTCGAGGGTCGTTCGATGCTTTCTGTCTGCCTTTATATTTTGTATTTATTTATTATATTTAATTAATTAATACATTATCTGGCATATCATTTCAGTTGTTTTATGATAATATTTCCAGGCAATATTTGCTCCATCCCTTATGCCTGAGTAAAATCTTTTCAGATAAAGTTGTTTGTCTTATTAGCTGACATTGTATTTTACTTTATCTGCTGTCAGTCCTTTATAGCCGTTAGACTGAAAAGTCTTTCTTCTGCTATAAAGAGTTTGTTTCTGATGTGACTTTATTTAGTACTTTATTATCAGATTGCTTCCTGCAGCTTCTTCGAAAGAGGTTTATCCCTTTTATAGAATGTTTTTTGCTGCAGAGATTGTTTGTCCTTATGATATTTGCAGCCCAGGTCTCAAGTTTCAGAAGAAGACAAGCAATTCAAATTGAAGAGAGCCGTTGCTTGTTGCTGCTATAAAAAGGATCCTTTGAAGAAGGATTCAAGCTAGCTAACTAGCTACCCAGTTATTCACTTAAGCATTCAAGCCTTCATCAAGATCAAGTCTTCTGCTCTCAGCATTACTCATCCAACTGAGAAGTGTTAAGCTCTTCTACTCCTCTTCAACCTGAGTTCTCCTGCTTTCAGGAAGTTCAAACTCAGAGTTCTTTTGAAGAAGAAGAAGAAGAAGACAGCTGCTTGAAGATCTCTAATTTTATTATTTATTATCTTCTTGTAGTTTTTCCTTCAGATCTTTCTGAAGAGTTTTCTACACTGAAGCAAGACTTCACCTGGACATCTTTGAGCCAGGGGGAGCCTTGATTCTTTAGAGCTTTCTAGCTCAGTGCAAGTTCTTGTGCTTCTCTAATCTTTTGTAAAATAGAGAAGACATCTTAACCTTCTCTCCCCCTCCTGTACAGGGTTATTACTCCCTTCAAAAGTATCCCTTGGTGGCAGGGCACCTGATCAAAAACCTGTGTTCGGTTTTTAGACACCTGATCAAAAGTCTAAAGGGTTTCTGGATCTACCTGAAGCAGATCCTGTTGGTGGCAGGGCACCTGATCAAAAACCTGAGTGGATTCCTACCTTGTTGGTAGAAGAGTGGACGTACCCTAGTTGTTTGGGGAACCACTATATAAATCCCTTGTGTCGTCTAGATTGCCTTGTTTAATTCCTGCATTGTGGCTGTGAATAGATATAACTAGGTTGCTAGTTGCTGATTAGGATTTCCAAGCCTTAACTGTAATTACAGTTAGCTTGAGTTTGTGCACAACACTTGTGTTAGGCTATAGGGTTAATTCCATATCTATAATCTTTTAATTCCGCAATTCACTCCAAGGGAGTTGGGTAGACCATTAAGTTTTGTCTAGTGAAAAATTTGATAACTCTATTCACCCCCCCTCTAGAGTAGTATCTATCCCTTCACTTTCAGGTGTTATCAGTTGTAAATATTTAAAAGGTTGCTGATGCAGAGCATCAAGCTTCTTCTAATCATGATGAGGATGCTGATGCTGATATCATTGATGATGATGCTACATATAATGATCTTATAGTTGAAGATTATTAGATTGAGACTGCTGATGAGGATGCGGTGCTAGCTGATAAGTTTGCTGATTGAAATTCAGCTGCTGCCGAGGTTGGCTGTGGTGTTATCGTGGTTTCAGTGCCTACGTCTATAGACACTCTGGTTGCTCCTCTCCCTAAGACTGTCTCTACTACAGTGTCTGAGGGGGAGGCAACTCAGTCCAGGATATCTATCTCCACTCAGGTTAATAGAATGAACGCAACCTAGAGCAGTGGATTGGCAAGATGTCAGGTGCCCCTCTAGTTTCTCCGGAGGAGGTGGGCACCATTTTTGAGGAGGAAGGAGATGATGTTATATATTCTCCTATCCTAGGTGCTGCGAAGCCAGCTCGTATTTCTCCATCTGCTTCTATACCAGTGCTGCAACGCATTCCCAGTTCAAGTGATTAGATGCTGAGAATTTTTGAAGAAAACCTGGCAAGGCAACAAGCTAAATTTGATGCCTCGTTGTAGAAAGTGGTCAAAAGAGTTAAGCAATCAGAGAAGTTTATGATTGATGGGCTGGTGTAAGGTACGTCCCGAGTCGGAGATCTCCATGAAACTAACGCTTTCCTACGCACTACACGTCGTAGATCTACTGCACCTACACATCACCTATCGCCCACAATAGTTCTCGTCGCAAGAACGCAGCGCAAATAACAAAGGAGGAATGGTCGACTCGAAAACAACGATCAGAAATTTGAGTCGGAGTATTCCCCAAGAAAACACAAAGGTTGCCACTACTTTTAGAGAGCAAGACCAAGGCTATAGGCCAAGATCCGCTCAAGCAAATAAGATCCACCCGATCCGGAATTAAAAAGCCTTGCAATGGCGATTTCGATTCAAAACTTGTAGCAATTAAATTAAAGATCCGGAGAAAACGAGCGTGAAACCACCACAACTAAAGAAGAGAATCACACAAGGGAGAGGGAAGAGATTACCCAACCGGAAAGCATTTCACACAAGATAACTGTGGGAGAATCACTCTCTCCACGGATCCGCCGGCGTCACACCGAAGGGTTTGCAACCTTCTTCCGCGGAGTCGCACAGAGGAAGCCACGCCGGAGTCGCACCACGCGGATGGAGGGAGCAAGGGGGCGGCGGCTTCACACCACACAAGGGGAGGGGGCGGCGGCTAGATGAGAGCCTTGGCCGAAATTTCACATGGAGGGGAAATTTTAGGTTTTAATTCTTCAATGCTTGATTCCTCATAAACACCTCCTTAAATAGGAGATTACAATAAGCCTTAACCCTTCATGATGGAGATGTAATCTCATCCACCCGAATGGCTAAGTGCACACCAAAAATAAAATTGTTTAAATTAAAGAAATAAAACATGTCATGAATATAAAATTATCACTTAAACATTGGATAATTTTATATTCTAAAAATATAAAATAGAGTTCACGAAATAAGATAATTAAAGCTAATTTTTCATGGCGGTTCGAGCACGCCGCGGGAGGAGGTTGTAACGTGCACTTCCTTCAGCGTCATCACGACGTCTAAGATCTTTATGTCGTAGCACCTCGGCAACCGGGTCATCATCAATTAGCGGTGGCGCTGCATCAATCCTCCCCCACTCAAAATCACGTATCTCTGATGCGTGAGTGGAGAGATAGCGGCGGAGAAGCTCGACAACCAAACATTGAAGCTCTGTCGCGAGTACCCAAGAGTCGTCCGAAGGGGGGCGGTCACGCCAACGGACCAGAAAGCAGTAAGTAGTACCATCTGGAGTAGTGAACGGTTCTGCAGCAAGTATCATATCTGGAGTGAGGAATGTCCTGGGAAAGCTGGGAAACATGTCAGCAGTAGGAGTAAAAGAAGGCAACGTACCATCCGATGTTATACCTGCGGGGACCGAAAGAGAGAGATCATCCGAACTACCACTCCCCAACCCATCAGAATTTTGAGTGGGAGAAGAAGACGACAAAGAAATCAACTCTTGTGGTGGTGACACAAACATCGTTAAATCCGAAACGTTAAAAATGGGGGAAATCCCCCAATTAGCAGGCAAGTCCAAAACGAAAGCATTGTCACCTAACTTTTTAATAATCCGAAAAGGGTCGGCGCGCTTTGGTGCTAACTTTTTAACAGTGCCAGTTGGCAAGCGTTCGGGAACCAAACGGACTAAAACTAGATCGCCAATTTTGAAGTTTGATACTCTCCGATGTAAATTAGCGTGCGCTTGATATGAGTCGTATTGCGTGGTCAAAGTGGCCTGTATACGTGCGTGTAAATCATGGATGTGTTGGGCGAAGGATTGTGCAAACTGACTTGCCTTGTACATTGGGGGCAACGGCACCAAGTAAAGCGGCACAGGAGCCTTATACCCGTGGACAATCTCATTCGGGGACAGACCCGTAGACCTATTCTTGGAGTTATTGTAGGCTAATTGGGCATGGGGAAGGAGAAGATCCCAAGTGCTCTTGTGATCACTCACAAGGCATCGTAACAAATTTCCTAAGCTCCGATTAACCACTTCCGCCTGCCCATCAGTTTGGGGGTGATAGGCGGAGGAAAACAATAATTTCGTTCCCATTAAAATCCAAAGAGTTTTCCAAAAATAACTAGTGAATTTTACGTCCCTATCCGATACTATGGTCTTTGGCACTCCACGGTGACTAACGACTTCCTTAAAATATAGTTTAGCAACATGAGACGCATCGTTTGTCCTACTGCATGGGATGAAATAAGCCATCTTTGAAAACCTATCCACCACTACAAAAACTGAGTCATGACGGCGTAGAGTAATGGGAAGGCCTAATACAAAATCCATACTAACGTCTACCCAAGGCATGGAGGGAATATGCATGGGAGTATATAATCCAACGTTGGTTTTACTTCCCTTAGACACCTGACACGTGCGGCAGCTACTCACTACCTGCCCCACCATAACCTTCAGTTTTGGCCAATAGAATTTGTCCTCGACTAGCGTAATGGTCTTATCTCTACCGAAGTGGCCACTCAACCCTCTACTATGCAATTCCCATATGATATGTAGTCGTAACGATGACTGCGGGATACATAGCTTCCCGTTCCTAAACAGGTAACCGTCCTTGATAACGTATGCAGATATCGTAGTGGGGGAACTATCCTGGGCAGATAAATAAAAGTCCAGGAAGTCAGGACACGTAGCGTACTCATCTTTAATCCTCTCAAATCCTATAACATGTACTTCCATAGAGGTGAGTAAAATAGTAAGACGACTAAGGGCATCCGCGACTCGGTTATCAGCTCCCTTAAGGTGCTTGAGATTAAACGTGTAACCTTGTAAGAAAGCCACCCACTTAGCGTGTCGTGGGTTGATCTTATGCTGGCCGTTGATGAAACATAAAGCCTCATGATCAGAGAGGATCACAAACTCCTTGGAGAGGAGATAGTGCCTCCAATGGTGTAGACATCGAACTACAGCATAAAATTCCCTATCGTAATTTGAATAGTTCAGCTTCGGACCGGACAACTTCTCGCAAAAATAGCTAACGGGATGGCCCTCCTGGCTCAAGACACCTCCAATCCCTACCCCAGACGCATCACATGTGAGCTCAAAGACTTTAGCAAAGTCAGGTAGACGTAAGGCAGGTGCCTCAGTCATAAGCTCCTTTATTCGTTCAAAAGCATAGGTGGCGGACTTCGTCCATATAAACTCTCCCTTCTTCATACAGTCGGTGATAGGCGTCATAATACTACTGAAGTCTCGTATGAAATGTCGATAAAACGTGGCTAACCCATGGAAACTACGTACCTCACGTAGGGTGGTTGGCACGAGCCAGTCCTTAATGACCTGAACCTTGCCCGGATCAACTCGAATACCCTTAGAACCGACTATATAACCTAAGAACTCTACCTCCGAGGCATTGAAAGTGCATTTCTTAAGATTGAGAAATAAAGTCTCCTTCAGTAGGGTGGAAAGGATCACTCTCATGTGGGAGATGTGCTCGGTAGTAGAGGTGCTATAAATAAGTATATCGTCAAAGTAGACGACATCGAACTTCCCCATGAATGGCTGAAAGATATGTGTCATCATCCGGGAGAAGGTACTAGGGGCATTGGATAACCCAAAGGGCATCACAAGCCATTCGTACAGTCCATCCTTCGACTTAAATGCCGTCTTCCACTCGTCTCCCTCTCGTATCCTAATCTGGTGATAGCCTACTCCAAAGATCTAATTTGGAGAATATGGTGGCTCCAGACAAGACATCCAACAAATCATCTAGGCGGGGAATGGGGAACCTATACCTGATGGTGATTTTGTTGATAGCCCGGCTATCAACGCACATCCTCCATGTACCATCCTTCTTGGGGCAACTAGGGCTGGTACAGCACATGGACTCATACTAGTCCTAATAAAACCCTTCTCCAGTAAGCCATCTATTTGGGACTGCAACTCCAGGTGAGCTGCGGGGTGGAGTCGATAATGGGGCTGATTTGGCAAGGAAGACCCCGGGATGAGGTCTATCGTATGCTTGATATTCCTAAGCGGGGGTAACGTGGGCGGCAACTCATCCGGGTACACGTCCCTATACTCTTCCAATAGTACCCGTAACTCACTAGGTAACTCATCCAAAATGCTAAAATCGGGCTTCGCACTTAGGAGGACTAGCGCATACATAATTCCATCAAGGAACGGATCTCTCTCAAACTCTTTCCTACTAACTAGATTCAACGTTTTCAGTTCTACCGGGATAGTGGTGTCCTTAGCCAAGACTACGGGCTCCTTTGGGATGGTCGGTCTCAAGGTGATGGTTTTGCAATTGAATTTGAATTCATAAGTGTTGGCTCTACCAAAATGAGTAACATCACGGTCATATAGCCAAGGGCGGCCTAACAACACATGACAAGCGTCCATCGGAAGGACATCACAACCACACCTCATCAATGTAGGATTTGAATGAGAGTGGAACCAGGCATCGCTTGGTAATGGGTACAGAGATCTTGTTGATCGAAGCGACCTGATATGGGGTCGGGTGTGGTTCCATGGTCAAGGACATACGTGCAATGGCGTTCTCAGATACGACATTCACACAACTACCACTATCAATAATCAGCTTGCAAAGCTTCTCGCCACTCTTAAAAATCAGCGAAAATATGCTCGTCCTCTTCCAATCATCTAATGGACGAGGAGTGGTCAAGATACAACACATCACCATAAGGGGGTGATCGTCCTCTAAGTCACTTGGGACCCTTCTGGGTCGCTCTCCTCAGCAGCCTCATAAACATAATCCGCAAAATCGGTCGTCGACTCTAACAAGGCTATGGCTTTAGTTTTCGTTGGGCATTCGAAGGCGTAGTGACCTTGAATGCCGCAAGAGTAACCTGTAGCGTTAGTCTTGCTAACCTTTCCGATGGGAATACGTTCGCTCGCAGGGTTCTTAGTGTTCCTAGCAGTGATCACAACAGACTTGGACTCGGCAGACCGGAATTTCCCTTTGTCCTGATATATGGAGGACGAAGCTCTGGTGGTGGATTTTCCCTTCGTATGGGAATACCGGGAGTGGGCCTTAGATGCTAAGTGTTTCTCAATGTCGAGGGCGGCATTGAATGTCGTGTTTAGATGTGTGTGTCCATAACGTAAGAGCTTCCACTGAATATCGGGTTGAAGCCCCTTACGGAATCTAGAAAGGGTAACCTCGGGGATTTCCTTCAGATCACAACGCACCATTCGGTCCTTCAGTTCTCCCATATACTCCTCTACTGAATTTGAGCCCTGCCGCAGGGTGGCAAGCTCGTCAAACATCTGTGTCTGATGGTACGCGGGAACGTACTGATCGGTCAACAAATTCTTCATTACGGTCCACCCAATAATTGGGTTTCCGTCTCCAGCCCCTAGCCTACACTCTTCATTTAGCCAATAAGTTTTGCCACGGCCTGTCATCTTCATCCTGGCAACTTGGACCTTTTGGGGTCCGTGAGATGGTGCCAGTCGTAGTAACATTCCATGTCCACTATCCAAGTAAGGAAGTTCTGTGGATCTCCCATGCCGTCGAAAGTGGGGGCATCAATCTTGATGGCCCTCGTAATGTCGAACTCTCCCTCGTGGCGATGGCCTCGAGGGGGCACTCGTGGGGAGTCCCTATCAGAGTCCGAGTCGGAGATGTGTCGACGCCGGTGGGGCAATTCGACATGAACGGGAGGTGGTGGTGGCCTAACTTGATTTTGTAAAATCTGTGCTAAAGTGACCCTAAGCTCCGCCATATCATTACGTAGACCTGCTATCGCTTCAGCGTTATGAAGCTCATTCCCGTTCTCAGCCATCCTAGACGTAGACGGCGCCGTATATTCTGTTCCTAGCCTAGTGTGCATGCAAGACCCAGAAAATTATGAAAGATGATTTTCCCTAGGGCTGTAGCTAGAATGAAAATAAATTTTTTTTTGAAAAGCTTGATGTGAGAAACACGTAGATCGTTAAAAAAAAAAATTTTTGAAATTTTGCTGAAAAATGTAGATTTCAGCCCGCTATTCGCAGACCAACTAGACAGAATTACGAAGATCCAATTTGCAGGCTAACCTAACGAGGACGAATCGAAAAATTTTCTGTTTTAATGTTGCTGGAAATAAGTGCAGGAAGCTACAATTTTTTTTTCAGATTTTTTTGACAAGTTTAAAATTTCGAGAGATTTACTAAACGCAGACCAATCCGAAAATTTCAGATCTTTGAAAGTTCAGATCAACCAACGAATAACGCAGAGAGGATGTTTGCAACGTGGAAGTTGAAACGACCTCCCTCTGATACCAAATTGGTGTAGGGTGCGTCCCGAGTCGGAGATCTCCACGAAACTAACGCTTTCCTACGCACTACACGTCGTAGATCTACCACACCTACACAGCACCTATCACCCACAATAGTTCTCGTCGCAAGAACACAGCGCAAATAACAAAGGAGGAATGGTCAACTCGAAAACAACGATCGGAAATTTGAGTCGGAGTATTCCCCAAGAAAACACAAAGGTTGCCACTCCTTTTAGAGAGCAAGACCAAGGCTATAGGCCAAGATCCGCTCAAGCAAATAGGATCCACCCGATCAGGAATTAAAAAGCCTTGCAACGGCGATTTCGATTCAAAACTTGTAGCGATTAAATTAAAGATCCGGAGAAAACGAGCGCGAAACCACCACAACTAAAGAAGAGAATCACACAAGGGAGAGGGAAGAGATTACCCAACCGGAAAGCGTTTCACACAAGATAACTGTGGGAGAATCACTCTCTCCACGGATCCGCCGGCGTCACACCGAAGGGTTTGCAACCTTCTTCCGCGGAGTCGCACAGAGGAAGCCACGCCGGAGTCGCACCACGCGGATGGAGGGAGCAAGGGGGCGGCGGCTTCACACCACACAAGGGGAGGGGGCGGCGGCTAGATGAGAGCCTTGGCCGAAATTTCACTTGGAGGGGAAATTTTAGGTTTTAATTCTTCAATGCTTGATTCCTCATAAACACCTCCTTAAATAGGAGATTACAATAAGCCTTAACCCTTCATGATGGAGATGTAATCTCATCCACCCGAATGGCTAAGTGCACACCAAAAATAAAATTGTTTAAATTAAAGAAATAAAACATGCCTTGAATATAAAATTATCACTTAAACATTGGATAATTTTATATTCTAAAAATATAAAATAGAGTTCACGAAATAAGATAATTAAAGCTAATTTTTCATGGAGGTTCGAGCACGCCGCAGGCGGAGGTTGTAACGTGCACTTCCTTCAGCATCATCACGGCGTCTAAGATCTTTATGCCGTAACGCCTCGGCAACCGGGTCATCATCAATTAGCGGTGGCGCTGCATCATGGGCTTACTGAAATTAAAGTAAAATTTGATAAGCTAGGGGAAAGGTTTGATGAAAAGTATGATAAAGCTGCTGCTGTAGTCACACATATGATGAGTGGACTTAAGACCAACAAAGATGGTCTGGCAACTCTTGACAAAAATTCTAGCACTATGATTGACGAATACTATAGATCTATGGAACACTATGATTCTTCTTTATAAATGTTTGGCAATTCAATTGCTGCCGAAGACAAAAAGGGGGGAGGAAGCCCTTACAGCTAAGATTGCCGGTGTTGAAAAGGCTATGTTCGATCAATTCAAACAAACAAATGACTACAGCTACGACAACACCATTTTATTACATGGACAGTTTTTCCCGTAACAATTTCCTGCTGAGCCTGTTCATGTTGATGTTCATCCAGCTCCGGACAACACTCAATACTGGACAGACTCACAGGACTTCTCTAAGGCTCATATTGCTGCTGTTGGTGCTGTGACTCCAGATGTTCAAGCTGCTACTGATGCTTCCATCGCTGCGTTCTCAGAGGCTCAGGTTCTCAAGAAAAGGAAATTTGGAGAAGGTACTTCCGAAGTAAGACCAGAACCGGCCAGGCTAGCTCAAGTCAGAGAAGGGCCTAACCGTGAAATGGATGATGTTTGGAACCTAACTTCAAAAGGAATTATCTTGGACACCTTTTCATTGTACATGAATGTTGATCACGATCACTGTAGTCCAAAAGAATGGAACAAATACAAAGAAGCCTGCACCAGGAAGAGGATTCATTTCTAGAAGTACATGAATGTTGATCATATGCCTCCTCCTCCTAAAAATTACTATCCGAACACTATATACTATTTCGAGAGACAGCTGTTGAAAATAAAGAATAAGAAGACCTAAATTGCTATATATATTTCAATGTTCTGTGTTGTGGCCTGCCCTCCCTAATCTAAAACACTTTTGATATATATATATATATATATGATTTATCTAATTGTTTTGGAATGCGCGTTGGTATCTTTTTAATTTCATTTATCTTTTCAAGTCATATTTTAAATTTATTTGGTATGTGCAATTCACCTTAGCTTATAGGATTTTGCCTTCTTCAAATAGGGGGATTTATAGTGTATTGTATCCACAATAACCGTGATTTGAAGAAGGGTCTAGTCAAGCAAAGATGAATTGAGGTTGTATTTGATATGGCATTTTAGTTATGTACTTGCAGGTTTACAATGCCAAGTACACACCAATGTCAAGTTATAGTGAGTTAGTAAATACAGGACTGTACAATGTAATCCCTCATTGTGTAGGCCATCGTACTGACTCACGTGTAATCTCTCTATTGGGGTGTACTTCTTTTCAAAGTACAGGAGAAAGATCAAGGAAGGCAAAAGAGTAGGATTCATAAATAAAGAATTTTACCTAAGTAAAATTGGCGAGTATGGTGAGTAAAACACGACGAATTCATCGAGTATCCCCTTGATACTCATCGAATTCGACGTGTATGCTTCCCGATACCAGTCGAATTCGTCGTATATACTTAGGGAAAGTTCGCAGAAAATGAGAAAAATTTCCAAGGAAAATTTGTCGAGTATCACTAGTGATACTCGCCGAATTCGACTAGTATCCCATGCGATACTCGCTGAATTTGACGATTATCCTGGGCGATACTTGTCGGATATGTTGAGCCTTATGTCAACTTTTCTTATATTCTATGAAAGACATTTTCGGCGAATATCATCTTCATATTCGGCGAGTATCATACTAGATACTCGACAAACTCACCGAAAAACACTTGGCAATTTTCCGATTTTTTTTTCTGTTTCGGAATCCGTCGGCCATGCATAGTGTAATTCTAGGGTTCTTTTTAGGAAACCTTTTATAGCCGTTTGATTTCGAATCTCTCTATAAATACATAAGATGATTTCGAAATCATTAAGGATACAAAACCTAATTGCTGATTTCGATCTACAAGAACTTCCCGAAATTTTTTTCCGTCGACCGCTCAATACCTGCTTCGCGAAATACTTCCGATCGACCACGACTTCGAGCAATTCTCTTCTTCTACGACATATTCGACTGGATAGAATCTTCCTTCAATATTCTTTTTACTCTAGTCCAAGTGGGTTGAAGATTCAAGATCAAAAGATTTCAAGTTTTCTGAGTTCTCCAAGATTCAAGATCAACCCTTCCAAGAACGTCGGATCAAGACTTGTAGTCATGTATTGTTGTTGTAATATTATTTTTAATTGTGTAAGGGATTTTTCTCCGAGTTTTGTAGATCCGTTTGTGGATCAAGAGAGCAGATCCGGTTGCGGATCGAGGTTGTAGATCCGGTTTGCGGATCGAGTTTTAGGAGAGTTTGTTCTCCGAGTTGTAGGAGCGTCGTCTCTGAGGTGTGGGCGTTGCGACTCCGAGGTGTAAGATTTGATGAAATTTGAGTTTGGTGAAGTAGCCGAATCTTCCCTTCGTGGGAGTTATGCGAGGCGGGATAGTGGACGTACCAAACTCAGGGAACCACTATAAAATATTTGTGTTTGTGTGCTTGTTATTTAAGATTATTTTTATTCCGAAAAAGAAGAAAACATCACCTATTCACCCCCCTCTAGGTGATTTAGGTAGATGCTAGATACTTTCAGGAATGCCTCTAGTACGCTCTCGGTAAGACTACACTCTTGATGACCTTTCTTGAGCAGGCGATGCTTTAGCCCCTAGAGAACACCTGGGGTATATCCGACCATTTTTGGTCATCTTCGGGTGTATACCTCCTTTTATCAATTGTCATTTTTCAGGTTAACAGGTTAAATACAACCAATCCAAAGAATTTCCAACATCATTTTTTTCTCATGCTCATCTTGTATACTCGGCTTGCATAAAGCTCTATCAGATGATGGTTGACAATGTGTCTATTACTCTTATTAGATGTTTCTGGCACTAATTGATAGTCAGAGAATCTGGTTCTCTTTATTGACAAAGTATTCAGCTGAAGTCTAGTCAATGCTTTCATCTTATTGATTAGGATTTCATATTGGGATATCATATCTGAAAAGGCAAGAAGATTATTGTTGTGGCTTGATCTCTACTTGATTTTTCTTATTCAGTCAAAAACAGGATTTCATGGATATTCCTTATGCAGTCTAATCATTTCAATCTTATCACAATAACTTTTAGCAGAAGATTTATCCATTAACTCCTCTGGTACTCGACTTACTTTTCTTTTATATCTGCTACTCACTCTTCTTTTAGCAGAGATTAGCGGATATTTGCAAGTTCCCTTCAAGTACTTGCAATTTATTTTTATATCATATCTGCTACTCACACTTCATTTTGCAGAGATTAGCAGATATTTGTAAGTTCCCTGCAGGTACTTGCAACTTAGTTTTCCTTCATATCTGTTACTCACTCTTCTTTTTTGCATAGATTAGAAGATATTTGCAAGTTCCTTCAGGTACTTTCTGTAATGCCCCGTAAATTGTAAACGAACCGGCCGCGTCCTAAGGATCTTTGGTGCCTATATATAGGGCTACATGGCCTGGTACACGGGCATGTCTAAGGCCGTGTCCTTCTGGGTTAGCTGGGCTATGTCCAGGAAAGGACACAACAGGAAATACAGTTTTAAACAGTAGTGGCACGGGCGTGTCAGGGGTGACACGGGCGTGTCCTCACCCGTGTCACCACCCGTGTTCTTCTCGGGTTAAAACCCTGGGGTATGTTATCAGGATTGCATGGCCGGGTTACACGGGCGTGTACTAGTCGACACTATTGTGTTCCTTTTTGTATGGGTGTGTCCTTACCCATGTCCACCAAGGGACATGGCGGTTGGCATGGAGGTTATCTATGGCACTCCCCTAGTTCAAGGGCGTGTCAGGACACGACACAAGCATGTCAGGTTGAGACACGGGCGTGTCTCGACTCGTGTCCTGCTTTGGAGCGACGATTTCGTATGCAAGCAGGGCACACGGCCCAGCACACGGCCGTGTGAAAAGCCGTGTTCGGCCATCTGAAATGATTTTCAGGGTTAATCTGGGCCATTCGTTTTCTTAAATACGATCCAACGGCCCTGGCTTGCCTCCTGATGGATTATGGACAGGAATGGGGAAGTTATTCCTCATTTCATCTTTGGCTTTCTCTTTATATGGAGAAGAGAGAGGGGAGAGCAAGAGGAGGTAGGAGTAGAGGAATCCGACCGCCGGTGGTGCTACGGTGGTCCGAATCGCGTGGCGAATTCAAATTCGCGGAGGCATGAGCGTTGCGGTCCTTTCCAACCGTGTACTTTTCTCCATGACGCAAAAACGTGCTGCAAGGGTAACGATTCTCAACTTGGACATGTTAAGTCCTCTTTCTTTTTGTATAGGAAACCCGCTCTCGCGAGTGTGCGTTGAGTGCGCGGTGTTCCTTGGGTTAGATGTGAATAGTCCCCTCTTGTGTTGCATGTAGAGTCTGAAATCGAAGTACGGGCATATGGCATTGTGTTTGAAGCCTACCCGGGCGTGTTTGTCTGGATTGGTGATGTTGCATTGTGCATGGATTGTCGGAGAAGACTCAGTATTGTGTTGTTTTTTGGGTTTTCTACAAAGTAGATTGCAATAGGGAGCCTTGGGGATTAACTCCAAGGTGCACCCGGAAAACTGGGCGGAAATGCATTTCTGCCAACTAGGTGGCCTGGGGCCAACCGTGTATAATTGGGATTTTATTTGCGAGGCCTATCTTCAGGAGACATGTAGGGACATTATTTGGAAAGCGGTGAGCCCATGTGGTTCAGAATTATTAGGCCAGGGAGCCAAACAGGAAAGACAAAACCAACCCCGGCCCTGCAGGTTTTGCCATGAGTACTATGATATTCGAAGATGGTAGGGCGACTTGAGCAACGACAAATGGTGGAGATGTACCTGCGTTATGTAGACTATGACATGAGAGTAGCAGAAATTGGCTCTCGTCGTGGTGGCATAACGAGAGTCTAAGTCCAGGGGCCGTAAAGACTGAAATGCTCAAAGTAACCGTCAAGTCAAGGACCTCTAAACAGAGGTGGTATCCGGGAAGTCCGGTACACCGTCAATGTGCCCTGAGTGCATGGGGTGGGAGGCAGTGTGTCACAACCCGCATTTTCTCCGAATTTAGGAATTATCAGAGTATAAGAAAACACGCGTCATGATGCCACGTCAAGCAGGGAAAACTGCTGACGCACAGGCAAAATCATCTACTTTACTAACAAAGCAATAGGATCTCCAAAGCCCAAGAGACCACAAGCGACACCACCGCAACCTAGCCACCAAACTGGCTACTACTCAGAATCTGAGGCTTTCAAAAGAAGAAAGAATACCTCAGCAAGCAAAACAAGGAAAAACTGCATGAAAGTGTCAATCAGGGAATAAATGAAAGTGGAAAACACACATCAGTAAAAGTCACAACTGCCCAATGCAAGACAAAAGAAATGCACCACGTGCAAGGAAACAACATCAACCCTGCCCAGAAATTATATCTTGCAGAGTCTACTAAAGCTACCAAGAGCCCAAAATGCTGCAATCTACCGAGGAAGAAACATCTAACACCCTAAGCTATGGGAGGTGGTAGTAGAAAAAACAAACAACATGGATCCGGGTTGGAGGCAAACTCAGTACCCCAACCACCATTTCCAAGCCAACAAGCTCAAGGGTCTACATATAAAACCACTAGGGACCTTCCACCCCCTTGCCCAGCCCGTACCTGGTTCAAGATCGAAGAGAAGGGTGGCCACAGCTAAATTACACAACACCTCCCCCATGAAGAGTTTCAAACCATCACTACTAACCACGACCCAACACTCGGCCTTTAGGAAAGAAAAAGCTGGCCGACAAGGAAACTCAAAACATGAACAAGGAATTCACTCGGAGCAAAAATCAAGGTAGGGAAAAAGTGTTGAAATGACTTAACACGGCATGGCGTTGAGTGGGACCCACTCAACGCCTGCCTAGACCTTGGCGTTGAGTGAGCTAACCTCACTCAGTGCCAGAACAAGCATGGCGTTGAGTGAAGTTCACTCACTCAACGCCTCCTACAAGAACAACTCTAGCGTTTAGTGAGCTAGCCTCACTCAACGCCAAAACAGACATGGCGTTGAGTAAGGTCACACTCACTCAATGCCCTGGTACTTAACCATAAATAGAGAAAGTGGCATTGAGTGAGCTAGCCTCACTCAACGCCAAAACAGCAATGGCGTTGAGTGAAGCTCACTCACTCAACGCCCTTAAACTTAGCCGCAAAAGAGAACTACGGCATTGAGTGAGTCCACCTCACTCAACTCCAAAACATTAATGGAGTTGAGTGAGGTTCACTCACTCAACGCCCTGGCTCTTAGCCGCAACAAGGCAATTCTGCGGCGTTTGAGTAAGCTAACCTCACTCAATGCCAAAACAGCAATGGGGTTGAGTGAGGTCGTCTCACTCAATGCCAGAAGTTCTGGCTGCGAAGAAGGGTTGTGGTGTTGAGTGAGTCTACCTCACTCAACGCCAAAGTAGAAATGGCGTTGAATGAGGTCAACTCGCTCAACGCCACGGGACTTGGCCGCAAACTTTCCTTCGGCATTGAGTGAGGCCACCTCACTCAACGCAAAACAAGGAATGGCGTTGAGTGAGGTCAACTCACTCAACGCCAAAGTACTTAGCCTCAGAAAAGGCTATGGCGTTGAGTGAGCACACCTCACTCAACGCCAAAGTACGTGGCTGCACAGAAGCGACGGCGTTGAGTGAGTCCACCTCACTCAACGCCAAAACCGAGATGGCATTGAGTGAGGTCGACTCACTCAACGCAAAAACACTTAGCTTCTCAGGAAAACCGCGACGTTGTGTGAGCTTGCCTCACTCAACGCCAAAACGAAAATGGCGTTGAGTGAGGTTGACTCACTCAACGCCAAAGTACTTAGCCGCTAGCAGGGGCTGTGGCGTTGAGTGAGTCCACCTCACTCAATGCCCTAGTACTTAGCGAAAATTTGACTGCTACAGCTACGGCGTTGAGTGTATGCCCCACACTCAATGCCAAACCCGCAAAGGCTTTGAGTTTGTGCACCACACTCAACGTCGGCCAGAAAGAAACCAAAAAGGCTTTTTTCCAACAAACACAGCAGGCACCCCCTTCTCTTTCTCTCTCGGCTTTACCCGCAAGCCACCAACCAGACAGCATTCTTGAGTTCACTGATGGCATTACGCGGCGGGTTGAGCACAAACAGCACAGAGAAGGAGGCTCATTAGAGAATCTAAGCCCTAAATTAGCAGAAGAAAAAAAGAGAACATGCTTGGTCTAGGCTCTAGGTAGCTAACTGGGAATTTCAGAATTTCAACACAAAAAACAATGGCAGGGCAAGAACACCACTTGCCTCATTTCTAGCGAAGCTGCTTGGACGGCTTTTCCTCCTCCTTACTTGGCACTTGAAGGGGCAGCACCTAAAAGCATGCTCCCGTACATTAATGGCGGAAAACCTCAAGACCTAAATCCCCAAATCTCCTAAAACTCCACGAAAATCGAATTTCTTATCGTCAAAACGTAGATCTGAGCGAGAGCAAGACAACGCCGCTTTCAGAATCGAATTCCGTCTACGAACACTCCCGAAATCACCGTCTGAAAGCTAGGGCAGCCCGTCGTTTCCGCCTCTGCTTTCCGCGAACTGGAGCAGCGGTTTTCTGTTTTTGGTCTCGGGAAGAAGGAGGAAGGAGAAGTGGGCCCGCCACTTCTTAATAAAGCTTTTATATAAGCTTTAGACGCATCGGTTCAGCAAAACAGAATCCCAACCGCTGGCTCCCTTATTAAATTAAGAGAATTCAAATAAACTTTACTAATGGCACACCCAAAACGACGCGAAAACCAAACTATCTGGGAATTCGACGAAATTCACACCGTAGCTAAATACCCACGCTACGAACACAACGGCGAAGTCAAAATTAATTTTTGACAAACAGAACTTGATTTATACCCACTTGAATCCAAAACACAAGCATCCCCCGAGAGGCCACACCAGGTCAACCAAAACGACTCGGCTTACTATGGAGATCTTGCCAATAGGCTACAAAATAGGGCACCCAGTTCTAAGGAGTTAAACCACACTCCACAAATGTCCCAAGACACAAAAACGCGTCACCGTAACGCCAAACGAGAATAAAAATAGTCGCAGAAAAATCGGGGGCGTTACAGTCACTCCCCCTAAAAGAAAGTTTCGTCCCGAAACTTTACGAACAGCACTCCTACTAAAGAAGGAAAAGTAACAAACAGGAGTTACAAGAAGGGAAACATATCGATCAAAATCATGGAAACAGGTGAGGGTAAGTCTCCCTCATGGCCGACTCCAGCTCCCAAGTCCCACTCTCCAAATCTTGATTCCTCCAAAGAACTTTCACCATCAGAATGAACTTCTTTCGCAGCACCATTCTTGAGTATACAAAATTCGGACCGGCACTTCAACAAAAGAGAGGTTGGCTCCAACTAGGGCACAACGTCTAAGACTTTCCCACTGCTGCGCACACACTTCCGCAATTGGCTTACATGGAAAACATTATGAACACTTGGGAAGTTTGCTGGCAATTCCAATCTATAAGCTGACACGCCAATCCGCTCCAAAATCATAAACGGGCCCACATACCACGAGTCCAATTTCCGATTCTTACCAAACCTCTTTACACCCACCATCGGGGAAACCTTAAGAAATATAAGGTCCCCTACAAGAAAACTCCAAGGCAGACCTACACCGATTGGCGTTCTTCTCGTATCTCTCCTGAGCTAGACGAAGCTTCTCACGAATAAGCTTCACTGTGACTTCCATCTCCTCCAGAGCATCAGGACCAAATAAAGGCCTCTCACCAGCCTCAGCCCAAAATAACGGAGTTCCGCACCGCCTCCCATACAAGGCTTCAAAAGGAGCCATCTGCAAGATTTCCGGATAACTGTTGTTGTATGCAAATTCCATAAGTCGCAGCCGCATCCTACGCTCCACCGTGGTCTAAAATGTAGCATCAGATCATATCCTAAACTATCTTGATCACCCGCTCCGTTTGCCCATTTGTCTGTGGGTGTGGCAGTAGAATACCTCAGATCCGTACCCAAACCCTCTTGCAGACTCTGCCAAAAACAAAAGTAAACTTGGAGTCTCGATCAGAATGATACTCACAAGCACACCATGCACTTGGATGACTTCATTGAAGTACAACTCCGCTATCTTATTCATCGGGTAATCAATCTTATATGGCACAAACTGAGCACACTTCGTCAGTCTATCCACTCTGACCCAGAAAGAATCAAATCCCATCGGGATTTCGGAAAGCCCGTGATGAAATCCATAGATATACTTTCCCACTTCAAAGTCAGGATCTCTAACGAAGTCAACTTGCCACCAGGCCTTCCATGATCGGCCTTCACACTCTTGCAAGTGTGGCACTCCGCAAAAAAAACGCTATATCACCTTTCATGCCATACCACCAGGCAATTTGCTTTAAGTCACGATACATCTTCGTAGATCCTGGATGGTAGGCAACGCTGGATCCATGAGCCTCTCTGCAAATCATACCTCCAATGTCCCCAACAGCGGGGATGCAAAATCTGCCGCGGTACTTCAAAGTACCCGCATCATCAATAACAAAGTCTGGCAACTCCCCTTCTAGGTCCTGGTGAATAAGTGTAGAAGATCCGGATCGTCCTTCTTGTGCAGTCTGGTCAAAGAAAATCAAAGACGGCTCTGCCACAGATAAACTACTCTGCAAGCCACAGCATGCCACCGATATATCCATAAGGAGGAACTCCTCCACTAAACGATCAGCGGTGAGGTTAAAGATCTTTCTCGTCTTTCGTCTCAAGGCGTCGGCCACTACATTGGCCTTGTTTGGATGATACTGGATCTCCACGTCATAATCGGCCACATACTCTAGCCACTCCTGCTAGCGCAGATTCAACTCCTTCTGCTGAAACACGTACTTCAGGCTCTAATGGTCGGTGAAGATCTTGTACTGAGCCCCATAAAGTAGGTGTCTCCACAGCTTCAACGCATTAATAAACGCTGCGAACTTGAGGTCATGCGTAGGATAATTCTTCTCATGAGTCTTCAGTTGCCTTGACCCATAGGGAATCACTTTTCCAACCTTCATTAACACACAACTCAGACCTACATGCGAAGCATCCACGCAAACATCATAATCCACCCCTTCAGTAGGCAGGGTCAGAACGGGAGCAGTGCACAATCTCCTCTTTAACTCCAGGAAGGCTTCTTCGCACCTCTCGCTCCAAACAAAATCCACATTCTTTTGAGTCAGCTTGGTCAAAGGTGCAGCTAGGGAAGAGAAACCTCCACGAACCTCCTGTAGTAGCCAGCCAACCCTAGGAAACTCCTGATCTCCTTAGGCATATTCGGCCTACTCCAATCCATCACTGCTGCGATATTTTCTGGGTCGACCGAGATCCCATCCTTGTTCACCACGTGGCCTAGAAATGAAACCTGAGGCAACCAAAATTCGCACTTGCTCAGCTTGGCGAATAACTTGTGGTTCGTCAACTCCGATAGAACCAAGCGCAGATGCTGCTCATACTCCTCAGCACTGTGAGAATAAACCAACACGTCATCGATGAAGACCACCACCAACTTCTCTAAGAAATCCTTGAACACCCGGTTCATCATATCAATGAAGGCTGATGGTGCGTTGGTCAAACCAAATGACATCACCAAGAACTCAAAGTGTCCATGCCTCAATCTAAATGCAGTCCGTGGAATATCTGCCTCACGGATCCTTAGCTGATGATAACCTGAACGAAGATCGATCTTGGAGAACACCGTGCTACCGTGCAACTGGTCAAAAAAGTCATCGATCCTCGGTAGAGGGTACCTGATCTTAATTGTGACTTTGTTCAACTCCCTATAGTCGATGCAAAGCCGCATTGACCCATCTTTCTTCTTCACAAACAGCACAGGAGTACCCAAGGCGACGAACTCTGCCTGATAAATCCCATTGCCAACAGCTCATCCAACTGGACTCGCAACTCCTCTAACTCACGAGGGGCCATCCGGTACGGCGCCTTAGCAATAGGACGCGTACCCGGCTCCATATCAATCACAACTAAACATCCCGCTCGGGAGGAAGGCCAGGAAGATCATCAGGAAAAACATCGGCGAAACCACGAACAACTGGAATCTCCTCCAAGCGCGGTACACTAACAGCAGTCCCAACCACCGAGACCAAATAAGCAAAACAATCTGAAAGAAACAGCTTCTGTGCACATACTGCAGAGATGATAGGAGAATCCTGGCATAGATTAGCATACACGCTTCCGGGCTGACCGTCGTCCCTGATGAAGTCCAAGCACTTCCCTTTGCACTGAATGACTGCATCATACCTAGACAGCCAGTCCATGTCCAAAATAACATCGAAGTCCTCCAGATAAATCATCTTCAGGTCTTCCTTCGCAAGGAAGTCCCCCAACAAAACAGGGCAATCGAACATGCCCAAATCTGACAACACAGATTCACCAGAGGGGAACTTGACATGGAAGGTATCCCGAACTCGATCTAAAGTCAACCGATGTTGCTCCACGAAGGCTCTAGCCACGAACGAGTGGGTAGCGCTGGAGTCAAACAGAACACGCGCTTAGCGGTTCTTCACCTAAAATTTCCCTATAGGAGCATATAAAACTAAGGAACTACCACAAAAATACTGCAAACATTCTAGCAAAACAAGAACAAAACCTTCAGGATTGAAAGAAAACTAACCTGAGATGACCTGAGTTGAAGCTTGAGCCTCCTCGGAAGAGATAACGTTCAGCTTTCCCTTGCCCTTGTCCACACGCTGAGGTAGAGGAAATGCCTGTAGAGGAACTGCATGAAGAACAGGCTGGACCTGAGGACACCTAGACTTGATGTGTCCCTTCTGCCCACACAGAAAGCAGACCTTATCCTTGGACCAGCATTGGGCAGCATCATACCCGGGTCGCTTGTAAACAGAACAGGAGACATTTCTCCTAGGAGCACCCTGAATTGCATGAACATGCTCCTTCCTCTGAGTTGCTGCCTTCTTGAAACATCTCTTGACAGGGTGGCCTGATCGGCCAAAGAAGCTGCACACCACTTTTCTCTTCTTTCCTGGAGCCGCACCGGGTACCTGGGGTTTCTTCTCCTCCACAGACTTCCTCTTGTCCTTCCTCATTTGCTGGCCTCTGCTCTTCGCGGTCTCAATAGCCTCCACCTTCAGAGCAGCCTCCATACTCCTGCATAAGTCTCTGACCCATAAGCACTTGTCAACTGCTGCACCTCCCTCCTTAAACCACCGAGAACTCGATCAGCCTCAATGCTGACCAATCCAGGGCAAAACGGCTCAACTTGCTGAACTTTATCTCATACTCACAACCGTGATTTGCCTTTGCTTCAGATGGAGGAAGTCATTCATGAGGCGGTCACGCTCGACCTGAGGGTAAGAAATTCCTCAACAGCATCTCTTTGAATACCTCCAAAGAGCATCCAGCTACCAAGCTCTCCATCTCTCTCAGCCACCAACTCTTAGCCAAACCTTTAAGATGATAGGTGGCTATCATTACCCTCTGATCATCTACAATCCCTGAGTATGAGAAAATCTCCTCCATGGAGATCTGCCAGTCGTCTATCACCATGAAATCTGCCTTCCCGTCATATGTGGGAGGGATTAGCCTCTGAAATGCGTGATGAAGGCCATCTCTGCTGGCACCACCACTGGAGGTCTTAAGGGTGCAAGGAGGAGGAGGGAAAGCTAACCCCCCTCCCTGCAGGGCCTTGCACTCCATGAGTCTGACTTGCCACAACCGCCACCAGGAACCTAATCTGGGCCTGCATCTCTACCATCTATCTTCTCATGGCATTGCTACTCTGCCGCAGGCTCGCGATCACCACGTCATTCTGAGCTCCAGATGACTCACCCTCAAGAAGGGGAGTCGATCGAGTCGCAGGACGTCTCGCCATCCTAAATCATAACAACACTAGTTAGATCCTAATACCATGGCTAGAACCAACTACAAGTACAGACAATACATATATAGATATAAACTTAAAGCTGCTAAACTTTCTCTGAGAGTTTATCTTTTTTTTTACAAAAATTTATGATATGCCCTAACCTAGGATGGTTAACCACCACCATACTAATTCATGTGCCTAGATCGGGAAATGCATGACTTTGTATTACTTTTGACTTGAAAGCTAATGTGTGTACATATGTCATCCTGCCAGTCTTTAGCATGGCACGTTGTGCTTATGCAATGTTATTTTATGCATGTTTGTGTTATGTATTATAAAAAGGCCCTAATGCATGTTATGAGCGGCGTACGCATGAAAATGTTATGCATCCCATACTACATAACATTCTCATGCAACGAAAAAGAAAATGAGCTAGTCACAGCCATGTGTGAGGTTATGCATCCCATACTACATAACCATCACATGTTGCCCCTTTGATGGATCCATATACGAACACATATTATGCATCCCATACTACATAATATGCCCCGTATACTTCATGTTATGCTATGAGTGTAGTGTTCGTGCTTTAGCCAAGACGTGCTGATGACATATCGGTGTGTGAATGACATGATGCTGAACTACTAAAGAAAATAAAGGAAGGTTGCCCGACTAGCTTGTCAAGCAACCTCCTCTGATACCAACTGTCACAACCCGCATTTTCTCCGAATTTAGGAATTATCAGAGTATGAGAAAACACGCGTCATAATGCCACGTCAAGCAGTGGATAACTGCTGATGCTTAGGCAAAACCATCTACTTTACAAACAAAAAATAGGATCTCCAAAGCCCAAGAGACCACAGCGACACCACCGCAACCTAGCCACCAAACTGGCTACTGCACAGAACCTGAGGCATTCAAAAGAAGAAAGAATACCTAAGCAAGCAAAACAAGGAAAACTGCATGAAAGTGTCAACCAGGGAATAAATGAAAGAGGAAAACACACAGCAGTAAAAGTCATAACAGCCCAAAGCAAGACAAAAGAAATGCACCACGTGCGAGGAAACTGCATCAACCCTGCCCAGAACTACATCCTGGAGAGTATACTAAGCTACCAAGAGCCCAAAATGCTGCAAACTACCGAGGAAGAAACATCTAACACCCTAAGCTATGGGAGGTGGTAGTAGCAAAAACAAACAACATGGATCCGGGTTGGAGGCAAACTCAGTCCCCTAACCACCATTTCCAAGACAACAAGCTCAAGGTTCTACAATTAAAAGCACTAGGACCTTCCACCCCCTTGCCCAGCCCGTACATGCTGCAAGATAGAAGAAAAGGGTGGCCACGGCTTAACTACACAACACCTCCCCCATGAAGAGCTTCAAACCACCACTACAAACCACGACCCACGACTCGGCCTTTAAGAAAGAAAAACATGGCCCACAATGAAACTCAAAACAAGAACAAGAATTCACTCGGAAGCGAAAATCAGGTAGGGAAAAAGTTTTGAAATGACTCAACACGGCATGGCGTTGAGTGGGACCCACTCAACGCTTGCCTATTCCTTGGCGTTGAGTGAGATAGCCTCACTCAGCGCCAGAACAAGCATGGCGTTGAGTGATGTTCACTCACTCAATGCTCCTGCAAGAACAACACTGGCATTGAGTTAGCTAGCCTCACTCAACACCAAAACAGGCATGACGTTGAGTGAGGTACACTCACTCAACGCCCTGGTACTTAACCATTAAACAGAGAAAGTGGCGTTGAGTGAGCTGGCCTCACTCAACGCCAAAAACAACAATGGCGTTGAGTGAAGTTCACTCACTCAACGCCCTTACACGTAGCCGCAAAAGAAACTACGGTGTTGAGTGAGTCCACCTCACTCAACGCCAAAATAGCAATGGCATTGAGTGAGGTTCACTCACTCAACCCTCGGCACTTAGCCGCAACAAGGCAATTCTGCGGCGTTAAGTGAGCTAACCTCACTCAACGCCAAAATAGCAATGGAGTTGAGTGAGGTCGTCTCACTCAATGCCAGAAGTTCTGGCCGCGAAGAAGGGATGTGGCGTTGAGTGAGTCTACCCCACTCAACGCCAAAGCAGAAATGGCATTGAGTGAGGTAACCTCTCACACGCCACAAGACTTGGCCGCAAACTTGCCTTTGGCATTGAGTGAGGCCACCTCACTCAACGCCAAACCAGGAATGGTGTTGAGTGAGGTCAAATCACTCAACGTTAAAGTACTTAGCCTCAGGAAAGGTTATGGCATTTATTGAGCACACCTCACTCAACGCCAAAGTACTGGCTGCACAGAACGACGGCGGCGTTGAGTGAGTCAACCTCACTCAACCCAAAACCGAGATGGCGTTGAGTGAGGTCGACTCACTCAACGCCAAAACACTTAGCTTCTCAGGAAAACTGCGAAGTTGAGTGAACTTGCCTCACTCAATGCCAAAATGGAAATGACGTTGAGTGAGGTTGACTAACTCAACGCCAAAGTACTTAGCCGCTAGCAAGAATCAGTTGCATTGTGGTAGTCCATCTCACTCAATGCCCTAGTTCTTAGCAAAAGTTCTAATTGGCTACAACTACGGCATTGAGTGTATACACCACACAGCAATGCCAAACTGCAAGGCTTTAATTAGTGTGTGCACCACACTCAACACCGGCTAGAGAGAAACCAAAAAGGCTCTTTCGAACAAACACAGTAGGCACCCCCTTCTCTTTCTCACTCGGCTTCACCCGTAAGCCACCAACTAGATAGCAATCTAGAGGTTTACTGATGGCATTACGCCGGCGGGTTGAGCACCAACAACACAGAGAAGGGGGGCTCATAGGAGAATCTAAGCCCGTAAAATTCTTCAAGAAAAAGAGAACATGCTTGGCTTCTACCCTAGGGCTAACCGGGAATTTTCAGAATTTCAACAAAACAACAATGGCAAGGGAAAGATTAATACTTGCCTCGATTTCCGCAAAGCTTGGACTTTCCCTCCTCCTTACTTGGCACTAGCAGCATCAACACCTAAAAGCATGCTCCCGTACATTAATGGCAGAAAACCACAAGACCTAAATCCCCAAATCTCCTTAAACTCCACGAAAATCGAATTTATTACCGTCGAAACGTAGATCTGAGCGAGAGCAAGACAACGCTGCTTTCGAAATCAAAATCCATCAAAGAACACTCCCGGAATCACCGTTCGAAAGCTAGGGCAGCCTGTCGTTTCTGCCTCTGCTTTCGCGAACAGGAGCAGCGGTTTTCTGCTTTTTGTCTCGGGAAGAAGGAGGAAGGAGAAGTGGGCCCACAACTTCTTAATAAAGCTTTTATATAAGCTTTAAACGCATCGGTTCAGCAAAACCGATCCCCAACCGCCGGCTCCCTTATTAAATTAAGAGAATTCTAATAGTCTTTACTAATGGCACACCCAAAACGACGCGAAAACCAAACTATCTCGGAATTCGACGAAATTCACACTGTAGCTAAATACCCACACTACGAACACAAAGGCGAATCGAAAATAATTTATTACGAATAGAACTCGAGTTATACCCACCCGAATCCAAAACACAAGCATCACCCGAGAGGCCACACCGGGTCACCCAAAACGACTCGGCTTGTTAGGGAGGAGATCTTGCCAATAGGGCTACAAAATAGGTCACCCAGTTCTAAGGAGTTAAACCACACTCCACAAATGGCACAAGCCACGAAAACGCGTCACTGTAATGCCAAAACACGAATAAAAATAGTAGCGCAGAAAAATCGGGGGGGTTACACCGTGCGTAGCCTCCACTTTTAGTGAATTGTGCTAGGTTTGTACTTTCACTAGGATTTTTGGATGTACTAATGAAAATGCAGGAAGGAGCACCGTCGTCCCGAATAAGGGGCGGGATCGTTATAATTTGGTCTGCTTTAGCTGACCGTTTCTTTGTTTGCCACCATATGGTGGAATGTTGCTTGCATGCTGCAGAACCACGTACCAAATAGCGGGCTGAAGCCCAAGCTGTTGTGCTGGCCTTAGAAGGCCAAAGCGAACTATTATTTTACTTCTATCATGTGTGGCCGGCCTGCGAACCGATGTCTGTAAAACACTATGTTGTTAAGTGATCATTTGTGAGCCAATATGGCCAAGTACTTTTGTGTATTTTTGGAATTTCATTCCTATTGTGGTTAGTGGACATTCATGATTCATACTATCTGTTATTTGGGTTATTTCAACTACTTAAAAGCTTCCGCTAGTTGCTCTGTGTCGGATGTTTGTGATTGGGAGAATGGTTTCATTCTGTAACCCTTTGGTCTGTCTGTAGTATATGGCATCGGGCCCCCGACCAGACCTTCTGCTATATACCATGCGACAGATAGGGGTGTTACAATTTGGTATCAGACTACCGGTTCCGGTCTTGCTTATTGGAATTCGTGGGCGAATTCTTTTAAGGGGTGGTGAGCACATGTATGTGCGTAATCATTATAACATAAAAAAGAACCCATGAATGTCCACTTAGGAATAAAAATACTCTCTATGTTTGAGAAACCTGAGTGTTCCAATGATTGCTTTTAGCAATTTGTATGTCGCCTAATCGATAGTTATGCTATAAAGGGGACTACGAGTGGTGCGGGGCAGTCACAAGGTCAGCACTCCACGGTGAGTAGTGCACTTAACAGCGTGCCTGAGACCTGCTTTCGGTTGAAACCATAAGAAGGATAGTTTGAAGTGGTGTTCGCGGTGACTAAAGCACAACTTGGAGCGCAAGTGTATCCCCCTGTCCCTAGGGTGACTTCAACACCGAGTGGTGTGGTGGAACAACTGGCATGTATAAGACCTTTGGATCAGTAGTTGAACATGCTTTTAGTGCAAGGTACGCACTCAGTTGAGGAGTATTTGTAGGTGTTTTCTTATCATAAGGGCCTATCCAGGGTTTGATTTGAAGACGAGCAGGTTATAGTTAATAGATTCTAACGGTCTGCGTGATGAATTACGACTGCCTACTTGTAGGACCAAAGCTGCTTGGATTACGAGCATTAGTGGAGTCGACTAGAGCTTTGAAATAGATCTGGTCAGAATCAACAAGACATCAGAGTACAGCTTACTAAACTCCCCAGGTCCCGCAAAGTCTATACACTAAAAGAGGAGTAAAGTGAGGCCTGACGTATCTGCTAGTCAAACACCATATTACTATTATAAATGTGGAAGGTTTGGTCACTTTTCCAGAGATTGTCGTAAAGACGATCAGGGGACAGAGAAAGCTATAAGGAGTCCAAGAGAAGTAAGACTCCAGTGTTGAGAAGACAAGAGTTTAAGGAGCTACCCACCTCGAAGTTCGATTTCCGTATATGGTGTAAGAAGGCAAGGAGGTCGGGACTAGTTCATTCTTTGGTACATCTGGAACAACTATTGCCGAGACCCGGATGCATGCTTTTGCTGTAGAGAGCTGGGACACTTTGCTCGAGAGTGTCGAAGCGAACGTCTGGAGTCCATGAAGAAGCCTAGAGTGATCTACGAAGAGAAGGGCAAGGGTTTGGAGGCAGCTACACCTCAACATGACCCATCCCTACCTAGAGGATTCAACTTTGGCAATCAGGAGGTTATGGAATATGCTGACATGGTGACAGATATGGTTTAATTTTTGGTATGTCAGCTTTAGATACTTGTTTCCTTACGCATGTTAGCCTATGTTTGGTTGTGATAGATTTTTATTGATTTTCTGAGTGTCCGGTTAAAGCACTGTTCGTCATGGGAAACTTCTCATTCCTTTTTGTCCGAAGTATGTGTATCGTGCATCGGAGGTCCCTTCTTCGATGGCAAGAGACGAATCGATAGTGCTACTGCCTATAGCATTCTCTATACACGCGAATAGTGTCTGTTGCATGAAGTTATGGATAGGGAGTCAGGAGTTTGACTTGCAAGCGTCGCCACAGCTGTTTGTAGAATTCGGCATAATCATTGGTATGATTGGCTCTCGGAGCAGCGTGCGTACATCAATTCAAACGTAAGGTGTCAGTTTGGTACTAGCTATAGGTTATGTGATGTCGGAACTGATGTATTACTTCAAGAGCTGGTATAACAGAGTTATATGCATCTAAGTTTACTGCCTTGGAGCACACCGGTCCTCTGGTTAAAAAGTGGATGGAAGCTTACAACTCTGTAGTGGTTACTAGAAGTTGATTAAGTTAACGGGAAAAGAAAAGAATAGAAACCCAATTAGTGATTATCTATTCGATCAACTCAATGGGTCAAGTGTGTACTCAATTGAATCTGAAATCTGGATACTATTATTTGTCGTTAAGGAAAGTGATATTCCCAAAATGGCGTTCAACACATGATATGGGCATTTTGAGTTCAATGCTATGCCGCTTGTGCTGAAAAATGCACTATCCGTGTTTATGGATCTGAGGTATAGGAGAATTATAGTGAGTACCTGAACCAATTCGTGATAACCTTTATCGACAACATACTGTATACTTTCAGTATGAGGGTGATCATTCTATGCAACTGGATTCGATATCGGAGACGTTAAGGAGAAATCAGTTGTATGCCAAATTCTCAAAGTGCGAGCTTGGGTTAATCTCAGTAACATTTTCTTGGTCATTGCTTGAGTGGAGGAAGTATCGTGGTGGACCGTCAAAGATTTTGTGATACGTGAGTTGCTTGTTTTATCTGCGTTGGAGAAAAGTCCGAAGTTTATAGGACTTGCCGGCTAGTACAGACGCTTCATAGAGAACCTCTAGTGGATAACATTACCCCTAACGACATTGGCGAAGAAAGATCAAAAGTTTGTGTGGTCGCTGGAGTGCGCACAAGCTTTTGAAGTACTGAAAAGTCGGTTGACCTCGGCAACCATTCTATGCTCACCGAGTAGGACCGAAGGAGTTGAGATTTACTGCAATGCTTAGGGAAGTGACTTGTATTGTGTTCTGCACCAGCGTGGGAGTGTAATAACATATAGCTCGCGTTAGTTGGAGGTACGCGAGAAGATTTATCGGTCCATGACTTGGAGTTAGCGGCCGTGATATTCGACCTGAAGCTTTAAAGGCGCTACTAAATGGAGTGAAGGTCGGTATCTAAATCGATCACAGGAGCCTGAAGTACTTATTGGATCAAAAGGACTTAATACTTGTTGCAGCGGAGGTGGATGGAGTTACTGGGGGACAACACCTTCGACATACATTTTTGCGTAAGTTTTGGAGATATTGGAGATCTCTTGCGTGGACAAGCAGATCACGGTTGATGCTTTGATAGGGTCAAATCCCCAACATGTTTTTGAATACGGACTGTTGTGGAAGGACAGTCGTCTGTGCGCCCCAAGTATGGAGAGTTAACAGCAGGAGTTGTTGTATGTGGCTTGTTATACCAAGTACTCAATTCACCGGAAGTGCACAAAATGATTAGAGGTTTGAAGAAGTGGTTCTGGTGGCCAGTATGAATAAGGATGATCCGGTGGAAAAGTTTGCAAAACTCTACATGGATAACATTGTTTGGTTGTATGGTGCACCCCACAGTATTGTTAGTGACTGAGATTAACGCTTCACGTCCAACGATACCAGGCTGGTGCATAATTATTGGGAGAAAGGTAAGCTTCAGTATAGTCTTCCACCCGAAGACGAATGGTCAGACTGAATGCATCAACAAAATGATGGAGGGCCTTCTTCACATGTGCGTCTTCGATTACTGAAAGAAGTGGGAAAATCACATGTACATGGTGAAGATTGCGTATAACAACCGCTACCAGGCGAGTATACAAATGGCGCCCTACGAGGCCCTTTATGGTATAAAATGTCGCACGCTGTTGTCGTGGTTCGAAACGGTGAGACAAAGCTTTTCAAGAGGCAAGTGTTGGAAGATGAAATGACATTGGCTCGAACTATTCAAGGGACGTTTGCAGACCGCTCACGATAGGCAGGCAAAATACTATAACGCCAAAGCTTAGGAAAGGGGAGTTCACTATTGGCGATTAGACGTATTTAAAAATCAAGCCGTTCAAATGGTGTCTCGTAGTCTGTCGCTTGAAGAGGCTGATTCAGAGGTAACTTGAACCGTTTGAGACCCTGGAGCGAGTTGGTGAAGCAGCGTATCGACTAAAGTTGTTAGTGGAGTTGAGTGGGCTTCACGATACATTCCACATATCTATGTTGTGGAAGACGATACAAAAGCCTTTGTAGATGGTTGCGGTCGATCAGGTGCCGGTGGATTGTGGGATGATGACGAAGGTCAAGCCCGTATGCCTTGAAGACTTTTAAGTCAAAAGACTCCGCAATAAGGAGTTTCGAATGGTTTTTAAAAGTCCGTTGGGATAAATTATGGTTGTGAAAAGCTTTCATTGAAGCGAGAGAAGATTATGATGGAGGAATACCCCGTATTATTCCACTAAGGTAAAATTTAGGTTGTGTACTTTTACCTAATTTCGGGACGAAATTCTTGTAAGGGGGGGGATTTGTAACGCCCAAAAAAATGGTAAACGAACCGGTCGCGGCCTAAGGATTTTTGGTGCCTATATACAGGGCTACACGGCCTAGGAAACGGGCGTGTCTAAGCCGTTTCCTTCTGTGTTAGTTGGGCTGTGTCCAAGAAAGGACACGACAGGAAACACAATTTTGAACAGTAGTGACTCGGGCGTGTAAGGGGTGACACGGGTGTGTCCTCACCCGTGTCACCACTCGTGTTCTACTCGGGTTGAAACCCTGGGGTGTGTGTCAGGAGTGCACGACCGGGTTACACGGGCGTGTACTAGTCGTCACGGGCGTGTTACTTTTTTGCACGGACATGTCCTTACCCGTGTCCACCAAGGGATGTGGCGGTTGGCATGACGTTTATCTGTGATACGCCCCTAGGTCACGGGCGCGTCAGGACCAGACACGGGCGTGTCAGGTTGAGACACGGGCGTTGTCTCGACTCATTTCCAGCTATAGATCGATGATTCGTGTTGCAAGCAGGACACACAGCCCGGCACACGCCGTGTGCAAAGCCGTGTTCGGCCATCTGAAATGATTTTCAGAGTTAATCAGGGCCGTTCGTTTTTCTTAAATACGATCCAACGACCCTAACTTGCTTCCTGATGGTTTATGGACGGAATGGGGGAAGTTATTCCTCATTTCATCTTTGTCTTTCTCTTTCTAAGGGGAAGAGAGAGGGGAGAGAAAGAGGAGGAAGGAGTTGAGGAATCCGGCCGCCGGTGGTGCTACGGTGTTCCGAATCGCGTGCCGAATTCAGAATTGCGTAGGCAAGAGCGTTGCGGTCCCTTTCAAACCATGTACTTTTCTCTGTAGTGGCGAAACGTGATGCAAGGGTAACGATTCTCAACTTGGACATGTGAAGTCCTCTTCCTTTCTAAATAGGTAACCCGCCCCCGCAAGTGTGCGTCAGTGTGCGGTGTTCCTTGGGGTAGATGTGAATAGTCACCCCTTGTGTTGCATGTAGAGTACGGAATAGAAGTACAGGCATGGGCAATGTGTGTGAAGCCTACCCAGACGTGTTTGTCTGGATCGGTGATGTTGTATTGTGCATGGATTGTCGAAGAAGACTCTGTATTGTGTTGTTTTTTCTGGTTTTCTACACGGTAGATTGCAACAGGGAGCCTTGGGGATTAACTCCAAGGTGCACCCAGAAAACTGGGCGGAAACGCATTTCTGCCAACTAAGTGGTCTGGGGCCAACCTTGTATAATTGGGATTTTATGTGTGAGGCCTATCTCCAGGCGACATATAGGGCCTTTCTTTGGAAAGCGGTGAGCCCATAGGGTTCAGAATTATTAGGCAAGGGAGCCGAACAGGAAAGACAAAACCGACCCGCGCCCTGCAGGTTTGGCCATGATTACTACGGTATTCGGAGACGGCAGTGCGACTTGAGCAACAGGAAATGGTGGAGATGTACCTGCGTTATGTAGACTATGATATGAGAGTAGCGAAAATTGGCCCTCGTCGGTGGCATAACGAGAGTCTCAGGCCATGGGCCGTAAAGACTGAAATGCTCAAAGTAACTGTCAAGTAAAGGACCTCTGAACGTAGGTGGTATCGGGAAGTCCGGTACACCATCAATGTGCCCTGAGTGTACGGGGTGGGCGGCCATGCTAGCCTCCACTTGTGGTGAATTTTGCTAGGTTGTACTTTCACTAGGATTTTTGGATGTACTAATGAAATGTAGGAAGGAGCACCGCTGTCCACGAATAAGGGGAAGGATCGTTATAATTTGGTCAGCTTTAGCTGAACTTTGCTTTGTTTTCCACCATATGGTGGAATGTTGCTTTCAGGTGCTGTAAACCAGGTACCAAATAGCGGGCTGAAGCACAAGCTATTGTGCTGGCCCTCAAAGGCCAAAGCAAACTATTATTTTACTTCTATCATGTGTGGCCGGCCAGCGACCGATGTTTTTAAAACAATATGTTGTTAAGTGAACATTTGTAAGGCAATAAGGCCAAGTACTTTTTGTGTATTTGGTATTTCATTCTTATTGTGGTTAGTGGATATTCATGATTCATACTATCTATTATTTGGGTTCTTTCAACTACTTAAAAGCTTCCACTAGTTGCTCTATGTAGGACATTTATGATTTGGGAGAATGGTTTCATTCGGTAACCCTCGCTCTGTCTGTAGTATATGGCGTCGGGCCCTGGCCGGACCTACTACTATATACCATGCGACGGATAGGGGGTGTTTACACTTTCAACTTAGTTTTCTTTCATGTCTACTGCATACTCTTTTCTTGTAGAGATTAGCAGATATTTGCAAGTTCCCTTCAGGTACTTGTAACTTATTTTTCTTTATATCTGTTGCTTACTTTTTCTTCCAAAGATTAGCAGAAATTTTTCATGTTCCCTTCAGATACTTGTAACTTAATTTTCTTTCATATCTGCTGCTACTCTTTTCTTGAAGAGATTAACAGATATTTGCAAGTTCCCTTCAGGCAACTTGCAACTTATTTTTTTTCAGATCTACTGCTTACTCTTTTCTTGGCAGAGAATAGAAAATATTTGCATGTTCCATTCATGTACTCGCAACTTAGTTTTATTTCAAATATGTTGCTTACTCTTTTCTTGCATATATTTAGCAGATATTAGCAAGTTACCCTCAGGTACTTGCAACTTATTTTCTTTCATATCTACTGCATACTCTTTTCTTGCAGATATTAATATATATTTGCATGTTCCCTTCATGTAATTGCAACTTAGTTTTCTTTCATATCTGCTGCTTACTCTTTTCTTGCAGAGATTATCAGATATTTGCAAGTCCCTTCAGGTAATTGCAACTTATTTTCTTTCATATCTGCTTCAAACTCTTTGCTTGCAGAGATTAACATATATTTGCATGTTCTCTCTTCAGGTACTTGCAGCTTAGTTTTTTTTCATATCTGCTTCTTACTCTTCTTTTGTAGAGGTTAATAGGTGCTTGCAAGTTTCCTTCAAGTACTTGCAAGTTATAATTCTTCTATGCTTTCCTCTCACCTTTGTTTTGCAGAGCTCAATGGAAGACATTCACATGTTCCAAATCAGGTACAAACAAGATGTGCCTCATTCACATCTGCATTAACTTTTCCTTTGCAGGAAAAATATAGGCATTGACAAACCTTTTCTTAGGAGAGACATCAAGTTCTATCTCTCCTTGTATCTTATTTTTTCCGAGGGGAGGATCACGATTTTTTGTGGGTCACCTACTTTTTTGAAGTCCCTTCGGGACTTAAAAAAGTGCGGGATTAAGTTAACCCAGAAATCAGTGATCCCTTCCAAGATAGCCATCTCACATATGCGGCCATGCTCCAGCTTCCCCCTGGAGGTTGCCGCCTTCCTCAGCCCCCTTCTATGGGTTAAGCGGATAGACTTCTCTATCCGTTCAGCCGCATAGTTATGGTGGTCTCCCAATTCTAACCACTCAATGTTGGAATTCTAGTTTGGATTTGGCTATGGAGTACTATTAGGAATATTAGATTGACCCAATATGTATTAATCAGGGTCATAGGATTATTTCTAGGTCTACCTCAAAATAACTCCAGAGAAATCATGCAGAAATCAGTTTTGTCAAGAGCAGAAAATCAGTTCGACGATAGTCGAACTCAGCTCGATGATAGTCGAACTCAGGTCGA